>CM076578.1:1654191866-1654791866 GCA_034641835.2 Pinus albicaulis | reverse complement strand
TATTTATTTGACTAACCGAATATGAATTCCAAGAAAGCTAGATGGTTTTCCATGATCAATGAGTTTGATTTCGATATTGTTGGATGGATAAGTCGTTCTTGCGGACAAGACAAACCTCCCAAGTGTCCTACGGACAGCTAGCAACAAACGGACAAATAAAAACTATTTTCTCTAGATATTTTTTGACATGGAATTAATTACAACAGGGTTTTAGAAACCTACTTGTAGTCCAGCATTGATCTTCTTTCAAGTGGCTTGAAGAAAGTCGTCGTCAAAGATCTGCAATCAAAAACACAAGAAAAGAGCAAAAGAACCTATATAATAAATCAATTCATGAATCAAACATCTATCAAGATGATCAAGGAATTCAAGAAATGAGTAAATAAATTAAATAACTCATTGAGAAAACGGTATTTATTCGTATTATCTTCGATAAAGAAGAGCCTTACAACCTTGTCCGCCTTGATGTCGTACAAGCCTTCCTAGGGTTCGGAACATGTGTTTCCTTTACTCTGACAAGCTTTACACTCTCTCAGCTAAAATGCACATGGGTGTGTAATCATTCCCGTATAATGATTAGTTAAGAGAGTCTGAGTTTCTACAACATTTCTCCTCAAAAATTCTCAAAGTCTAACTCCAATTCTCAAAGTATCCATCCCTTGAAACTAAACCAAAGCTTCAATTTATAGGAAAATGAAAGTGGTTACAACTCCAAAATGGAAGGGATAGAGTCCCCTTATCAAGGGATTAAGTTCCATAAACCAAGGGGTAGGTTCCCATAATGGAGGAATGAACATACATGATAGGAGCGAACCTTTGACCGGATAATTGCTTCTAGAAGGTTCCATATTTGACTGCTGGGCTTCAAAATGTTACTTTCCGCCTTTGTTTTACCTTTTACAGGGGTCCACACCTTTAATGAATAAAAAGTGTGTTTAGCTCCGCATGATTTAGAGCAAAAAAGTGTGGCACCGCAGGCAATGTTAAGAGAAAGTGCGGTACACGTGTTTTTAAGACTTTTATGATCTTTTCTCTTAATTTCAAGGCTTGAATTTAGGAACTTTGATGTTGTATACTTCTAAGGGAGTAATATATGAGTAATGATGAACCCATATAGACACTAAAACATCATGGTGACAAATTTCAGTGTAACAGATTGCCCCTTAAAGTGCGAATTATGAGATAATTCGAAGAGTGATGTGCTTTATCATTTCAAGGATTAGCCTGTGGACACCTCATTTGGAATCTTGTAAAAACATTCAATGCAAAACATATATATATATATATCTATCTATATATATATATCATCACTGAGGTAGGCATTCCCATACTTAGATAAAAAACTAACTAAACTTGTTCTGATACAGGAATGATTTTAATATTACATCAATATTGTAGACACAGCATGGATGCAGCCATCTGTAATGATAGTCTACTGCACAATGAATAATAAAAACTCCTCACAGCCTGGATGGTGGAAACTAGATCCAGGGTCTTGATTTCTGCTTCCCGAACTAGTACGGTTCTATCCATGCGATTAAATTTGTTGAAGTCGAACATGGTAGAACCCACTTGATTACTAGTTAGTGATGTGAACTGTTAACAAGTGTGAGATAAAACACCAATGATGACAATGACTCTCAAAGTACTTAGTACAATCCATGAAATGTGAATAAGTGATATGAAGTCGAACATTTCATAGAATCATTCGATCGAAGGTCAATGATGCAACCTGTCGTCGAAGGCGAGAAACTTGCCATTAAGGCATGCAGATTCTAAGGTACTGACAGATTCTAGATCAACTTCCTAGATGATGAGTTGTTGTCGATAGAAAGTGATATGTCATAAGCAAGCTCATGACGCGAAACCATAGATCAAGTTTTGAAGAAATTTTTTGCAAGGACTGACTCAGGGATGGTCAATGCGAATGGAGACAAATTTTTGCAGATGAATGGTTTGTTTGACTGTCCTCTTGAACACATAACGACACTGCAGATGATTTGGTGACAGTTTCCCTAAGCTAATACCCAAAAACCAGCTGAAGACCTTCAATATGGTTTGATTAACTGATAGGCAAAGGATTTTCCCAACCCAGGTAGAAGTGTGACAAAAAGTGTCGTGTTCAAGAGTGGTATACTGCTTTTATAAATCAAAGTGTAACAAATGAATCTGTTTTCTCTCTTTTCCCCCACCATTTCTGGCAAGTACCTCTTTATTTTTGACAAGCTTGAGGAGGATAAAATTTTCTTGTTTATAAGCTCATCCTTCGGATAAGTCCAACTTAGTTTAAAATCAAACCCTAAGAAGGAGTGGTCTATTCCTATTTGAAATTGACAGGTCCTTTACTGTTAAATTTTAACAAGTCCAGTATAGGAGAAACTCGATGTTTTTCATTTTTAGTGAGTTACAAGAAAAAACTTAAGAAAACTCAATGGGTGTACTTTTTCGTAAATTTAGTCTCTCAGGCCGAAAAAAGATAAAAAAATATAGGAGAGAACTCTATTGACCATGATTAGTCAACATATACCTTTTTCGTAAATAGTCCATTTTAGTCTGGAAAAGGGGTAAAATTATACTGAAGGGACGACTGTTCATTTCCTTTAACAAGTTCGAATAGTCAAGTACTCGGCAATCTTTTCATATTTAGAGAGTCTGAAAAGGGCTAAAAAGAGAACTTCAGGGTTTCACTTTTTCATAATTTTCAAGAGCCCGAAAAAGTGATAAAAGTATGCTCAGTAGTTTCAATTTTTCTGTAAATTTTAACGAGTTCGAAAAAGGGATAAAAATGTACTCATGTGGCCGACTTTCAATTTAATTTACGAGCAGGAAAAGATGGAAAGAACTCGACATTTTTCATGTGTTTTATAAGAATGAAAAGAATAGCAAAAGAAGCTCGGGATTTTCATGAGTTTAACGAGTCTTGAAAATAATAACCGAAATCGACTCGAGATAGGTTTCATTTTTATACAAGCTTGAAACAAATAAAACTTTGCTTGAAAATGATTTGTTTCATTTTTACACAAGCTTGAAACAAAGAAAAAATCATGCTTGAAAGTAGTTTCATTTTTACACAAGCTTGAATCATAGGAAAAATATGCTTGAGAATGGGTTTGTTTCACTTTTACACAAGCTTGAAACAAAGGAAAAATCATGCTTGAGATAAGTTTGAATTCCCCCCAAGCGTAACTTGCTAGAGTGCATGCCCCCCAAGCTTCATTTCATTCAACTAAGTAGTCTACTAGTTACTAATAGCTGGATGGAATGAAGGTTCATTTACGAGATCAGATGAAAGACTCGACTTGGAGTAGGAGAGGATTTGTTTCATTTTTTAACGAGGTTGAGATAGGAAAAGAACCATCCTCATGGTGACCTGTTTCATTTTTTAACGAGATTGGCACAGTAAAAGGAACTATCCTCATAAACTACTATTTCTAATCTACTTACATAACCTCCTAATTCATTTTTTAATGAGGTTGACACGGGAAAAGAACTGTCCTCATGGGTCTGTTTCATTTTTTAACGAGGTTGACACAGTAAAAGAACTGTCCTCATGTCTACTCTCTACAGTCTACCTATATAACCTACTAATTCATTTTTTAATGAGGTTGACACAGGAAAAGAACTGTCCTCATATCTCTGTTTCATTTTTTAGCGAGATTGACACAGTAAAAGGAACTCTCCTCACATCTCTGTTTCATTTTTTAGCAAGGTTGACACAGTAAAAGAAACTCTCCTCACAAACTGACCTTGTCATGGCTTCCAACTAGAAGAAATACATGTTAAGGAACACTGCTCGATCATGGCTTCCAAAAGGTCTTTATCAAATGGAAAAACAATTTCTTGGAAGGAACACATGTCAAGGGACTCAAAAGGGATAGGAACATCGCGTTCATATAATCCCATAAATTTTTCCATGTCAATTACCGGATCTAAGTCAAAGGAAGTCGAGAAAACAGTGAGAGGCTCGCTTGCATCGGTAACTGAAAACATGGGACTGGTTGCCACATAATTAACCCGTGGCAGGGTAGATACCACTTTAGTATAAGGAACATTTACAGTCACAATGTTTCCATTGTGAGGAAAAGACATCACTCAAAAGAGTGTCGATACGATAGCTTTCATTGCATATACATAGTCTCGCCCAAGGAGTAAATTGAAATCTAAGGGGCCTCGAACTACCGTAAGATCAGTACAGACAGTTTTACCTTCCAAAGTAATAGAAAAATTAGGAAGGATCCCTAAAGGTTCACTAATGGTTCTATTAAAAGCTTTCAGATTCTGCGTAACAGGAACAAGCTAAGGGGAACCCAAAGCTTTCCAAGTAGTTGAGGATAAAATACTAACAGAAGCACCTTCATCTACATGTGTGCGGCATATATTCTTACGACAAGCCTGCACAATTATTTGGAAAGGGATGGAAGAAGGAAGATGAGGTTTTGTTAGTCTATTCCAATCAAAGGAAAGTAGCTCAGTACTTGGAGGGGGATCTATAGGAACAGGTGTAATGCTCCCTGGCGTAGAAGAATCTGATGTAACAAGAAGAACCGAAGCGGTATCAAGTTCACTCTCTTTAGGGAGAGTGGGATCGACCGAATGTGAAATCGAATCGACCACTTGATCAACTAATGGATCATCAACCTGAGTGATATGAATTTCACCCTCCAATGAAAGAGTGGGATTGAATGTACTTGGAATTGGATCAATCACTTCGTCAGTTGACGATAGGTTGGGAGAAAGTTGACGGTAACTGGTTGGAAGTTTTTGCTGTGGAACAGTAAGGTTTTCCAACAATTTTGAGGCTTCATCCATGTGAGGGAAAATGTGAGTTTGATGACTTCCTTTGCATAACCTACAAGGAAACCTAACTTTACCCTTTTTCCCAGGAACCTGACAATCACTGGTTGATGGATCAACGAAAAGTTGATGAGATTGTTCTGACCATACTTCTAAGACCTTTGGAATACCAGGACAATTAATAAGGAAGTGGTCACCCTTACAAAGCTTGCAAGGGAATTTGGGTTTACGATGCATGTTGGAGGTTTCCTCAACATTACTAACACTTACAACCATGGTTGGTTGGTTGATTTCTTTCTTATCTTACTTCTTCTTCTTCTTCTTTCCTTTCTTCTTCTTCTTAGTCACCTGGTTACTAGCATCAAGGCTTTTACCAAGCGAAGAGGAAGAAATGGAGGAAGACATATTGGGCGAAGAAGGTAAAGGGTCAACAGAAGGTTGGTGATGTTGAGATGGTGAACTCTGTTGAGGTGAAGCATCCGGTTGAGGTGGAATAATTGGAGTATTCGGGACCAACGAAGTTGAAAGTAACCATACCGGTATACCTATTGTAAATCTGGGTAATGACAATGTAGCCATATAAGGAGGACCAAAATTTCCAAAGCAAGGAAAAGTACTATTATTCTCATTAAGAGGGGTTCCTTGGTTGGTAAATTCTGGAATAGTTGCCATTATATTCAACTTCAGTGAATTTTATTAACAATTTAAAACTAAAATTAACAATTCACAATTCACACCTAAACAATTAAAATTTACAATTCACACCTATGGTCTCTAAAAGTAAAAACAAACAAATGAACACGCGATATCAAATCTATGAGTCAAACCAGACACAAAAAATAGATTCCCACACTAAAAACACTAGCTGGTGATGAAATCCAACATCGTAGAATTTTAGTGCAGAAATGGTGGTTGGAACAGTTACCCTGACAACCTGCTTAATGAAACAGACCGATGAAAGTTTCTCCACTATGCCATCTCGAGTGAAGATAACCCTCCGGAGAGTCCAAGTGAGTCTAGCCGACGTCTATTCCAGGTACAGTGGGATCTTCCCTCCACCATCACCTTGGGAAAGAATCCTATAGATTATGGCAACTAAGGTTACGAAAAGAAACAAATATACCTGGGGGAATAGTCTATGATCCGACACACACACAAGGGCAGAGTAACAAAGCTCAATCCCCTTGAAGGCTCCTTGACATAATCCAAGGTTTACCGACAAGTGACCCCAGGCTCCTCGACAATGGTCAATCTGAGGTTTACCATTGTTAATACGTGTATATCTTCTATTGTTCCCAATGAGGAAGGATTGATTACCTCACTGGTTCATATATGATCTCGTGCTTGACTCCTTTAGGAGGAGCTTCCCAGAGCATACATGCAACAATTGGAAATTTTCCTACCGCAAGATCGACTACTTTCTTGTTTTAGTTACTTTGGAAAGTTAACTACAACCTATTCCAAAGCACTAATCCTGAGCTAGATTGGTGGAAAGAGCCCTAAAAATGTAAAAATTACTAGTTGAATTTTAATTAAGCATTGTGTTATTTAGGCTGTTATTACTCAAAGGGTAAATGGATATGAAACCAATGGTTTTATGATCCGACCCAAGACTGAATGCAATCAAATATGGTAATGTAATCTTTTCAATTCGATGAATCCTAACTAAAGTAAGGAGAGATTTTCCATTCACTTCAAACAACGCAAAAAATTGATCAATAAGAGAAAATATAACAAATTCTCTAATGCACTAATTTCATCAAGAAAAAATAATGCTAATCAATTCCATTTTTTATTTTTGTGTTTTTAAAACAAGCATAAAAACATGTAAATTCAAATTAAAGAAACCTGATCTAAATCTACGATTGATTTTTCCAGAATGTAAACTATGCAGTTGTAATCTATGCACAATTCACATGAAAACTACGCAAATGTAATCTATGCACATTTTTCAGTCATATTTTGAAAATGAGAATTCTAATTATGCAAATGTGATCTATGCAAGAGAATTCTCAAACAAAAGATGATTCTAATGTAATCTAAGAACCAATCAAGTGTAAGTAAAGAAAATTGGGTGAGAGTTCCAAATATTAAAAAATAAAAAACACTCAAAGGTGATTAACACTCAGACACAATTTAGCCCCCCCTGGCGAATGAGGGGGCAATTTTTTTGCAAAAACAAAAGCAAAAAGATGCCAAATTTTTAAGAGACTAAGAAAAACCTCGAAGTAATGACCAAAGGAAATCAAATTAATAATTTCTCAAAACAGAATATTCAAAACACCTAATTAACTTAAGAGAGACTAATGAGATTGTAAAATTGCTGAAAGAAATTCACACAAGGCTTTATGACAGAAAATACAAGTCTAGGTATACACTGAGAATCTAACAAACTGATCCAGAAAAGAGAATTTTAAGGTTTTCTAAAAATTTTCACAGGGTCTGCAGGTTTCAGTGTAAACAGATGCAGTCCCGCACTGTTTATACAAGAAAAGAGTGGAGATGCCCGCACTGTTTCTAAAAGAAAAGTGTGGATAACAGAAAACTGAAAGAAAAATAAAAAACTCTAAAGCACTTTTCAGGGATTCTACAAGAATAAATTACCCAAGCCAGTATCAATCAATCAAAATTAGAAAAAATTGTTTCACAAGTCAAAAATAAAAGAAATCAAAGTTCAAGATCCATTTTCCAGTGGAGTCGCCATTTTGTTGGGCGGATAAGTCATTCTTGCGGACAAGACAGACCTCCCAAGTGTCCTACGGACAGCTAGCAAAAAACGAACAAATAAAAACTATTTTCTCTAGATATTTTTTGACATGGAATTAATTATAACAGGGTTTTAGAAACCTACTTATAGTCCAACGCTGATCTTCTTTCCAGTGGCTTGAAGAAAGTCGTCGTCAAGGGTCTGAAATCACAAACACAAGAAAAGATCAAGAGCACCTGTATAATAAATCAATTCATGAATCAAACATCTATCAAGATGATCAAGGAATTCAAGAGATGATTAAATCAATTAAATAACTCATTGAGAAAATGGTATTTATTCGTATTATCTTTGATAAAGAAGAGCCTTACAACCGTGTCTGCCTTGATGTCGTACAGGCCTTCCTGGGGTCCGGAACATGTGTTTCCTTTACTCTGACAATCTTTACACTCTCTCAGCTAAAATTCACATGGGTGTGTAATCATTCCCATATAATGATCAGTTAAGAGAGTCTGAGTTTCTACAACATTTCTCCTCAAAAATTCTCATAGTCTAACTCCAATTCTCAAAATCTCCATCCGTTGAAATTGAACCAAAACTTCAATTTATAGGAAAAGGAAAGTGGTTACAGCTCCAAAATGGAAGGGATAGAGTCCCCTTATCAAGGGATTAAGTTCCATAAACCAAGGAGTAGGCTCCCATAATGGAGGAATGAACATACATGATAGGAGTGAACCTTCGACCGGATAATTGCTTATAGAAGCTTCTAGATTTGACTGCTGGGCTTCTAAATGTTACTTTCCTCCTTTATTTTACCTTTTATAGGGGTCTGCACCTTTAATGAATAAAAAGTGTGTTTATCTCTACATGATTTAGAGCAAAAAAGTGCGGCACCATAGGCAATGTCAAGAGAAAGTGTGGTACAAGTGTTTTTAAGACTTTTATGAGCTTTTCTCTTAATTTAAAGGCTTGACTTTAGGAAATTTGATGTTGTAGACTTATAAGGGAGTAATATATGAGTAATGATGAACCCATATAGACACTAAAATGTTATGGTGACAAATTTCAGTGTAACAGAGATCGAATAGATTAAAGGTAAAGAGAACAGGGTTACCAGATGCTCTTAGTAAGCGGATACATGTAAATGAAATTGAAGCTATGAGTAATTACGGGATGGTTTTACAAGATCAAATATTACATGTAGGTCAACAATATGACATGTATAGAGATCTTAGGCATAGGTTACAACAGAGTATAGGTGATCAGGATATATACTATCATCTCATAACAGACATATTGGTCATGTTTAGTGATAAGATATATGTTCTAGATGACAGTGAGCTCAAGAATATTATCTTGAGGTAGTTTCATGCTAAGCCATATTCAGGTCACCTGGGATATCAAAAGACACTGACAACAGTGAAGAAGTTCTACTATTGGATGAATTTGAAGAAGGAAGTGGCAGATTTTGTGGCTAGTTGCTTGGATTGTCAATAGGTAAAAGTAGAGTGTAAGCATTCAAGTGGATTACTACAACCTATTTCGATTCTAGAGTGGAAATGGGAGGTCATTTCCATGGAATTCATCACTGGTTTGCTGAGGACATATATACAAAATGATTCTATTATGGTTGTGGTTAATAGGTTAACAAAGGAAACACACTTCATTCCAGTGATTTCTACATATTTAGCTAATGATGTAGCACATGTATTCATTAAAGATGTAATGAGATTACATGGTGTTCCAAAGAATATTGTGTCAGACATAGATGTTAAGTTTACTTCTAGGCTCTAGAAAGAGTTATTTGTAGGTTTGGGTAGAGTTTTGGTCTTCATCACAACTCATCATCCACAAAAAGATGGACATACAAAGAGGGTCAACAAGATTTTAGAGGACATGTTGAGGATGCATGTGATGCATCAATAGTGAAAGTGGGAAGAGTATCTACCTATAGTTTTTTTCTCTTACAACAATGGGTATCAGGAGTCACTGAGGATGAGTCTGTTTGAGGCACTTTGTGAGTGGAGTTGTAATACTCCCATTAGTTGGAGTGATCTAGTTAACAAGGTATTGATTGGACTAGACATGTTGGTAGAAATGGAACAGGAAATGAAGGTAATCAAGAAGAATTTGAAAGCAACACAGGATAGGCAGAAAAGTTACGCAAATTAGAACATGATGATTAAGGAGTTTCAGGTTGGGGAATGAGTGTACTTGCGCATCAAGCTAGAGAAGAGATCCTTGAGGATTGGATCATGTGCCAAGTTGGAAACTCGGTATTGTGGACCTTTCAAGATTCTTGAGAGGATTGGACCAGTAGCCTATCGACTTGCACTGCCTCCGAATGTGAAAGTCCATCATGTTTTCCATGTGTCATTGCATAAGAAGTATGTTGAAGATGTTGATCATGTGATTAACTAGTATGTATTGCAGGTGGAGCTAGAAGGAGAATTCCAGTCGGAACCTTAGTACATTTTGTAGCGAAATATGTTTATGCTCCAGAAATGAAAAATCGAGAAAGTTAAAGTGTAATGAAAGCACTTTAGGCCAAATGAAGCTACATGTGAGATGGAAGATCAAATGCGGGCTATGTATCCTTCTCTACTTATTGGTTGAGCGAATGTTTTTTGGGTATATGTTATGGTGTTATTTTTTGGTTTACGTACATATGTATATGGATGTAAATACCACTATGAGATGTGTTGTAAAGCTCCAATAAGCAATATGGTTGTCATATTGTTATGTTTGTCATGTTGGTTTGATTTTAGCAGGATGATCATTGTAAATACTAGAAAAAGCTAAGTTATAAAGCTCCATGGGTAGTATGTTTTTTTTTTCAACAATATTGTTGGTTGTAGGTGTCATTGAACACTAAGGACGGTGTTCACCTAATCAGGAGATCAAGTCATATGCTAAAAAATGAAAGTGCTCGAAACAGGTCTGAACCTGAGCGACTGGAAAGGTCTCGTCGTTGCAATTCCAGTGCCGTGAACAGTTCGAAAAATTGATGTCGTATGAGGAAGATATCGCGTTTTGGTCGTTTTCCCAAACAACAAAATTTTGGTGATTGGATGCCCAATCAGCTTGCAGGTACAATCAGTGAAATATTCCATTTTCTTCTGAGCCAATGTGGTGGCACATTGTGGGCCATTGGATGATGATGGTATGAATTTATTTTGGACCATTGGATGTGTTTATAGATGGGCGAATGTAAATTTATGTAGATGTTATATACTTGATGCAACTTTACTTTCTCTTCAATTTCAGACAAAAATCACATAAACAATAAAGTAAAATGCTGATAGAACATACCAGTAGATCGACAAAAGACAAGCCATAAATATATATTTGTATTGGCACATTACGACAATCAACATGATGCTTCAACCATCAAAATCTCAATATGGTTAGCTAACCAGCAATGTCACACAACCCTCAGGAAAGCTAAACAGTCAACTCAAAAGTCAACCCAAAAGTCAATGTTGTCAATCAATGGTCAACACAAACAGTAGCATCAGCTAGGTCAATGCTGAAAATTTAAAGTCAACGTCTTGCCTCGGAAATAGTACCAAAAAATGAAAATTAGGGAAATCGAGATTTTGGGAGAGTTTTGGGTCGATTTGACCTTGTGTTGACCAAAGTCAACGCTGGTCAAACTTAGCTGCAAAAACCCTAGACCGGAAAACATAATTGATGTTGCCAGATTTTCCACGTGTGGAGAGAGAAGAGACTCCAAGTGATCAAACCAATCAGATGAGGAGAGAGAATGTGTGAGGATGAGATGAGTGAAATGTCCTCCAACGTTGACCTTATTTATATCCATCGGTGAGGGTGCGTGATACATCTGTTGGGGTACAAAACCTTAAAGCTAACCTGCACATATTTTGAATAGATTAAAAATAAATTCAAAATAAATGTTCTTCTCATCAGATCAAGATGATATTTAGATCGATCTTGCACCTCTCCAAAAGAGGAGCCTAATAAAAATATTGGTATCTTCATCTGAGCATCACAACATGGATTTTGGACCTAGTTGTCAAAAATTAACACTCCCTCTCAACCAGGGAGAACTCCATCCACCTGTGCAATCCAAACATCGTGCGTCATCCCGCCGTAACTTGCTTTGCTGGCTTCTTTATTTCAGAACAGAAGTGGGTTAGTCACAAAGACATCATTCCTGGCTGACAGATTCAACCCAGAGGTCTGAAACCTCTATAGGACTCACACAGAGTCTTATACCAACCTGAAGTTGGTTTATCTGGCCCAAAGTCAGTAGGAGGTCCGAAACCTCGCTAGACCTAATCCCAGATCAAGTGGTTGGACCGTGCCATCCTAGATAGAGAGTACGAAAATCTCTGATGCATCCGTTAGTCTTTGCTACTAGTCTCTATCTTTCCCCACCTCACTGGAAAAATGAGAGGTACTTCCCATGAGCCCTGAACTCAATGGGTAGGATGCATATGGGGCACAGATAATGAGAGGTGAACCAACTCAATAATCACAACGGTGGGGCAGAAGCACACCAACAAGTTTCAGAAAGCCTAGCCCTGTGGTTGCTTATAGCTCCGAAAAGCTATCCCCAAAGCCCCCCAGAGCTCCCAGAGATCATTGTCCAACAGGACACTCAGAATAGGGTCGTTCCATGATACCAATATTCTCATGGAAGGTTAGGAACCTGACCTTCCCCAGGGGCTTTATGAGAATATCCACGACCTGCTCATCCATTCCTATATGATCGAGCCTTACGGCGCCTCGCTGTACCATATCCCGGATAAAATGGTACTTGATATCAATATGCTTAGATCGATCATGGAATACAGGATTCTTGGACAACCAAATCCCACTCTAGTTATCACAGAGTATCACGATGGTATCTAGCACATGCCCGAACAACTCACTGAAGAGCTTTCACAACCATACTGCTTCACAACAGGCCATACTCACTGCAATGTATTCGACCTCCATGGTGCTCAAAGCCACCGTCTTCTACTTCCTTCTCGTCCATGATATCGAAGCAGAACCAAGTGTGAAGTAGCATCTTGATGTGCTCTTACGATCCACCACACTGCCAACCCAATCGAAATCAGCATATCCAAGGAGTGTCACGCTCCCGGCAGTGTATCTCATCCCATGGTTTATTGTGCCCCGAAGACATCTCAAAAGATTCTTGGCACCAACCCAATGAGTGTGATGAGTCTCAACCATCTGTTGACCAAAGTGTTCACTGAAAAACATATATCCGAACGGGTGTTCACTAATAACTTCAGGGCCCTTACGAGTTAATGATACTCAGTAATATTTGATAACATGGGCCCAGCAGTGCTACCACTGAACCTCTTAAAGTTGAGCTCCATTGGTGTTGACACGGACTTACAGTCCACCATACCAAATCTTTCCAGAAGCTTCACAATGTATTTTCCTTGAGAAAGGAAAATTTCGCCAGTTCTCTACCAGACCTCCAGGCCTAGGAAGTAGTGCATCAGTCCTAGGTCCTTCATCTCGAACTCAACAATGAGCTCCCTCTTGCACTGATGAATGAGAGGGTCAACACTTGTTAGGAAGAGGTCGTCCACATACAACACCAGAATGAGAGGGTTCTCTCTATCAACCTTGAAGTAAAGGTCCAAATCAACATTACTACGAGTGAAGCCCAACTTCATCAGGTAACTATCTATCCTCTTGTACCAAGCTCTGGGTGCTTGCTTCAGCCCATAGAGGGATTTCTTCAACCTACAGACATGGGTGTCCTGATCCTGGACTTCGAACCCGAGAGGTTGCTCTACATACACCTCTTCCTTTATCACACCATGTAGAAATGTGGTCTTCACATCCATCTGATGAAGAATCCATCCTTGCATAGCAACAAGGGCTATGATAGATCAAATGGTGGTGTATCGGGCCATAGGTGAAAATATTTCATCATAGCCTATGCCTTCCTTTTGAGAGAAGCCACGGGCAACGAATCTTGCCTTGAAATTTTCAGCACTTCCATCAAATCCATGCTTGATCTTGTAGAGCGATTTTGAGGTGAGAACTTCTTTGTCCTACGGTCTTGGAACCACATCCTAGACATCATTCTTCATTATGGACTCATACGTTTCGTGCATAGCATCCTTCTATACTTGAGGCTTTACGGCTTCCTCAAAAGATCCAGGCTCAGATGGTACAATAGTACTCATGGTTGCTAGATACCCTTGGTATCTACTTGGCTTCTTTCTTTCATGAAATTTCCCCCTTGAGGCCATATGTCCCTCGGCATCCTTGAGAGTGTCCCTGAGCCATGATGGTCTCTTCCCTAGTGAAGGAGGTGGATCAATCGGGTCCATCGGTCCTTCAGCATTAGACATCATCTCATACTTCAGTTCTTCTTGATTTCTAGGCCTTGCTTCATGATCTTCCTAAGATCTCGAAAGATTGACTACTTTCTTCAGGGAAGCATCTTTGTCAAAAGTGACATTGTGGCATATATCTACTTCCCTTTGACCAGGCACATAGACTCTATAGGCCTTTGAAGTTTTTTTGTAGCCCACAAACATTCCCCTATTCCCAGAAGAATCCAGCTTGCTCCTCTTCTCTTTCGGCACATGAAAATAAACAGGACATCCAAAAACTATAAAATGTGAGATGTTAGGTTTCTTACCAGTGAAAACCTCTTCGGGAGTTTTGGAGTCCAGAGCAGAATGCAGGCATTGGTTTTGTATGTACACAACAGTGTTCGCAGCTTCTCCCCACAGAAACTTCGATAGACCTTGGTCACATAGCATGGCACAGGAAGCTTCCAAAATGGTCCTATTCTTTCATTCAACAACGCCATTCTGCTCAGGAGTATAGATAGTTGTGGTCTCCCTCTTGATGCCAACTTCAGTTCTCATATTCAGTGCCATTATCGGTCCTCAATATCTTGATCTTCTTCCCTATCAGATTTTCCACCAAGGCTTTTAAGGTACGAAACCAAATGAAAGCCTCATCCTTATTGTTCAAGAAGTATATCTAGGTTTTGCGAGAGAAGTCATCTATGAATGTCATATAATAAGAACATCCTCCCGAGGATGTCACGAGCAGCATACCACACAGATTAGAATGTACTAATTGAAGGATGTCATATGTCTTTATGACGCTTGAGGGGAAAGGTCCCCTTTGTATGCTTTCCTTTGACACAACCCTAACATACACCTTCATGATTATTTGAGAACTTGGGCATCCCCGTCACCACCTTCCTTGCTTCAGGAAGGGCCTTGTACTGAAGGTGTCCCAACCGCTGGTGCCATAGTTTAGTCTGTCGGATAGTATCACATGGCATCGCTTCTAGTGGAATTCCTCCAACCTGGTAGAGTGTATCAACTCTAAACCCAATCGTGATAGCTTCCTTGAAGCTCTTCTTACACATGTGCACCTTTCCATCAGTGAATGCCACATTGAAAACTTTATCTTCCATGGCCGATATAGACATAAGGTTCTTCTTCAAATTAGGTACATAGAGTACATCCTGCAAGCGGAGGACTTGACCTTGAGACAAGTGGAGGGTCACAGTCCCTGTCCCTTTCACGGGATATGTGGCATTATCTCTAAGGATAATTTCTAGATTATTATCCTTCTCAACTATATCAGAGAGTGCTTCCTTGAACCCAGTGATGTGCCTTGAGGCACCACTATCTATCAATCAGAAATCCATAGTGTCAGGTGGAGATGCAACAAAGAGGGCAGATACAAGAATGAATTCATTTCTTTTATCAACAACATTTGATTCCTCATACCTGGAATTTCTCGACCTTTTGAAAGATTGACCATTTCCGCTGGAGGGAGCCTTCTTCTTTCCCTTGAACCTATTGTTCCTTTGATTTCCATTCCTCCAGTTGTTGTTGTTGTCATCACCATCGGGAGAATCCTTCTTGAAAGGGCATTCTCTAGCATAGTGACCTGGCCTATGACAAGTGTAACACTTGCCCTTCTTTCCTTGGAACCCTGGTCTTCCTTTGTTCTTTGGACCACCAAAGTTATTCTTTCTAGAATGAGCAGCGTAGGCAACATTTCCTTGATTTTCATACTCCTTAATCCTTGTCTCTTCTTGTACGCATCTTGATAGTACTTCGTCAAAGTTATATATCACATTGTTATTGAGAATGGTAGTGTTGAACACATGCCATTCATATGGGAGCCCTCCAAGTGCGGTGAGTACCATCTCTTGATCATCTATTGTCTCTCCAATAGCCAACAGATTATTCTTGATCTCGGTCAGCTTCAGAAAATATGATTGAACAGACTCATCCCTGCCTTTCTTCAGATTATTCAATTGATTCTTGAATAATAGGACTTGATTCACATTTTTGGTCTTGAACATGTGGACCAACTTATCATACATCTATTTGGATGTGCCTAGCTCAGAGATTTAGGTAACCAGACTCTTGTGAATTGAGTCCCTGATCATAAATTTGATTTTATCTCCCCTTTCTTATACTTTGTTTTGGCAGCAACAGTTGCAGTGGATGGAGGCAAAAATGCCGATTAGGGAAATCGATATTTTGGGAGAGTTTCGGGTCAATTTTACCTTGCGTTGACCAAAGTCAACACTTTTCAAACTTAGTTGTAGAAACCTAGACCGAAAAATAGAATTGCTGATGTTAGATTTCCCACTTGTGGAGAGAGAAGAGACTCCAAGTGATTGAACCAGTCAGATAAGGAGAGAGAATGTGTGAGGATGAGATGAGTGAAATGTCATCCAACGTTGACCTTATTTATATCCATCAGTGAGGGTGTGTGACACATCTGTTGGGGTACAAAACCTTAAAGCCAACCTGCACATATTTTGAATAGATTAAAAATAAATTCAAAATAAATGTTCTGCTCATCGGATCAGGATGATCTTTAGATTGATCTTGCACCTCTCTGAAAGAGGAGCCTAATAAAAATATTGGTATCTTCAACTGAGCATCACAACATGGAGTTTGGACCTAGTTGTACAAAATTAACAGCGAATTATTGAGTGACACATGTCAAGCCCACAGGCCACCACGTGTCCTCATAAGGTTGGTGTAAAATTTGTGTGGAGTCGACGGGGGTCGAACCCGCAACCTCCTGTCCGCACACAAGACCTTTTACCATTCTGTCTATGGGGTGTTACTTACCCCTATAGGTTGCCATTTGTATTTAAAGTTTAACACTTTTTGCATTGAGGGCTTGGGGAGGCTAGCCCCGAAGGGCCAATTCCCTACCTCTTACGTGACAGAGCGCCAGAACCGTGTCTCTTTGGTAAACCACAACATAAAATCTAAACCATCGGTGGGTGGTCTAACCTATTCACATGCAGAAGTAAAGTTAGATGTAATGGTTTCTAAGGGGCGAAACATTGCACTCTAGGTTCCAACACATTCAGTGGGTTGTCTAACCTCCAGCGTGAAGAACGATCACATGGCAAGTTCAACGTTTTTTGTAACAGTTTAATGTTATGGAACCATCCTCTCGGTTCCAACGTATGCGATGGGAATTCAAACTGTTAGCGAAAGTAATGGTGGGGGTGGCATGTGACCACCCCACCACTCACAGTTAATGCCAAAGTTAAACCGCCCGATAGATTTGGAGTGCGCCCCCAAATTTGGGGTTAACCATTAATTTATCTATAGTTAACTTCCAGTCTGCACATTTAGTGGAGCTTTTCTAGATGTTATTGGGAAAAATGCATTGGGAGGTCAATTTTCGACCAATTTTGGTCAAACAAGGGTCTACCTAGACTAATTTGAGCATTATGGAGCCATTGGTGCAGAGAAAACAACCATTAGAGGCCTGAAAACATATGTAATTTACAATTTTGAGCATAATGACAAAGAGGGACATGCCATTGGAAGCTGACCAGCAAATGTAGCCCAGGAGGGGTGAACTGCTTCATCATGCCTACTGTGTAAAACTTATGTGTGAATGTTTTTATCTGTTATGCAATATTGTTTAGTGTTTTTAAGGCTTATTTACATGCTTAAAGTTCACTAATTCTTCTAATTTTCATGGTTAAAACACTCATACCTTAAGCAAACTTATGGAGACAATTTGTACATGTTTATTTAACTGAAAGGATACTTAGCACAAAAGAACTAATACACTCCTTTTAGATCAAGTTGGTATCAGAGCTAGAGTTTTTATCTTTGGTGTTTTTATGTGAAAAGATTTCTTAACAGTTTGCAAGGGTTTACATGCTTACTAGGCTCAAGCTTAAGAGAGGAGAAGGCAATTTGGTGGAAGCAAGAGGTTCTCAAAGGGAGCTACAGGAAAGGAGCACTAGATTGCCACATTCTCCACCACCTAGTTCACCTCCAAGAGATGAAAAAGCAAAATCAAGCATGCCTCCAGGAGAAGAAGAAACCCATGAAGAGGTGGATCCCAAATAGGAAGAAAGAGTGTTCAGGAAAGCATTCCTTGACATGACTGAAATGATGAGAGTCCTTTATCAAGAAAGGAATGAAAGACTATAAGGTGAAGGATCCAAACTTCACAAGGAAGGTCAATGATCATCAAGAGGTCACAATGATGAAGACAAATCAAACAAGGGCAATGGAGGAAATGGAGGCAATGTAAATTCACCATCCTCACCCTCATCATCATCATCCTTAACTTCATCTTCAGTACACCAGTCACATAAGTCAAATAACACTGGTAAAAGTCCTTTTCTAAAACTTGATGTTAAGTTTGAATTGCCAATGTTTAATGGTGAAGTCAATGCAGAAAATCTTGAAATTTGGATTAGACAATTGGAGGTTTATCTGAGAGTTCAGAACCTTCATGATGATGACACCAAAATCCAACTAGCTTCATTGAGGATGGAAGGTGCAACTCTTGTTTGGTGGGAAGCCAAGACAAAGGAGGAGATCAAAAAACATGGAAATATTATTTTATCATGGACTAATTTCATTACTGCAATAAAACAAAATTTTTATCTGTTAGCTCACATGTAGAAAGCCATAATGAATTGACAAAATTTTAGACAATTAAAAGGACAAAATGTACAAGACTACACCCAAGAATTAGGAGAAGAGCTTTCTTAATAGGGGTAGATTTGTAGAGTCAAGATACTTTTCTCAAGTACATAGGGGGCTTACATAGCTACCTTAGACATACTATCCTCATGTTTAATCCTACAAGCCTAGATGAGGTATGTGTTCAAGCTACACATTTAGAAGCTAGAGGGAAAACTACTTTTGAAGAGGGTAGAAACAAGCCTTTTAAGGGGAAAAACAAAGAGAAGACCTCAAAAGGAAAAGGAAAAAAGAATGCATATGTCAAGAAAGAGGGAGAGAAAGTGGTTTGTAAACATTGTTCAAGAGAAGGCCATGAAGAGAAAAACTGTTGGAAACTACATCTTGAAAAGAGAACCAAATTTAACAATAACAAAGGGAAGCAGAAAACTGCAGCTACAACTCAAATGACTTAGGAGAAGATTCAAGTGATAAAACTAAAATTACAGCCATGGGATTGAAGAACATGAAGGGGAAAGAAATTGAAACAAAACCCACTATTAGTACTTCAAATTGTCGCATAGAAGCTTCAAATGAAGAAGAGGGAATTGAACTGTTTCATGTGAGGGTCATATCCAAACATACCAAGATTGATACACTGTTTTCTAGTGGTTCACAAGTGAATTTAATCTCTGAAGACTTGGTCAAGAAACTTAATCTTGAGACCATTCCACATCCAAAACCATATCCACTTGGGTGGATTTGTAAGGATGCAAATTTACAGGTTTCAAAGAAGTGCATATTGCGCTTTGCAATAACTAAACATTATTTTGAGACAATAAGATTTTTTTCTTCTAATGATTAAGCCTAAAGCTGATGTTAATCATGACTCATTTGAATATTGTGATCCTAAGTTGAAATCAGATTTATATGATTTATTTGATGCACATCATGAGATGTTTCAGGTGCCAACAGGATTGCCTCCTAAAATGGAGATTCAACATGAGATTCAGTTTCAACAAGATTGTCCTCTTCCAAAACATCGACATGTATCGCATGTCGATAATGGATAATGTTGAAATAAAGAGGAAAATCAAGGACTTGTTGGACAAGCAACTCATAAGGCCAAGCACTTCGCCATGCGGTTCACCTATTGTCCTGATTCCGAATAAATATGGGACTTGGTGCATGTGTTTCGACTTCAGAGCTTTGAACAAGATAACGATAAAGAATTGATACCCCCTCCCAAGGATAGAGGATTTGTTAGATCAGCTGAAAAAAGCAAAGTATTTCACTAAGTTTGATTTACGAAGTGGATATCATCAAGTAAGAATTGCAGAAAGCGACATATGGAAGACTGCATTCAAAACCAAATAAGGACTCATTGAGTGGTTGGTTGTGCCGTTTGGTTTGTGTAATGCACCGACGACTTTCATGCGTGTGATGGATAATGTTTTGCATCCATTTCTTGATGACTTTGTGATTGTGTATTTATATGATATACTCATTTTCAGCAAAACAAGAGAAGAGCATGTCTTGCATGTAAAGAGGGTACTTGATGTTTTAAAGAAAGAGTAATTATTTCTTAAGATGTCTAAGTGAAAAATTGGAAAAAATTATTTGGTTTATTTGGGACACATTGTAGGAGGAGGCACATTGAGAATTGATCCTTCTAAAGTGTAAGCCATTGTGACTTGGCCCACTTCCAAGTCAGTAACAAAGGCAAGAAGTTTATTAGGTGCAGCTCAATATTGGAGAAAGTTTATTGCTAAATTTTCTGCCATAGCAGCTCCTATGCATGCAGTGACAAGTGTGAAGAAAGGCTTCCAATGGGGAAGAAAAAAAAAAAAAGATTTTGAAGATTTAAAATACAATATCAGTTCAAATCCGGTTCTTGCATTATCGTATTTGAGATAACCATTCGAGATACAGACTGATGCTAGTGATTATGCCATGGGCGCAGTACTTTTGCAGCATGGTAAGCCTATCGCTTTTCATTCTGAAACATTCAATGGTGCTGTAATCAATTATCCAACATATGAAAAAGAGCTGTATGTGTTGGTACAAAGCGTCAAGAAGTGGAAACACTACTTGATGGGTAAAGAGAAAATTATTCATACCGATCCCCAACCGCTACAGTACTTGCAGTCACAAACAAAATTGTAGCAATCATGAAATTTCAGGTGGATGGGATTTCTTCAATAATTTCACTTGGTTATAAGGTACAAGAAAGGTATTTTCAATAAAGTTGTTGATATGCTTTCAAGGCCTATTATAAGTGCTTCTAATTTGCTTAAAAATTATTCTATGGTACATGAGAGTTACATAGAACAGTATGCATCTGAAGTTGATTTTAAAGATGTGTATGCTAGTTTGAGTGAAGGGAATCAAGTTGAGGAAAATGATTATCACTTGCATAAAAATTTTATGTTTCATTTGGGCAAGTTGTGTATACCACAAGGAGAGAGACTTAGTGTCATGAGAGAGGCTCATTCGTCTCTTATTGCTGGTCATTTTGGGGTAAGATAAATAGTGGTGCATCTACAAAGGTATTGTTATTGGCCTCGCATGATAGATAGTGTGTCACGTTTTATAGGAGGATGTTCTATGTGTGCAACTGTAAGAAAGCCTAGCAATAGGAAGCTTGGGTTGTACACGCCACTACCAGTACCATCAAGGCCATGGGAGAGTGTCTCCATGGACTTTGTTGGAGGTCTACCTATATGTTAAGAAAAATACATGATTATCTTTATGTAGTTGTGGATAGATTCAGTAAAATGTGTATACTTATGCCATGTAAGAAAACCATTACTACTGAAAAAACTGCTGAACTTTATTTTCAACATGTATGGGTTCATTTTGGTTTGCCAACTTCTATTGTTAGTGACAGGGATTCCAGGTTCGTGGGGAATTTTTGGTCCAATCTTTGGAAGATGATGGACACAAAGTTGAAAAAAAGTATTGCTTTCCATCTGCAAACTGATGGAAAAACCGAGGTGGTGAACAGAACTGTTATGCATCTATTGAGAGGATATTGAAAAAAACATCCCAAGTTGTGGGATGAATAACTGCATTAAATTTAGCACGCTTACAACCAGGCCAAGCACTTTTCTACAAATACTTCACCTTTTGAAGCATGCTTTGGGTATTTGCCGAAATCGCCATTAGAATTCATCTATGATAAGGATGTTACAATTGATGGGAATAGTGATATTGATAAGGCTCGAAAGTTCATTGAGAAAATTCAAATTATTCATCATCAAGTTCAAGAACAACTTGAGAAGAGTCAAAGCAAGTACAAGGAGAGGCATGACAAACATAGAGTTGATCACAAGTTTCAAGAAGGAGACAAAGTATGGTTGCACATAAGCAAAGAAAGGATGTAAGGAGAAGGTAAAAAGCTTAAGCCTATTCATTATGGTCCATTCAAGATTATTAAACAAGTTGGTAATAATGGATTTCAACATGACTTGCCTTCATATATGCAAATGTATTCCGTTGTCAATGTGGAGAATTTAAATTTGTATGAGCCTCCATTGATTGATGATTAAGGGAGTGACATTCAGCTGCCATCAGTAGAATATTTCTCGCTAGAATTTCTAGACGATCTCAAGGAGGATTCCATACTTGACAGGAGGACACACACTTCTAAAAGAGGAAGTGCCGATTATCTTCAGATTGGACTCAAGGGAAGCAAACCAAGTAAGGCAAGATGGATGGAAGTGGAAAAGGTGAGCGAGATGTTCTGTCATCTTCTAAACAAGTGATTAAAGTCTTTTGGGGTCCAAAATCTTCCCAATGGGGAGGTGTGATCAGGAGATCAAGTCACATGCTAAAAAATGAAAGTGCTCGAAATAGGTCCGAACTTGAGCAACCAGAAAGGTCTCATTGTTGCAATTCTGGCGCTGTGAATGGTTCAAAAAACCAATTTCATATGAGGAAGATATCGCTTTCTGTTCCTTTTCCCAAACAACACAATTTTGGTGACTGGATGCCCAGTTAGCCTGCAGGTACAATCAATGAAATATTATGGGAATATTCCATTTTCTTTTGAGCCAATGTGGTGGCGCCATGTGGCACATTGTGGGCCATTGGATGATGATGGTTTGAATCTATTCTGGACCGTTAGATGTGTTTATAGATGAGAGAATGATTTAGTGACATGTGGAAAGTCTGCAGGCCACTACGTGTCCTCACAAGGTTGGTGTAAAATTTTTGTGAAGTCGACGGGTGTCGAACCCGCGACCTCCTGTCCACATGCAAGACCTCTTACCATTCTGCCTATGGGGTGTTACTTACCCCTATAGGCTATCGTTTGTATTTAAAGTGTAACACTTTTTGCATTGAGGGCTTGGGGAGGCCATCCCCCCTCTCTTACGTGACCAAGCGCCAGAACCATGGCTCTTTGTTAAACCACAACATAAAATCTAAACCGCCGGTGGGTTGTCTAACCTGTTCACACGCGGAAGTAAAGTTAGATGCGACGGTTTCTAAGGAGTGGAATATTGCACTACAGGTTCCAACACATTCGGTGGGTTGTATAACCTCCAGTGTGAAGAACGATCACATGGTGGGTTCAACGTTTGTTGTAACAATTTAATGTTATGGAACCATACTCCTGGTTCCAGCGTATGCGGCAGGAATTCAAACCGTAAGAGGAAGTAATGGCGGGGGTGGCATGTGACCACCTCGGCACTCACAGTTAGTGTCAAAGTTAAACTGCCCGATAGATTTGGAGCGCACCCCCAAATTTTTGGTTAACCATTAATTTATCTGCAGTTAACTGCTAGTCTCCACATTTAGTGGAGTTTTTCTAGCTATTATTGGGAAAAATGCATTGGGAGGTCAATTTTTGACCAATTTTGGTGAACAAGAGTCTACCTGGACTAATTTGAGAATTTTGGAGCCATTTGTGCAGAGAAAACAACTATTAGAGGCCTGAAAGCATATGTAATTTACAATTTTGAGCATAATGACAAAGAGGGACATGACATTGGGAGCTGGACCAATAGATGTAGCCCAGGAGGTGTGAACTTCTTCATCATGCCTACTATGTAAAACTTATGTGTGAATGCTTTTCTCTGTTATGCACTGTTGTTCAGTGTTTTTAAGGCTTATTTACATGCTTAAAGTTCACTAATTCATCTAATTTTCATGGTTAAAAATCTCGTACCTTGAAAAAACTTATGGAGACAATTTGTACATGTTTATTTAACTAAAAGGACACTTAGCACAACAGAACTAATACACTCCTTTCAGATCATCCCCCAAGGGGGAGGGTTCTGTAACAACCCTAGTAAAAAATCCATGTAATAAAGTTAATAAAGGTGAAATAATAACCATGGCCATCAGACACATATTCCAAGATGAATGTTGGGAAAAACATAGTGACAAGGATCACTTGTGATTAATTAATGGCTATGGAAATTGGAAAAGGATTTGGAAAATAAAAATTGGATTTATTTATGAAAATAATGGAAAATAGGAGAAAAGGAAGGTGAAAGGTCACAGGTTTCATGTGAGGAGGAAAATGAAGGAAAATAATGGAAAATTGAAGAAATTAGAGGCCTCATTAATAAAAATTCTTATGAGAATCAGTTGATTTTTATTTTTATTATTTTTATTTTTTTTCTTCTGTTTAGTTTTTGGAGCTCTCTCTCTCTCTCATACTCTTGGAAACTTAGAGTTTTCTTGGAGCACTCTTGGAGGGGTGTGGCATACTTTGGATTTGGAGAAATAAGGTAAATGAAGAGATGGAAAGAACAAGAGGACATTAGTATCAAAAACTACAACATGTTTTTCTTGTAGGTACCGAGTTGCATGTATGATTTCCTTGCTAGTTTTGGCATGCATGGAACATGCATGTAGTTTATTGGTTATGATCTATCATTGGCATGTAGGATTTCCTAAATTGAAAATGGTTTTTCCTAGCCTTTCCATTTATTGGATAACCATGGTGTTGTGGGTTTTAATTTTGTTTTCTGGTTGGTTCTCATGTTCCTTTGGCTGTGGGTTGAGTCACTAGTTCCTGGAAGCATTGGTTAGACAAACAATTTGGAATTCTTGTAACAGCTTGGGTTGAGTTACTATCCTTTGAAGCCTTGGTTGGAAAAATGCTCTGGAAGCCCTTGGTGGGTTGAGTTACTAGTCCTAGAAGCCCTGGTCAGACATACTCTCTACAAGCTCGACAACAGCTATGGGTTGAGTTACTAGTCCTTTAAGCCCTGGTTGGAACAAATGCTCTAGAACCTTGGACATCTTAGGTAGAGACCAATCCGATGATGGTTAATGATGTCCGACCATGAGGTGGAATCACTGGTTGAGGGTTGAGGTGGTTTGGTCTCTCGAAACCATGGTTTGGTTTTGTGTGGTTTGTTCCATGAGATTCCACATTCATGCGTGGAATATGGTGTGAGGGTGATTGGCTAAAAGAAAGATTTGGTTCAACCAATATATGGTCGGGTGGTATGTGGAAGTCCCACACCTGGTTGCATTTTTGATATGTTAACAAGAGCTTCTTTCCTCTTGTATTTTATGGGTAAATATACTTCTTCATATGTGGCTTTTATGTATGTTATATCCAGATTATATGTTGGTTATGAGGATGTTTTCTGACAGACTTGATGTATGGATCTCATCATGTTTTGATTAGCAAATGAATGAACAATGAATATTTGACCTAATAGATGATATTGTGTCTATTGTGATAAGGTATCAATGCTTCTTAATGATTCTCATATAAGTATAAGACCCCTATGCTCAGATCTGTTGTTATGACTTGTAGATTACATACTTGCGACATGTTTGACGAAATGTTTGTCATGGCTAGTAGGGGTCATATCAAGTACTTGTAGCATTAATTGCATTAGTAGCTTTGTTCCATTGTTATTATTCATTTATGAAGGTTTCATGAAGTTCTGGGAAGTGGCTCAGAATCCGGGTTTGCTGGCTTAGAACTACTGGTAAAAGTCCACAGTCACTGGCATGCCTTGCTGTGGGAGCAACTACAAGGCCCCAATTGCATGCATGGTTTGTCATGGGAGTGATTGAGGGTCCAGATCAACAAATTGTCAAGTGGTCTCAGGGGTTTATCACCTGGAAGGGTTGGTTGGCTCTTTGAGGTTATGTAGCATGTGTGGAAGGTCAGTTTGGTTTTGTTATGTCGGTTCCACTTCCTTAACTGTACTCGGGGAGTTGAATCACATCATAGTAGCCTCTCGTCACGTGTTTACCCCAACGAACCAATTAACTTAGGTAAATGTGGGAAGGGGGTGTTGCAGACATATTGAAAAAAACCAATTTAACTGACTACTTTTGGGGTGATTCTTTTACATCACCATGCTTTTTTTGCATTATGATGAGAAATAAATTTCTTGTTGACACATAACAATGTTCCAATTGGAAGGCAAAGTAGCATCAACTATACCTAATCATGGTTGTTCTATCCTAACTTTCTATTAATATCATCTTGATTAACTTCCAAATATAACTTTTCCCACCACTCATATTTTCACATGATTTAAGATTAATGATACCACCAAAGACGAAGGATGAAAATTCAAATATTAACTACTTTAATAATTTAAAAATAACTCTTATTTTAATTACAACTTCATAATATCAAATGCTTTAACATTAATGTCTATATCATTAACACAATATGTCAAATTTCTTCTTATTTTACCTCACCTCCCCATTCCTAATCAATTTCATGATCACATAATATACTAATTCACCTTCATTATCTTTATCTTTAAATGTTACCTTTTGAAGTATAAATTTGATATACTATCACTTTCAACTTTAATTTATTTAATAGATACACTATACATTTTCTATCAATATCACTTTCATAATAATCTATGAATCCACGAAGGAAGAATATGTGACTAGATTGTTCTTAACTTTATATCCTCATTCTCTTCCAAAATGGCGTCCACCGACTTTCTTTACTCTTTTTCGCTCGTCCTTATTTGAAGGAGTGAAAATTGATCGCATTTATGGCCATGATAAATATAAATATTGGAAGGAATAAAAAGGCGTGAGGGGAGTAAAACAAAGGAGTGTCTAACCAAATTTGGAAGGGAAGACATACATTGTTTTTCTTGCTTTCTGGTGTGAAAGGGATCACTCTAGAAGGTCATTCTACTCCATAAAATAGTGTAGTGGATATGTATGATGGTTAATGAAGATGTGTGGTTTATGAATATTTTTTAAAATTGAAAGTAATAATGATGTGGTACACATATGTTATTGGTAAGGATGATGATAATGTAAGGTTTATAATTTTTTTGTGATGTAAAATATAATAATATTAAAATATGAATATTTATTAAAATTGATAGTAATAATGATGTGGTACACATATGTTATTGGTAAGGATGATGATAATGTAAGGTTTATAAATGTTTTTTTGGATGTAAAATATAATAGTATTAAAAATATATAATAATTAAGTGGATTTTATAAATTAAAATATAAAATTATTTGAATTTTATATTGTATTAGATAGTGAATATTTCACTTTTAAAAGTGTATTTTTTTTATTAAAAAATTTCATATTATTAAAATCATTTATATTTTAATATATAATTTTTAAATATTTAATAAATATGCAATTAAAATAAAATAAAATTAAAATAAATATGGTTTAAATAATTTTATTAATGTTAAAATAATAAAGTGTATTTTTTTTTTATAAAAAATTTCATATTATTAAAATAATTTATATTTTAATATATAATTTTTAAATATTTAATAATATGGAATTAAAATAAATAAAATAAAAATAAACATGGTTTAAATAATTCTATTAATGTTAAAATAATAAAATGATGATGTATATATTAATTTAAAATGTATTTGGGAAAAAAATAAAACAATGAACATATTTATAGGTAAAAATAATATTGACACAAATAAAATTATTTAAAAGTATTTTTCTAATTCAAATTTAAATAAAAGTGTTCATAATGTAGATTAGAGCTTTTGGAATCCTGTGTAAGATGATTGAAGAGCTCTACGTTTTGGGTGAACACTTAACCCATCTTGAGGAGAAAGACACTCATGGGTGAAGTGTTCACCTTAAACTTTCGAGCTCTTCAATCATCTTACATATTCCAGAATCTCTAATCCACATCATGTATATGAATGTGGAAACATTCATGCCTCAAAAGTGTTCATATTATTTTCTATGACTTTAATAAAATGTAGAAAAAATCAAAAGTAAATTTATGTCAACATCTTTGGTTTTAAAATCTTCGCTCAAGACATTTTTTCAATTGTTGTTTGAATTGGATTTTATTGGTTGTAGTGAAGATAAATTTTGTCCCAAATTCAAAGCAACAACTTACAGTAATAACTATTCTATATGATTTTTTTGAGATTTATTTTATAAAAGTATTCACCACAAAAAAATCCATAAAATTATTATCAAGAAAACGTTAGACATCAAAATCTATTCTATAAAAATATTTAAAAAAAACTTAAACCCATAAAGTTGTTATCAAGAAAAAGTTAGACATATATTCAAAGAAAAAACTTAAACCAATAAAATTGTTATCAAGAAAAAGTTAGACATATATTCAAAGTATGTACACTCCTATAAAAAATTCAAATCAATGTTATCTAGAGAAAATGGACATCTATTTAAAGGATGCATAATCATGTCAGAAAATACACATCAAAGTAATGTCATATTATTAATTAGTTTACAATCTTTCTTATACATGGCTTAATTTGATCAATTAGAAGTACATATATATTGATTCAAATAATACCAATTTTCTAAATATTTAAAATTTTTGCAATATTATTTTTGAGTATTTGTTAATATTAATTTTAATTAGTGAAGAATTTATTCTTGTAAATAAATATGTTCATGATTAAGAATTTAAAAGTATTTGGAAAAAATGAAAATACACCCTTTATAAATTATAAACCCTTTATAAATTATAAACCATTAATAAACTATTTTAAATAAATTAATTTTTTTAATAATGATAATGAAAAAATTTGCAATTATAAATAATAATAAACAATAACTATATGAGATATTTGATTATATATAACAAAATTTTGAATTATCACTCTTATATATTATTATTTAAACTTTTGTAATGCCATAGTTAATAAATCTTGAAAGTGTTTATTTAAAAATGAAACTCTCTTCCTCTACAAAGTTATTTACTTATTAATTAGGTTTATTTTAGATGTTTAGAAGAAATCATATTGTTATTAGGTTAATAATTAAAATTTTAATTAAATTTAAGAATACATTGTATTAGTGGTGTTTATTTTAAAATAAAACTTGTTTCTTCTACAAAGTTATTTGCTTATTAATTATGCTTATTTCCTCTACAAAGTTATTTACTTATTAATTATGTTTAATTTAGATGTTTACTTATTAATTATGTTTAATTTAGATGTTTAGAAGGAATCATATTGATATTGTTATTAGGTTAATAAGTTAAATTTTAATTAAATTTAAGAATACATTATATTAGTATTGTTTGAAGTTTCTTGCTATTTATAATTATTGATTAAACTGAAAGTTCAAATAGAAAAGAAAAGAAAATAAAAAAGAAAAAGAAGAAGAAAAAGAAAATTAATACTTATATATTTTAAATAAAATGATATTAGTCCCATAACTACTTATACTCATTTCTTGAAATTATTGTAATATAATTTCTTATACACATTATTGTAATATAATAATTATATCGAATATAAAATAAAAATTTAAAATTTTTATAAAATACTTGAAATATTTTCAAAATAAATTAATGAATTAAAAATTTGATATATTAATAATATATACAATATTTTCAAATTTGATGAAATAATAAAAATCTTATTTTTTAAATTTGGAAAAAGAGATTATTAAAATTATCCCGTATCATTTAATATTGTTATAACTATATTTAAAGTCAAAATAGTAGAAATAAAAATATTGTATATTTATAATTATATAAAAAATGTTGTTTAAAAGTTCGTAATAAAAATAAAAATATTGTATATTTATGATTATATAAATAATATTGTTTATTAAAATTTAAAGTTCATTCAAAATTTAAATTTTAATATGTGAAACAATAAATAGTTTTTACCAACTTAGTATAGTCTATTGGTAGCTCTCAAGTATGTCGTGACTCCAATTTAGCATCAATATTTCTAGGATTCCGATTCGGGAGTCGTGCAACTGAGTTGTAGCGGGAACACCCATGTGCGACGGGGGCCCGTGTTGGACCAACTTGAGTGGAGCATGCACGGTTGGAGTGACTTCGAGTGGCGTTCGGTCAAGTGTGACAAGTGGATGCACTTTTATAGCGAGCACACTGTGTTGGGCGGGCGCCCGCCCATTGCAACAAGCGACCATGTGGCTCGACCAACGTGCGATCATTGGGTGAACCGTGTGATGGGAAATCGGTGGGTGAGTCATGCGATGGGCGACTAGTGGACGAGCGAACTTCTGGTGGGCGAGTTGTGAATAATGTGCACTTTGGGCGAGCATGCAAGTCATTGGGCAAGGGAGCACTGGACGATCCAAGTAGGGTGCCCGAGCGAGCGCACACCTAAGACGGGCGAGGTGCCCAAGTGCGGGCTGAGTTAGGCACGAGTCGTGGGAGCGAGTCGGGTGGCACGAGCCGACCTGCGGTGCATAACAATGGGCTACACGTAGGCTAAACATGTGTGTTAAGAATATTGGTAAGTCGGCTGGACAATTAAAAGAAGGAGCCAGCCCATAGAAAATACAATGGATGTGATGGTTAGTGTAATGGGCCATGACAAGTGGGATATAAATAGGAGATGAGAATGGTGTTCAAAGGATCATCAATCATTGAACCATTGATAACGAAAATAAAATTTTAGAAAGTGACCAAGGGGCCGAGCATACGGGTAGAGTGCATAGTTGCAGGGACGAATGTAGTTGCTGGCGGATTTTAGGGTTTCTGGGCGACCTGCAAAGGTAGGGTGTATCGGAGGTTAGGTCGTATTGCACAACCGTGTTGCAGGTCGGGAAGGCTATCACTATAACATGCTATGGGCGAGTCGGGTAAAACCCGACTCTCGTATAATTGTTGTGAGTGATGGGCCACCTGAAGAGTCAGGTATAGCCTAACTATCATGTTGATTTCCTTGGACTGTGGGTGCCGATGACTTGTGTAACCCGAGGCTGCTATGGTGGACTTGCGGGCGGGTAGTACTCGATACAGGTCCGAATGGTGAACATGTGACTCAGGTGTTGAACAGGTTGAACAAGTGCATGCAAAGTAATACATGCACATACATAGTGTGCAGAAAAGGTCACAAAATATGAATGGTAAATTGCACGAGGTACACGGTAGTTCGACCATTCGTACAGAAGTGTGCACGACAACACGACAAGTGTATTGGGTTGGCACGATTGTGTAAATAAGTGTGCAGGTCGAGTTTATGTAGGCTGCACGACTATATATAATATTTTGTACAATTGAATTACAAGATTATTGATATTGGGCATACTCAAATTATAAGGGAGTTTCCCCTCTCACATATGTTTATGTGTCTGATATGTTTATGATTTCTGCCGTGCATATAAATGGTTAAATGGTTAATTGAAGAAAGATAATTTCGTTGCATTGGTAACACTTTTAATAAAATTGGCTAAGTGTTGGTTTAGGCATATTCCATATACTTTAGTATTGGTGAAGAGAAAAAGTATAGTGGTGCCATACCCGCCTCTACGTGGTTGGAAGAGTACCAAAAGAATAGGGCCGTGACAGATGGTATCAGAGCTTGGTTCAGGGCGAGCCGAGTTGTTTGAAGATTAAAGATTGAAACAAGAATACAACAGGTAGGGTTGCAGTTGGTATTGAAGCTTGGACATTGCATTAGTTGGTCACAGTATGACATTAGGAAGTACGCAGGGGAAAGATCGTGGTCAGGGATGAATTTGAATGAAGGGAGATGGCATATTTGGGAGATTTTCAGAAGCTTGATGACATGACAGGTTATTGGAAGGAAAAGAGGCAACAACACTATGGAGCTCTTGTGCAACTAGATGGGGAACTCTTGAGTCACATTAGAGATGGGATAGTGGATGTGCGGAAATACTTGAACAATCTTCATGAGAGGTCTGCTAAAATTGATGAGCTTGATGAGAAGATGCAACAAGGAAACTGACGACTCCAAGAACTCATGGATGAACGAGTTTGCTTAAGGGAGGAAAGTTTCAAGTTGCAGGATAAAGTCAAGGGACTTGAGGATTAGATTAAGAGGGATTTTATTGGTCGTAAATTTTTTATTATAGAAGAAGATTAACTTTAATACATTGATTAACTTAGAGGTTACTACTAGGCCGTGTAGGATTATTTGCAGATGGTTTGGTCACTTCGAGTGGAGGAGGTCAATTTGTGCCAAGTCGGCTCACCTGAGAAACATGTGAAGAAGGAGAAGCTTGATGGGACTCAAGCTAAACTAGGATAAGATTGATCGAATGAAATGAAAGGGGGTATTTCATACCTTAAGAGGACTATCAGGTTGAGGCATAAGTCGAAAGACAAATCTGAGGTGGATTTGTTGAATAAGGTTGCTGAGGTAGGACACAAGACCAAACTTGTGGAATTTGAAGGTTCCTTGGGATTTAGTTTTGTGCAAGTGATCGTACATGGAAATAAGTTTACAGCCTTGGTTGACACAAGAGCTACACATAGTTTCCTTAGAAAAAAGAAAACACCATCTTTTGGAAAGAAGAAGGCTGAAATGGAAAGAGAGTAGAGTGCTTTCAAAGCAATTAACTCTTCTATGAAGGTTGTGACTGGTGTTTTGAAGAACACACAAGTTAGAGTGGGTTCATCATTTGGAACGTTAGATTTGAGGGTGATTGATATGGATGATAATACTATGGTCTTGGGGCATGAATTATTGGTATCATCACAATCGATATCGATGTTGGACCATGATACACTCTTGATTACATATGGTGGGAATATTGTTATCATTCTGATGACAAGGAAGAGTCGCTTGGGATATAGACCAAGGATTTCTTTGATGATTTTTTATGAAAGGGACCCGGATGTGAAGCATGATTTTGTTGAACAAGGGGAACTTGGATGTATGACTCAAACAAAAAAGGAGAAGAGGATGAATGAATTTGTTGTAAGAGCCATGGAGGGCAATAAGGATAGAGGTGGAAAGGTGATTCCACTTCTCATGAGAGATGCAGTTGAAACTTTTACCGATATTATTCACCGTGATAGTGATGGAGAGAGGAGGACTGAGTGTTTCTTCTAATCTAGGCCAAGGGAAGGAGTATGCAGGTAGAGATCCAACTGGTATTGTGGAATATTGTATATATGCTATGGGAATATATGATTTTCAGTTGACAAAGGAAAAGCTTGGGAAGCTTGGATGTACTCAAGAGGAGGCTGTTATTGTGCATGAGTACTTGAGGACACAACACCAATCTGATACTTGGGTGGATGAGATTCAAGGAGGAGACTTATTGACCCTTGTTATGCATTAGACCTTCAGGGGTGAGTGTGTGCAGTGACTTGATGATAAGGAGGACTGCACCACCCTGACAAAGGGGCCTTTGGGGAAAGGCCTCTCTCTTACAAATTGATGATGATTCTTGGATGGATGTGTCTTATTGACATAGGCATCACATGGACATTAGCATCTATGGAAAAAATATTGTAGATAGACTAAAGGCTATTCATGGACCTAGATATGGCTTACTTTATATGGAGATGGGCATGATTCTTGATCAAGTTAATTTGTGACATTGAGCTGGAAGGAAATGACTGATGAAGGCATGAGGATGTGCATTCTCATGAATTGAGTGTGACAGTTGGATTAGCTACCCAAGTATTTCGAGACATGGGAGTCGACAGTGTGCAGATGCATGGTGTAGTTGAGTTAGAGTACAAACAACATGAGTTCACATGATGATGACACATGATGGATCGACATGATATATGTTGTAGTATGAGCATGTAGCCTGTTAGGGTCCTATAAGTATAGGAGTCATAATTTGGAATTGACTTATGATAGTCTTGTAAATATGTACATACCCTGCTTTCTGCAAGTTGTTTTCCCATATTTTGTAAAAAAAAAAAAATAGAAAATAAAAAAGAGGGTAAAGTAATAAAAGAAAAATCAAAGGACTTAGAAAAAATAATATACCCCAAATAAAAAGAAATAAAACATGAAAGTGTGAAAGTAAAAATGCCACTACTTTTTACTTTGTTACTGATGATTATGGCAGAGTGTCAATAAATGCCATAATCCATGATGAGTTGAACTGCTTAATCTTGACTTGTCATGTTTCAATTTTATTGTTGTATAATAGTGAATAAATATTAGTCAGACAGTTTAATCCTGACTAATTACTAGATAGGTAGAGAATAAAGAGGAGCTCATCAGTTTAATCTGAGCCCTCAAATGATATAAGGTAGATTGAGATAGTTTTTATTGCTTTCAAAAGAATAAAATGTTTAAGGTTGCTAGCTCAAATGCACCTGCAAAATGGAAGAAAAAATGCTAGATTAAAAGTTGGGTAGGTAGAAAGAGGTGGGACAATCATGTAAATTCTTTTCACCAGGAAAAATCACTAATTTCCCCTCCCCTATAGTTATTTTGCATTCTAGATTTTCAGTCAAAGAGGCTCAGAGCATTTCTCTGACTTCTGTTGGGACTAGACCCAAGGCTCAATGACTGTTAAGTTAAAAAGTGTTGAATTCCTATGTTAATCCCTAATTATCATCATTTACCCTACATTCATCCATTTGCACTGCAAGTTCATAAGTAAAGACCTTTTTACCTAATGAAAAAGAAAATCCCCTTTGATTATTTTCCTTCATTCATAAAAACATAAAAGCCCTCCAAAAATATTATATTCTAGGTCAAAGTGGTCAAATTAGAAATGATAAAGCTTTGCTTTTTTACATTATCACTTTACTTAGTCATATGAATATATTTTGGTGTTTTTCATTGTCCTATGTCATATTAACTTCTAACTTATTTATTAATTCCTTATAAAATACCTTATCCTATTAATATAACTCCTTGTATTTAAATATTCTCAAAAACCCACTAATATAAACTTTTTTGCCAAAGTTAATTACCCACATGTTTTAAATAAAAACCCCCAATTACACCCCCTTTGGCATAAAAACTAACAATATGTAAATATCCCGCCCTTTATAGTGATAGACATTTCCATATTCTATAACTATATAATAAAAATAAAAATACAAAAATACTTTAGGCATATTTTATATATGTCTAAGCGAAAAAATTTCCCAGATTATATCATTCTATCCTAAGTTTTATAAAGGTTGATCATCCGCACCTTTATAATATACTTAATACCATTCCCTGCACTACTCAAACCTAAGGTTTAAAGCCTAAGATCATTATTCTTAAGCATTTTTACCTTCCCCGATGTATGAAACCTCATGTTTTATATATAAATTAATCCCTTGACTAATACAACTTGCCTCATGCACATTTTACCTTGTATATAAACCTTCGATATATATATATAACCAATCATTTCAAACCCTTTGTAAACCATATACACCGCATATAATCATTACCATTTGATATAAGACTTTGGATATAATACATATGTTACAAAGGTTTTATTTCATTACCGCGGGTATAAAGCCGCCTGGCCCCACATATTTTCTAACGCAGCTTTTAGGCTCATCCCAACCGTTTGCTTCCACTTTTCAGATCTCACAGTGGACGATCATTTTTGCGTCCACAAACCAATCGATTGCAAAACGCCCAAACGAGCGCGAAATGGGCGGTTTTTTCATTACCGCATCTTATGACGTGTCGTATTCTGATATGATCACGTTCATTTTTCTCAATACCATTTACCACCTAAACCCATTGCGAAAACCATCAATGATTTTCTGTGTTCATAAAACAAAAAACACTCCCGCCCGAGATTTGACTCGCATTTATGACAGTTTTTCAAAGATTTATAATAAATATAAAAACCTTTGTTATATGTTTTATTGATGTTATATGTGTATTTTGTCGCACCCGACTGTTATACACATTCCTGCTGTTATCAAAGTTTCCTATTGCGTGTTGAAGCCTTCGATTCCCATTATAAACCCGATTTCAACCGCTGTTCCCTTGTTTGAAGACCATTCGAAGCCATTTCTCTGCACCAGTGTTGCAGGAACCATCAAAGTTGCAGAAACCGTTCTCACAACATCAATATACCTGCAAATCAGGTATTTTATCAAAAATTTCACCTGCAATTTCACAATTTTAACCAACAATCGTGAGCTTTATGAAATTTCCCATCCGTTTCGTTCTAAACCTTGGAAAAAGAGGGAAAACCCTCGCAAATTGTTCCTAGAAATAGCCATTTGCAGAAAACCTCATTTTGAAGCTAAAATTCTTAGTCCAGACCCTTTAAATACAATTCCATAAATAAGAATGGTTTTTAAACCCATAGAAAACCTTAAAACCCCTTTTACAGTCCTAATCATTCGGAAAACCTGCATTTTCTATCTCAAGCTCATTCCTTGTGTCCTAAAAATCCTAATTGACCACTAAATTTCCCACTGCTATCATCCTCGCTCATAAAATTTCTCAATTATCCTCTATTGAAGAAAAACCAACTATAGAAAACTGTATAATCTTGCTGTAGTTAATTTAAAATGACAGAAAAGAAAATCACACCCAAGGCTAGAGGATCCACACCTGTTAAATCCAAACTTCCCAAGTCTGAAGCAGTAAAAGCCACAAAATCTACTCCGACTATCACTGCTAAGACCACTGTGACTGTTAATCCTCTTCAACCTCCAGTTTCCAATGAAGAATTCATACCCTTGGTTGATGTAGATTACAAAATTGTAGACCCTCTAGTAGAATTCAATCTGTTAGAAGTTCACAACAGGTGTCATGAAAAGTTCCTTGACAAAGAAGAAATGCCTCTCTGGGACAAAAAACTTCCCAAGTATGTAGTCCCATTAACACACCCTAGTCATAACTTGATAAGACTATGCCAGAAGTATTATGTCCCAGACCAAAGATCAATTGTGAATAATGATAGGGAAATCCATTTTTCTATCACTGCAGATTCAATCAATGAAATGTTGTAGTTACAGTTTGACCCTAGGGCATTCCCATTATCCATTGAGGCATTGACACACTTATATTTGGGGTTAGATTTCCCCAAAAGATTCATGATTTTTCAGAACTTCATGCCTAGTCATGTGGATATTCCGAAATTGAATCCTCCTTATTCCACTTCCAAGTTTCCAGAGGGTTCTAGGCATGTTATTTCAATGTTATCCTTCATCTTAGGATACTTCACTGATGAGTTTATTGATGAGTTTACTGATGAGTCCATCCTTGGATTTTTGTCTACCTTGTCTCCTGGTTAGCCTTCTGCTGTGATCTTTGATTTTTCCAGGTTTATTGTTGATTCTGTACACCATCAATTGACAAAGTTACCCACTGAAGGGGTATCTAGGTATTCTTCCTATTTATTTCATTTGTTCTTATTCTCGCAAGCATATCACTTCCCAATAACATTGCAGAAAATGAATGTAGAGGGCCAGCCTCTATTTTGGACATCATTGTTGAGAAAAGAAAGAACTGAATACAGTTACACTGATTTCAAAAATTTGTTTATTAGTTCATCTATGAGTTTGCTACAAAAATCAGAAGAACCTAGAGTAAGTGAAGAGATGAAAAGAATATTACAACTGTCAAAAGAATGCAAAATGGGAGATTGGTACTTGTATGAGAAGCATATTGAATTAAGAATCTTTGGAACCAATATGCTTCCATATAAGTTACCTAAGTTTTTGATTATCAGAGTCTTTGCTCTAGAATATTTGAGATAGGTGTTGAATGTTGATGCTATCCATTTCATGGCATCCAAAAAGAAGACCCAGTTCAAACTTAAAAATCAAATTGGTCCATTCATAGTAAATAACAGGGATGTTGAGAAAGAGATAGAAAAGAGATTATTAGAGCTGAAATTTCAAGTGAGTTTCCCTTGGAATTATGACCCCCAAGTTCTTTTGAACAGTATAAGGGTTAAAAATAAGTTGCCTCTTTTTATACATGAGCCAAAGCTAGATATTGAAATTTTTTCCAATCAAACAGAATGGGAAGAAAATACATTGGTAGATTTAATTGCAAATACACATCCAGCAGGAAAAAAGGATACCACACTTGCTGTGGTAACTCCTAAACAACTAGAGACTTCAAACAAAAGGGACAGAGATTAGAGTGCCTATATAGTAGAAACTACTTTAGATACCAAGTTCAAACTCATCTACAATAAAAGGCTAAGATTTGGTTCCATAGGAAAAGAAAAAATTATTGAGGTTGAAGATGAACCAGAGGTCAGTAATGATGAGGCCACTACAATAATCAAAGAGACTTTGACAGAGATTGAAAGAGAACAAGCATCATCCAAAGGAAAGGAGACCCAAATGATTGAACAATAGGTGAATATGGAAACTTCTTCTTCTCAAACAGTAGAAGAAAAAGATTTGGATATTAAGGACAGATATAAGCAGATTAAACAAAGAAATGAGGAAATTAAAAGTGAGATTTATTCTCAATTTCTCAAGCAGAAACCAGGAAATCAGGATAGATTGCTTACAACATTTTATTATTCTTCAAATAAAATGATCATGTCCTATTTACAACCTACTGCTTCAACTACAAAAACAATGGCTGATTACAAAAAGATGGAATTTGAAGTAGATACTAAAAGGGTACATGAGTTGGATCAAATAGAATTCCATCGACATAGTTATGAGATGCTATATTCCACTGTGGTGACAAAGGCCATGAGTGTTTTTAGAGTCGGTATCTTCATGTTACCCTGAACTCTGCCTTCCTTCAGCCTGAGGTAGATTTAGGAAATAACAAGTGTAACCAATTTGCAAAATACTATTATTAACCTGCAAGATTAGATGAAACTTGATAAAGGCTCCTTATATGCAAAATATCTAAGGATCAAGGCCTTAGAAGATTTGATTCTACAAATAGGAGTTGGCCATCAAATATACAAGCTGCTGAAGTATTAATCAAACAGAAAAATGATGATATTGCTGCTTTGAGGAAACAATTAAAACTTCCTCAAAGTGAGAACCCAAAGAGCAAGGAAATACTTCAAGAACATAAAGAGAAAGAAGATATGATGCAATTGATAATAAAGCTTATTTCCCAAATTAAGGATATGGAAAGTCAATTAGATATATTGATGAAAGAAAAAGAAACTGTGAAGGAAACTGATGCTTCTACCATTCCCACAGTTATACCTATTATTACAGTTGCTATTCCTTCTACATTGGGAGAAAAGTTAGCACCCAAAGAGCCACTGGCAACTACAGTGTCAGTACAATCAGCTACTACCTCCCAAACATAATCCTCAACATCACAGGTGAAACAGAAAAATGATGCAGGGAAAATTGTCAAAGCAATGGAAGAAATGACATTGAAAACCAATGAAATTAATAGTTTGAAGAAAAAGATTTAGATTATGGAGGTATCCAATAAAGCAGCATTGATTACTGCAAACTATTATGAACAAAAAGCTAAAAGACTTGAAGAGCAAGTCAAAATCCTTCAGAAGGATTTGAGCTTCACCACACAGATTTCTTACATAAGAAATCACTTATGGACCAACATTATTGAGGCTATACATCTTCAATGGCCATCAATGCAAATAATTTATGAACAAAGAGACCTCCTTTTAACAGCTCAAGGTGAAATACAGAGGACAACAAAAGAATTAGCAGATAAACCAGCACAGGCACTAAAGCTAATTACTTTCTTAAACAGTAAGAACATGACCGAGCTAGAAGAATTGAAGATACAAGGCAGGAAAAAGACTATACTGCAAATCAAAAAAGTATTGACAAAGAAAACTTTGATGAATAACTTGAAAGAAAAATGTGATGCTATGAATTTTTCCATTACCAAGTTTTTAGAAAAGTATACTTTGCTAAGACATGCAAACATTCCATACATCCATGCATTCAATGAAAAATTGATGGACCAAAAGGAATATGATAAAAAGAGAAGGGACCATGCCAAAGAACAGGTGAATAAGCAACTGCCTCAGGGATCTCCAACAGGGAAAGTTGTTCTCCAATACATTGAAGATTTATTCTTCCTTCAGAATGAAATTAAACATTTGTTTGTAATTAAGCCAAGTTTTGCTAACTACACTGAAGCAGATGAGAACTACAGAAAACTCAAGAGTGTAAAGATACCAGATGCTGAACAATGGCAGAATTTAACATATTTATTATAGCAAAAAAGAAGCAAACAGTGAAAAGAGTGCAGATGAAGCAGTTAGTTTGAAAAGGAAACAAATAAAACAATATTTGATTTTGATTTTTTACTTTTGAAAAGTCTCTTTTTACAGCAGTTAGAAGTCAAAGTATTAGGTTAAAGAGTATCAGGGTGAAAGACTAGAGTCAACATGTATCAGAGAGAAAAAAACTGTTAGCTGATTTTGACTGCAGTAATTTCCCTTTTTACAACAGTGAAATGATTAATAAACAACGTGAAAGAGTATAAGAGATAAAGTACAAGGTCAAAGTGTATAAGTGGAAAGAGTATAAGTGAAGACAACTTCCAAAAAGATATTTTGCAATATGCCAGCAAGCATGGACAACTATTCAAACAAACAATTGTTGTTAGATAAGATAGCTCTATTTTTTCTAGATAAGAGGATAGCTTGCTAAAGTTGTTAAGCAGCTGTCCCTCTTAATGTGTAAAGATATTTTTATTTTCCTAGAGTTATTCCTAGATCTCTCTAAGATATTTGTAATAAACATTTGTATAAATACTTCAGTTTATGAAGTGTTTAGTGTGGAATAAAATTGCTAAGAACATTATAGACATTTTTCTCGTACATTGGAGGCTCACATGCATTGATTTCAAAGCAGCAGTTAGGAAAAATAGCCAATTGGACTTCATAATTCAGGATTTATGCGATAATTTGAAGAGTAAAGTGCATCTATCTTGTCATTGTTTCCATTCTAAGTTACATACAATTTCATATATGTTGTTCAATCTTAATGATTAATTAGGAGAATTATTTCAGGACTAGTGTAAGAACTCCCTGTCTTAACTACTTAATCATTTAAATGTTTTCTACTGATTTTCGGATTTAGGAATTCTTAATTGCTCCTAGTCCCGTTTGACCTCTGCCTCCGTCCTCTTTTTCTGGATCAAAGGATCCTTCATTTCCCTTTATCCCGAAGCAAGCCATCTCGTCAAAGCAATCTATCCAAATCTCTGAGGGTTATCTACCTTGCCCTGAATACATTAGCATCCTCTTGGCCTTGCTTTCTAGTTCTGCTTGCTAGACTTTGACTCCATAGCCCAATGGACTAGTAGATCCCTCTTTAATTTGTCTTCAAGTAATCTTATTTTCCACCAAACATTTCAAAACCAAAATCAATTGTTCTATCATAACTAGCCTAAAACATTAAACAAAAACAAAGTTAAATCATAAAGAGAGAGCCCTCTCTGAAATTTAGGAAGGCTAGATCCTAAATTTCCAAAGTAGGTTTGTGGTTACCCCTAGTTTTCTTAAATTGAAAAAATCCAAAAGCCCACAATATTTAGAAATTACTAGGGTGATAACATACTGGGGATCTAACCAATCTCTAGTTTTAAAATTAGTCTTAAAGGAAGATTTTTAATCTATCTTTTTACTTTAAGATTATTTTTTAAAGGGTTGTGAGTATTCATAAATAGTCATTTTGGCTTCTAGGAAAACCTACTATACCAGGTCTAACCCGGATCCTAAGCCTCCAGTTATAGTAGATAACCCATAACAGATTGGAAAAAACAAAAAGAAAAAAACAATTGTCAATTTAGAAACCGAAGTACAATTAAGAAAAGCTAATTCTTTACCCAAAGAATTAGTGAGTCTATCTGATATTTATTTTGATTTCAAGTTTGAACAATCATTGTTTACAGTTAAATCTGAAACTGATTTAAAAGACACTGTAATAGATCATGTTTTTACTTCTTTCTTGAAAGCAAAACATAATATTATTTCAACAAAAATAAAATTAGTTCAATCTGAAACTCAAAGTCAAGTAGAAAGGATTAATGTTACACGGATTAAAGACATTGATGCAGCTATTAAATTAGCCCATTTATTATCTCACATTAAGCTTCCAGTTTCTCAATTGCACACAACAATAATTCCAGCAGCAGATTCAACTCTGTATGCTGTCACTTCATTTTTAGATTCCTCTACAAGTTCATCCACAGAAAAATTTATTCCTAAGTTGCCTTGCAGCCTAAGATATTATTTCCCTCATTCACTCAATCCACTACATCCACTAGTTTTATAAGCACTACATCCTTATTTCCAAGTAATTCCATATATATACCAACATATTTTCCAAGCTCATCAACTACCATATCCAACACTGCTCCTATCATTACTATTTTACCTCCTAGTTTAGCAAAACTTCAAGCCATGGCTACTAGGTATGCTCCCCTTGTCTTATCTCAAAACCTCCATGATATGCCCAATATTATCAGAAAAACATACCACTATTTGATGGCCAATCAAAATATACTGCTCAACAACATGTCACAAGAATAACAAATTATTGTGAAATCTATGAAATAGATGAATCAGATGTTCAAATGAGGTTGTTTGCTCAAAGTTTAACAGGAGAGGTTAAGAAATGGTTTAAAAATTTAGCTGTTGGTAGTATAGCTAATTTAGCTGCATTCCATAGAGCATTCTTAAATAAATGGGAAAAGAAAAAGAATCCCTTGCAAATATTATCTGAATTTGATGCTTTAAAAAGAGCTCCTAATGAGTCTGTTCAGGATTACTGCACCAGGTATAACATTGTTTATAATGCTATTCCTGTTGATCTTAAACCTACACCCTATTCAGTACTTCTTAAATTTCCTAATGGATTTGATCCAGATATGGCTTACCAACTAAGAGAAAGGAATGCTGAAACATTAGAACAGATGCAATTAGATGTTGTTGGTGTAGAAATAAATATTCTAGCTAAAAAGATTAGACTTAAGAATGAAAGGAGAGTCACAATCAAAGAAGAAACATCAAACTCATATGGTAAATTTGACTTTTTTGATAAAAATTTAGAAAAGGTGGTTGAAAGATTAGACAATATTGAGAGAAAACCACAATGGGATAACCAACATCAAATCAGAAATCCCAATTTCAGAAAAAATAATAATCTTGGAAAAGGTAAAGAACCCTCTCCAGATCAAAACATTAGGCCCCCATTCCAAGAGAACTATGCTGAAAGTTCTCAAAATAATGATGACGATGAGGATGACATCAATACAGTAATGGGGATAGATGAAGAAAACACTATTTTCCTCACTTAGGAGGATCAAGAACTTTTTGAGCTTCAACAACTCAAAGTAGAATCTAGTGAATCCTTTGATTTCAAACAAGGTTATGACTTTGCTATTAACGAAATTCACAGTCAGTATAACCTTAGAAACAGAAAAAACAATGAAACTTCTACAAAAAAAACTCTCAAAATCAAACTAAAAAGAATGTAGAAGCACCAAAAACAAAGATTTTGCAAATTATCCCAAGGGAAAACAAGAAAAATTCCAATCCTCCTAGTCACAAAAAGTCACCAAGTCCAATTTTTTTTGATATCACTGAAGAAGTTTCCCAATTCTCCAATAATGTTAAAAAATCTAACACTACCAAAGCCCCTAATTTAGCAAAATCAGCAATTTTATATCCAAAGAAGAATCCTGCTGGTTCTAAATCAACAAATCCCAAAACTGTAAACACTAAAGCTTCTGTTGAAAGTTCAAACCTGAAAAAAATTCTGTTGCCCCTGAATCTGTTCCTGAAAAGAAAACTAAAGACAACAAAGGTCAAGAAACTCGAACTGAAAATAAAAGAACAACTCAAGATAAAAGTACAACTACTGAAATACTTGAAAAACCCACTCAGATAACTGTAACTAAAGATGAACTAATTCAGATTAGTAAGTCTCAATCATCATTTAATATTAAATCTGAAACAGCTAAGTTGAAAATACCAGTTCCTTAAACATAATTGGTAAAAAATGACTTATATAAATCAACAATTACTGAAACTTTGAATTTGAATGATGGTGAAGATACTATTAATTTAAATGATGATCAGCCTGAATTAATTTTTGGCCCTGATGTAAATGGTAAGCATTCATATGGATTAGTTCCTCCCTTCTATATTAGTCTTACTATTCACAATCATATTTTACATAATGCAATGTTAGATTCACGAGCTTCCCACAATTTAATGCCGAAATCTATTATGAAAACTCTGAATTTAGAAATAACAAGGCCATATAAAGATTTGTTCTCTTTTGATTCAAGTAAGGTTAAGTGCATTGGATTGATAAAAGACTTATGTGTTAATATGGTTCAATATCTTGGTAAAAGAATAGTTATGGATATTGTAGTAGCTGATATCCCACCAAAATATGGTATGCTTCTTTCTCGCTCATGGGGAGCTAAGTTGCAGGGATCTCTACAATTAGACATTAGCTATGCCACCATAACAGTGTTTGGATAACCTAAGAAACTTCATAGAGAAACTTTAATGAAATACATGGTTAGAAGTGCTGAGAGATCAATCAATTACCCAATTTACTCAACACCAACTGATCTTGATTCTTTCATTTTATGTAACTTTGATAATAATGAAATCCAGACTGAATTAATTGACATAAAGCCTAAACCAAACAATGATAATATTTTTCATGAAGCCCTTTGGCACTTAGACTTTGATGGCTCAGTGTCAGGCGAAGGAGTTGGAGTGTGGATCTCAAACATTGAGACCATTGATTCGGAAGGACATGCCTTTAGACTCAAATTCAAATGCACCAACAACATGGCAAAGTATAAGGCACTTATCTTAGGCCTCCAAATCATTAGAAATTTAGGAGGTAAGAGGATTTTAATTATGGGAGATTCGGAATTAGTCATTAAACAAGTAAATGGAGATTATTCTGTTCATAATCCTAGATTAGCCAGATATAGAGATGCAACAATTGATTTATGTGATGATTTACTAGAATGTAAGTTTGCTACTATTCCTAGAAATCAAAATTTGCAAGCACATTGCCTAACAACTTTTGCTAGCACATGTAAATTACCTTTTCAAACAACAAATAGATATATTGCTGAAGTTAAATATAGACCCATTGTCCCTGATAATGTTAAATACTGGCAGATTTTATATTTACCATTTTTTGAATAGTGAGGATGAATTTCAAAAAGGTATAATAGACACATATGGTAATTTAGATTCAGAATGTAACATAGATTTAGATGTTAATTGTGAAATAAATAGCATAGATGCACATAAAATTACCAAACCCACTGTATTTACTCAATCTGATATAGATAACTTAGAGAAGGTAGATATAGAGGAAATAATTGAAGATGAAATTGAGATGTTAGATTTAAAAGATAATTTTTACCTAAGGGTTTAACTCCTTTGGAGGACTTGTTTGATTCCAATGATGTGCCCAAAAAGCCTAAAATGGAACCAGTCAAGTTTGACATTGAAGAATGTAACATTGGGACACACACAAAACCAAAAATGATCAAATTGTCAAAAAATTTACCCCCTCAAGAAAAAGAAGAATACATTGAACTTTTAAAGGAATACCAAGATGTTTTTGCATTGAGTTATGAAGATTTAAAAGCATATGATACAAACATAATTCAACATAAGATTCCTATAAAATATAATAAAAAACCATTTAGACAAAAATTGAGGAGGATCAATCCCGTCCTATTACCTTTGATTGAAAAAGAATTTAAGCGCATGTATGATGCCCAAATCATTGCACCAATTAGATATTCTGACTGGGTTTCTAACTTAGTACCTACAAGAAAGAAAATTGGTGAAATTAGATTATGTGTAGATTTCAGGAATCTTAATAAGGTGTCTTTAAAAGACAATTACCCTTTTACCCAAAATGGACCATATTTTACAAAGGGTAGTTGGTTCTTCTAGGATATCTTTATTAGATGGTTTTCAAGTTATAACTAGATACTTTTCCAACAAGAAGACCAACCTAAAATAGCTTTTACCACTCCATAGGATACTTTCATGTATGTGAAAATTCCTTTTGGATTGATGAATGCTAGAGCTACCTTTCAAAGGGCTATGGATATAGCCTTTGCTAAGGAAATACATGAATTTTTGGTTATTTATTTAGATGATATTACTGTTTTTTCTAAGACAAATAATGATCATTTGGATAATTTGAGACAAGTTTTCATTAAGTGTAGAAAATTTGGTATATCATTAAATCCTAAGAAAACTCTTTTTGGACTAGAAGAAGGAAAATTACTTGGACACATAATTTCAAAGGAAGGTATTATGATAGATCTATCAAGAATAGAAGCCATATTGCAAATTCACCCACCGAGGAACATCAAAGAGTTACAAGAATTTTTAGGTAAAATTAACTTTTTGAGAAGATTTATTTCTAATCTAGCAGAAATCATCAAAGAACTGAATAACATGTTAAAAAAGGACTCTGTTTTAAAATGGACAGTTGAAGAAAAAAAATCATTCGAATCCATTAAACATGCTTTAACAAAAACTCTAGTCCTAATCAGTCCAGACTTCAAGAAAGATTTTATAATATTTTCATTTGCCTCAGAACATACCATAGCTGCAGTTCTACTGTGGAAAAATGACCAAGGTTTTGAACAGCCTATAGCATTTTTCAGTAAAACCCTTAGAGATGCACCTTTGAGATATAACATAATCGAAAAACAAGCTTTAGCTTTGGTTAAAGCCATAAAATATTTCAGAGTGTACATTATTTACTCCCACATTATTGCCTATGTCCCTAATTCTGTAGTCAAAGATATTTTAACACGGGATGGGCCAGATGGAAGAAGAGGAAAGTGGATTGCCACTATCCTTGAATATGACATAGAGATTAAACCAACCAAGCTCATAAAAGGACAAGGTTTAGCCAGATTGATGGCTGAATCCAATTGTAATGCTTTGGATATAAATTTTATTGCCCAAATTGATGACCAGGAAGAGATGGCAACTCCATTGATCAGTGAAGCCTATCTAGACTCACCATGGTACTCAGATATTATCTTTGCACTTACAAATTTACAAGCTCCTCCTAGAATAACTAGAACAAAAGCTAGATTCATCAAACTTAAAGCAATGAGATATTGCATTCTATATAAAATGCTTTATTGGAAAGAACAAAGTGGGATTTTACTAAATTGTTTATTAAAATAAGAAGCTGACAAAATTCTTGGAGAGTTTCATGCAGGTGATTTTGGAGGACACTTATACTGGAAAAGTACAACAGATAAGATTCTTAGAGCTAGTTTCTACTGGCCTACCTTATTTGCTGATGTGAAAAAATTTGTTACTTCATGTCACGAATGTCAGATTTTTGAAGGAAAAAGGAAGTTGTTACCTTTACCCCTGAAACCTATTTCTACTGAGATGCCTTTTCAACAATGGGGTTTAGACTTCATTGGAGAAATTCACCCTCCATCCTCTGGCCAACACAAAAGGATATTGACTGCCACAGATTATTTCACCAAGTGGATTCAAGCTATTCCAACCAGACAGTCCACTGATTCAGTCATTATTTCTTTCATAGAAAACAACATTTTATCTAGATTTGGATGCCCACAGAAAATTATTACTGATAATGAAACTTCATTTAAATATAAGAAAATGATTGCCTTTTGCCACAAGTATCATATTGGCCTAGGCCACTCTACTGCTTATTACCCTCAGGGTAATGGCCTAGCTGAATCTTCCAATAAAAGCCTTGTGAATATCATCAAAAAAATACTTGAAGAAAATAAGAAAACTTGGAATAAGAGTTAGTCTATGCCTTATGGGAATATAGACTTACTACCAAGAAGTCAATAGGAACATTTCCTTATTAGATTGTATATGGGATGGATGCAGTTTTCCCATCATATTTAGGTGTTCCAATTATGAAAATTATCCAAGAATCACAAGTAGAACTCGATGATATATAGAGAAGGATAAATGAAACTATTCATCTTCAACAGAAAAGGGTAGAAGTATATGAAAAATCTCAAGTCATTCAAGGGAAAATCAAGAAAATATTTGATAAAAGAACCAAAGAATATAATTTTTCCATAGGAGATAAAGTGTTAAAATGGGATTCCAGGAGAGAAGAAAAAGGAAAACATGGAAAGTTTGAATTTCTATGGAAAGGTCCTTATGTCATTTATGGGTACAGAGGTAACAATGCATTTTTTATCAGAAATTTGGATGGAACAAACATTCCAAAAGGACTGGTAAATGGTAGAATGCTCAAACATTACTATTCTTCTGAGTTAACTAATTCTTAGTCCTAATTTCCTTTTATATCATTGTAAATATCCATTGCAGTTTGTAGATTGGATTGGATGTTTTCTTTCCAAATTTGAACCCCAGAGTGAAGGCCCTAAGATTTGAAGAGAAAAATGTCATAAGTATGAGTTTTGTAGAAATTAGAAGACAGTTACAACACCATCATGGTCAAAATGGAAGGCTACTGATCTTAGAGTTCTTGACATTTCACTAGGAAATTCCATCCCCATGTGAAGCCACCGTTAGGGTCCTATAAGTATAGGATTCATAATTTGGAATTGACTTATGATAGTCTTGTAAATATGTACATACCTTGCTTTCTGCAAGTTGTTTTCCCATATTTTGTTAAAAAAAAAAAAAATAGAAAATCAAAAAGAGGGTAAAGTCCTAAAAGAAAAATCAAAGGACTTAGAAAAAATAATATACCCCAAAGAAAAAGAAATAAAACATGAAAGTGTGCAAGTCCAAATGCCACTACTTTTTACTTTGTTACTGATGATTATGGCAGAGTGTCGGTAAATGCCATAATCCATGACGAGTTGAACTGGTTAATCTTAACTTGTTATGTTAAAATTTTATTGTTGTAGAATAGTGAATAAAGATTAGTTAGACATTTTAATCCTGATTAATTACTAGATAGGTAGAGAATAAAGAGGAGCTCATCAGTCTAATCTGAGCCCTCAGATGATATAAGGTAGATTGAGATAGTTTTTATTGCTTTCAAAAGAATAAAATGTTCAAGGTTGCTAGCTCAAATGCACCTGAAAAATGGAAGAAAAAATGTTACATTAAAAGTTGGGTAGGTAGAAAGAAGTGGGACAATCATGTAAATACTTTTCACCAGGAAAAATCATTAATTTCCCCTCCCCTATAGTTATTCTGCATTCTGGACTTTCAGTCAAAGAGGCTCAGAGCATTTCTCTAACTTTTGTTGGGACCGGACCCAAGGCTCATTGACTGTTAAGTTAAAAAGTGTTGAATTTCTATGTTAATCCCTAATTATAATTATTTACCCTACATTCATCCATTTGCACTGCAAGTTCATAAGTAAATACCTTTTTACTTAATGAAAAAGAAAATCCCCTTTGATTATTTTCCTTCATTCATAAAAACATAAAAGCCCTCCAAAAATATTATATTCTGGGTCAAAGTGGTCAAATTACAAATGATAAAGCTTTGTTTTTTTACATTATCACTTTACTTAGTCATATGAATATATTTTGGTGTTTTTCATTGTCCTATGTCATATTAACTTCTAACTTATTTATTAATTCCTTATAAAATACCTTATCCTATTAATATAACTCCTTGTATTTAAATATTCTCAAAAACCCACTAATATAAGTTTTTTTGCCAAATTTAATTACCCATATGTTTTAAATAAAAACCACCAATTACACCCCCTTTGGCATAAAAACTAACAATATGTAAATATCCCACCCTTTATAGTGATAGACATTTCCATAGTCTATAACTACATAATAAAAATAAAAATACAAAAAGACTTGAGGCATGTTTTATATATGTCTAAGCGAAAAAATATTTTCCTGATTATATCATTCTATCCTAAGTTTTATAAAGGTTGATCATCTGCACCTTTATAATATACTTAATACCATTCCCTGCACTACTTAAACCTAAGGTTAAAATCCTAAGGTCATTTATCTTAAGCATTTTTACCTTCCTCGATGTATGAAACCTCACGTTTTATATATAAATTAATCCCTTGACTAATAAAACCCGGTCTCATGCGCATGTTACCTTGTATATAAACCTTCGATATATATATATATATAACCAATCATTTCAAACCCTTTGTAAACCATATATACTGCATATAATCATTACCATTTGATATAAGACTTTGGATATAATAGATATGTTACAAAGGTTTTATTTCATTACCGCGCGTATAAAGCCGCCTGGCCCCACATCTTTTCTACCGCAGCTTTTAGGCTCATCCCGACCGTTCGCTTCCACTTTTCAGATCTGAAGGTTGACGATCATTTTCGCATGCACAAACCAATCAATTGCAAAACGCCCAAACGAGCGCGAAATGGGCAGTTTATTCATTACCACCTCCTATGACGTGTCGTATTCTGATACGATTGCGTTCATTTTGCTCAATACCGTTTACCGCCTAAACCCATCGCGAAAACCACCGATGGTTTTCTGCGTTCACAAAACAAAAACTGCTCCTACTCGAGATTTGACTCGCATTTATGATAGTTTTTCAAAGATTTATAATAAAGATCAAAACCTTTGTTATATGTTTTATTAATGTTATATGTGTATTCTATCGCACATTCCCGCTGTTATCAAAGTTTCCTACTGCGTGTTGAAGCCTTCGATTCCCATTATAAACCCGATTTCAACCGCTGTTCGCTTGTTTGAAGACCATTCAAAGCCATTTCTCTGCACCAGCATTGTAAGAACCATAAAATTTGGAGAAACCCTTCTCACAACATCAATATACCTGCAAATCAGGTATTTTCCCAAAAATTTCACTTGCAATTTCACAATTTGAACCAAAAATTGAACCAATTGAGCTTTAAAGATTGAAATTGCCCATTTGTTGAATCATTCTAAACCTTGGAAAAGAGGGAAAACCCTCGCAAATTGTTCCTAGAAATAGCCATTTGCAGAAAACCTCATTTTGAAGCTAAAATTCTCAGTCCAGACCCTTTAAAGACAATTCCACGGCTAAGAAAGGTTTTTAAACCCACAAAAAACCTTAAAACCCCTTTTACAGTCCTAATCATTCGGAAAACCTGCGTTTTCTGTCTCAAGCTCGTTCCTTGTGTCCTAAAACTCCTAATTGAGCACTAAATTGCCCATTGCTATCATCCTCGCTCATAAAATTTCTCAATTACCCTCTGTAGAAGAAAAACCAACTATAGCAAACTTTATAATCTTGCTATAGTTAATTTAAAATGACAAAAAAACAAATCACACCCAAGGCTGGAGGATCCAAGCCTGTTAAATCCAAATTTCCAAAGTCTGAAGCAGTAAAAGCCACAAAATCTATTCCTGCTATCACTGCTGAGACCACTGTGACTGTCAATCCTCTTCAACCTCCAGTGTCCAATGAAGAAGTCATACCCTTGGTTGATGTACATTACAAAATTGTAGACCCTCTAGTAGAATTCAATCTGTTAGAAGTTCACAACTGGTGTCATGAAAAGTTCCTTGACAAAGAAGAAATGCCTCTCTGGGATACAAATCTTTCAAAGTATGTAATCCCATTAGCACACTCTAGTCAGGACTTGATAAATCTATGCCATAAGTATTATGTCCCAGAACAAAGATCAATTGTGAATAATGATAGGGAAATCCTTTTTTCTATCATTGCAGATTTAATCAATGAAATGTTGCAGTTACAGTTTGACCCTAGGGTAGTCCCATTATCCATTGAAGCATTGACACAGTTATATTTTGGGTTAGATTTCCCCAAAAGATCCATGATTTTTCAGAACTTCATGCCTAATCATGTAGATATTCCAAAATTGAATCCTCCTTATTCCACTTCCAAGTTTCCAGAGGGTTCTAGGCATGTTATTTCAATGTTATCCTTCCTCTTAGGATACTTCACTGATGAGTTTATTGATGAGTTTACTGATGAGTCCATCCTTGGATTTTTGTCTACCTTGTCTCCTGGTGAGCCTCCTGCTGTGATCTTTGATTTTTCCAGGTTTATTGCTGATTCCATACACCATCAATTGACAAAGTTACCCATTGAAGGGGTATTTAGGTATTCTTCCTATTTATTTCATTTGTTCTTATTCTCGCAAGCAGATCACTTTCCAATAACATTGCAGAAAATGAATGTAGAGGGCCAGCCTCTAACAGTTGTCTTTTGGACATCATTGCTGAGAAAAGAAGGAACTGAATACAGTTACACATATTTCATAGATTTTTTTATCAGGCCAGCTATGATTTTGCTACAAAAATCAGAAGAACCTAGAGTAAGTGAAGAGATGAAAAGAATATTACAACTGTCAGAAGAATGCAAAATGGGAGATTGTTACTTGTATGAGAAGTATATTGAATTAAGAATCTTTGGAACCAATCTTCTTCCATATAAGTTACCTAAGTTTTTGAATATCAGAGTCTTTGCTGTAGAATATTTGGGATGCTAAGAAAGAGATAGAAAAGAGATTATCAGAGCTGAAATTTCAAGTGAGTTTCCCTTGGAATTATGACCCCCAAGGTCTTTTGAACAGTATAAGGGTTAAAAATAAGCTGCCTCCTTTTATACATGAGCCAAAGCCAGATATTGAAAATTTTTCCAATCAAACAGAATGGGAAGAAAATACATTGGTAGATTTAATTGCAAATACACAGCCAGCAGGAAAAAAGGATACCACACTTGCTGTGGTAACTCCTAAACAACCAAATACTTCAAAAAAAAGGAGCATAGATGAGGGTGCCTATACAGCAGAAACTACTTCAGATACCAAGTTCAAACTCATCTAAAATAAAAGGCTAAGATTTGGTTCCATAGGAAAAGAAAAACTTATTGAGGTTGAAGATGAACCAGAGGTTAGTAATGATGAGGCCACTACAATAATCAAAAGGACTTTGACAGAGATTGAAAGAGAACAAGCAACATCCAAAGGAAAGGAGACCCAAATGATTGAACAACAGGTGAATATGGAAACTTCTTCTTCTCAAACAACAGAAGAAAAATATTTGGATATTAAGGACATATATAAGCAGATTAAACAAAGAAATGGGGAAATTAAAAGTGAGATTTATTCTCAATTTCTCAAGCAGAAACCAGGAAATCAGGATAGATTTCTTACAGCATTTGATTATTCTTCAAATAAAATGATCATGTCCTATTTACAACCTACTACTTCAACTCCAAAAACAGTGGCTGATTACAAAAAGATGGAATTTGAAGTAGATACTAAAAAGGTACATGAGTTGGATCAAATAGAATTCCATCGACATAGTTATGAGATGCTATATTCCACTGTGGTGACAAAGGCCATGAGTGTAACCAATTTGAAAAATACTATTATCAACCTGCAAGATCAGATGAAACTTGATAAAGGCTCCTTATATGCAAAATATCTAAGGATCAAGGCCTTAGAAGATTTGATTCTACAAATAGGAGTTGACCCATCAAATATACAAACTGCTGAAGTATTAATCAAATAGAAAAATGATGATATTGCTGCTTTGAGGAAACAATTAAAACTTCCTCAAAGTGAGAACCCACAGAGCAAGGAAATAATTCAAGAGCATAAAGAAAAAGAAGATATGATGCAATTGATAATAAATCTTAATGCCCAAATTAAGGATATGGAAGGTCAATTAGATATACTGATGAAAGAAAAAGAAACTGTGAAGGAAACTAATGCTTCTACCATTCCCACAGTTATACCTATTATTACAGTTGCTATTCCTTCTACATTGGGAGAAAAGTTAGCACCCAAAGAGCCACTAGCAACTGCAGTGTCAGTACAATCAACTACTACCTCCCAAACATAATCCTCAACATCACAGGTGCAGCAGAAAAATGATGCAGGGAAAATTGTCAAAGCAATGGAAGAAATGACATTGAAAACCAATGAAATAAATAGTTTGAAGAAAAATTTTAAGACTATGGAGGTATCCAATAAATCAGCATTGATTAATGCCAACAATTATGAACAAAAAGCTAAAATACTTGAAGAGAAAGTCAAAAGCCTTCAGAAGGATTTGATCTTCTACACAGATTTATTACATAAGAAATCACTTATGGACCAACATTATTGAGGCTATACATATTCAATGGCCATCAATAAAAATAATATATGAACAAAGACACCTCCTTTTAGCAGCTCAAGGTGAAATATAGAGGACAACAGAAGAATTAACAGATAAACTAGCACAGGCACTAAAGATAATTACACCGAGCTAGAAGAATTGAAGATACAAGATAGGACAGAGACTATACTGCAAATAAAAAAAGTATTGACAAAGAAAACTTTGATGAATAACTTGAAAGAAAAATGTGATGCTATGACTTTTTCCATTACCAAGTTTTTAGCAAAGTATACTATGCTAAGACAAGCAGGCATTCCAGACATCCATGTATTCAATGAAAAATTGATGGACCAAAAGGAATATGATAAAAAGATAAGGGACCATGCCAAAGAACAAGTGAATAAGAAACTGCCTCAGGGATCTCCAACAGGGAAACTTGTTCTCCAATACATTGAAGATTTATTCTTCCTTCAAAATGAAATTAAACATTTGTTTGTAATTAAGCCAAATTTTGCTAAGTACACTGAAGCAGATGAGAACTACAGAAAACTCAAGAGTTTAAATATACCAGATGCTGAACAATGGCAGACTTTCATAGATTTATTATAGCAGCAAAGAAGCAAACAATGAAAAGAGTGCAGATGAAGTAGTCAGTTTGAAAATGAAACAAATGATTTTTTACTTTTGAAAAGTCTCTTTTTACAGTAGTTAGAAGTCAAAGTATCAGGTTAAAGAGTATCAGGGTGAAAGGCCAGAGTCAAAGTGTATTAGAGAGAAAACAACAGTCAGCTCATTTTGACTGCAGTAATTTCCCTTTTTACAGTAGTGAAATGATTAATAAACAACGTGAAAGAGTATAAGAGATAAAGTACAAGGTCAAAGAGTATAAGTGGAAAGAGTATTAGTGAAGACATCTTCTGAAAAGATATTTTGCAATATGCCAGAAAGCATGGACAACTATTCAAACAAACAGTTGTCGTTAGATAAGATAGCTCTATTTTTTCTAGATAAAAGGACAACTTGCTAAAGTTGTTAAGGAGCTATCCCTCTTAATGTGTAAAGATATTTTTATTTTCCTAGAGTTATTCCTAGATCTCTCTAGAATATTTGTAATAAACATTTGTATAAATACTTCAGTTTATGAAGTGTTTAGTGTGGAATAAAATTGCTAAGAACATTATAGACATTTTGCTGGTACGTTGGAGGCTCACATGCATTGATTTCAAAGCAGAAATTTAGAAAAATAGCCAATTGGACTCCATAATTCAGGATTCATATGATAATTTGAAGAGTAAAGTGCATCTATCCTGTCATTTTTTCCATTCTAAGTTACATAAAATTTCATATATGTCGTTTAATCTTAATGATCAATTAGGAGAATTATTTCAGGACTAGTGTAAGAAATCCCTGTCTAAACTACTTAATCATTTAAATGTTTTCTGCTGATTTCCGGATTTAGGAATTCTAAATTGCTTCTAGTCCCATTTTACCTCTGCCTCCTTCCTCTTTTTTTGGATCAAAGGATCCTTCATTGACCTTTATACCGAAGTAAGCCATCTCATCAAAACAATCTATCCAAATATCTGAGGGTAATCTACCTTGCCCTGAATACATTAGCATCCTCTTGGCCTTGCTTTCTAGTTCTGCTTGCTAGACTTTGACTCCATAACCCAATGGAATAGTAGATCCCTCTTTAATTTGTCTTCAAGTAATCTTATTTTCCACCAAACATTTCAAAACCAAAATCAATTGTTCTACCATAAATAGCCTAAAACATTAAACAAAAACAAAGTTAAATCATAAAGAGAGAGCCCTCTCTGAAATTTAGGAAGGCTAGATCCTAAATTTCCAAAGTAGGTTTGTGGTTACCCCTAGTTTTCTTAAACTGAAAAAATCGAAAAGCCCACAATATTTAGAAATTACTAGGGTGATAACATAGCCGAGATGGTGTTACATGTCATTTTTTCACCATGACATTTGAATGTTCATATGGGTCTATCACCATCCATATCATGATCCCTTAGAGGTCAAAAGCAATAATGTTCCTAAATCAAATCTTGGAATTGGAAAAAAGCTCTGTAAAACCCTTAAAATTATACCTCTGTATTTTTTCTAGCCTTTCCCTGTGCATGCACTGATATTCTGTCCATAAACTGCAGTGACTCCCGCACTTTTTACCACTATAACCTGTGCACCCCCGTGAAAATAAAATAAAAGAAAAAGTAAATTTTGGAAGCCTAGTTGGTCGAATATTCTCCCGAATGGAAGCTTCTAGAGTCGCGATAAGTTCGAGCTTTATCCCTCCATTCATGGAGCTTATCCCTTGGTCCATGGAGCTCAAATCCCTTCATGAGAGGAATCCATCCCCAGGCTTCATGGAACTGAAAATACCTCCATTTCCCTATAAATTGAGCTCAAGTTTCAGGTTGAAGGTAGATACAAATGTAATTAGAGACTAATCTATACAATTTCTAAGCAGAAGAGAGTTCATAAGAGTGCACACTTTCTACAGAAGTGAATTGTTGTTGGCATGAGAATGATCACACCCTTGTGTCTATAACTCCATGCTAGTATTCAAAGAGGAAGGCTTATCAGATTGACGGAGAACAATTGTTCAGGACCCCGAGAGAAATCTGTACAACATCAAGGAATCAAGTTGTAATATTACTCTTTCTATTCAAGATAATGCATATGGATCTCTTTTTCTCATTGCTTTGTTTCTATGCTTATTGGAATAATGTCAATACTTAGACTCTTTGATCACTAAGTTGGATTAGCATTTTTGATTATTATATGTTGAAAATGTTTTGATTATTTTTTTTGTCTTTGATTGTAGATTATACTCATTGGAGAAACCACTTTGGAGAGACGAGACAAAGGACTACATCAAATGTTTGGATTTCAAGGTAGGGGCATGTCCTCTCTACTTTACTATTATAATAATCTTGAAATGCAATTAATCTAGAGGAAATTTTTTTCAAATGGATATTTGTTTCTAGTTACTCGCTGAGTACTAGGGATATCGCTCTTGTCCGCAAGAGGGATTAATCCACGTAACAAATTGGCGACCATACTGGGGAACTAGAGCTTAGTTTTCTTTGTTTGTATTTAGTTTGAATTTTAAATTTTTTTATATGAATTCTCTGAGTTTGGTTGGGTAGACAACTTTTAAGAATCCCTGCAAAAGAAAGCTTGTTATTTAATTTTCTAAGTTTTTCCTTGCCTGCATAGTTTTAGGCAGAAAACAGTGCGGCAACCTGTGCAACTTTTAGTTCAATTCAGTGTGCATGTGCACTGTATTCCACTGTAAGCTGCGCACCCCCTGGAAATTTTTGAAAAAGTTAAATTTCTCCTTTTTGGGGCCAGATAACATTATTCTTTAAGTTTTCCCTGATCCATCTTAGTTGTCAGAACTTGTGTGAGAACTTCTTTTCAGCAAATTTTGAGTTTTGTGTGATTTATCATCCTATTTGCATTTTATAAGTGAGAGTTTGCCCTAGTTTATTTTTTCTTTATGCGAAATACACCTTCATTTTTGTCAGCTTACTGGTATTATGATATTGTATTTTTTGAGCCATTAGGATCATTGAAAACCTTACTGTTGTGGTGGATTTGACGCACCGGTGTACGAAATCGCACTAGTTTAAGGGGTGTGGTCTACCCCTATAAACAATTGGTAACATGCAGAAAGTGGTGGAGCTTAAAAGCATATAATTTAGAGGAAAAAATATGTGAATGTATGCTCAAAGTAAACTAAAACTAAAAAAAAATATACATAATCTATTGAAGAGATTCAAAACGATAATAATGTAAATGATAGCTCAAGGCCTCTTATTATTAAATGTTTTATATGGAGAAGAAATTTTACCTACTTGCCAAAGGGCCCCTAGACAATGGTTCTAGGTCCCGATGCAAGAATGTTGTTTTTCCAAGCTCTGCCTCTGATGCAGTCTCCCTCTCTCTCCGCTGTGATGGACTAGGATTGTTGGGTGGCCACTAAATGAGTCCCCTCTATCTCCAGCTCTGGGCCACACACTGCTGGTATTTCTTGGGAAATTCTGGCCAGCATAACAATGTGATCACCCTTTATTCATCTCTTGGTGGCTTTATATAGGGGATTTCAATTTCTCCTTCCCTCCCTTGGTACATGGTATATGGTGACCCAAGGGAGAGGTATGATTCCATTGTGTGCTCCAAATGTTCCTTTGTGTGCTCACATAGTGTCTAAGGAGGTGCTGGTGGTTGTCCTTAGGTGGCTTCATATAAGGAGTAACTGTCCTTTGCTTTGTGTGGTCCCGGAAAGCGACATTTTGCCACTTTCAGGAATGCGCGCTTATCGGGCAAAAATGCATGCAGAAGGCGCTCTTCTCGAAGGATTAAGCGTGTGATTTAGCATTTAAGACTAGTCCAAATCTAATTTTCTCCAAACATTAGAGATTTTAAATACTTTCTTGATTCCATAATGTCTTCCTGCCCTATAAATCCTTTGGCTTGACATTAATTAATGTCATATTCTGTTATATGATTTTCCAGTGTTAAAAGTTTCCCCCTACTGTGTGAGGTCTAGGAAGGAATGTATAGCTGAAATACATTATAGTTTCTTTTCTGTATCGTGCGCAAAGAGAGAGAGAGGTTTGCGTGAATCTTGGAATTGACAACACCTTGCACCATTTCCAAGATAACCATGGCCTAAGGGACCCCTGCAAGCAAACAAAATATACAACATATATAAAAAATTTCAACGAGGCGGGCATGTCCCATGCTCGTGATGCTATGGCTAGTTAAACAAAATTGACAGATACATGTGTTGTCTGCGTCACTACTGTGGTAGTGATGCTGGCGGTTGTTGACGACGACTGTTGATGCCCTCAGGGGCGTTTTTCCTTTGACGATAGGTGGAATGTGGTACCATATGTGTAAAATTAGTATGGAATATAGTTGTGCAATGTACGCATATGTACTGGCTGGGACCTTCCCGTGTAAGCATTGTTGACAGAGACACTTATGGATGCATGGGTCTTCGACGGATCTTAATCAAAGTGCAATGGTTGTAAGGTACGATAGCATCGTGACATGAAGGCTTTTGCTGTAGTCGAATTTCAGGAGGATCGATGACATCTGTGGACAATAATGTCTCCCATAGTGCCACCTGAGGATACCCCTTATGCATGGGGAGAGGTAATCCAAGGTACCACTTCCTTTTTGGAAAAGAGGTGTCGAAGTCGACAAAAAGGAAGCCTTAACCGAACCATGGGTCACCAACCTGAGGGGTCAGGGACCTGGATGTGACGGGTTTAACATAGGCATGTTGGTGAGAGGTGATTGAAAACGGAGCATGGGAATTCAGTGGTCCGAGGTCGGAGTATACTTTAGCAGCTTGGTGGTAGTCATAGTTATTTATGAAGGGAAAATCCCTGGAGTCAGTAGGAATTCTAGGGCAGGTGTGAACTGGCTATGAATGTCGTGGTGGTGCGTGCATGGGGGTGAAATAATCCGACCAAGGGAGGTCAGGGACTACTTCCATGGGAGAAAAGATGAAATATGAGGGTGAAGGGGCAAAGTGCACCATTTGAGGTCTTTGTACACTTACCAAAAGAATAATATAATGAGGTTTGGTTTGTACAAAACACAGATATGGGTACCCCAAAACATGAAAGGGTTCGCTCACTGAAGGTGTGAGGACGGTGTTTTGCTGGGGGTGGGGGTCCCATTGGTTGGTCTCGTGTGCGGGGTTGATGAAGTGGATGAAGAAGTGTCACAGATGGGATTATGCTGATGGAGGTATGGTGGGCCAAATGCGATGCGCGAAGGTGCACTTTCAATCTGCTTGTATAACTTGGTCGTCCGAGAAGGGGGTTTTAGTTCGAATGGTAAACATGACCTTATGTATGATGAATGGATGGGCACGAGGTGCTTCCTGGACTGAAGAGGTATGGCCATGGTGCCACTTTTGTGATTTATGGTCTACTTTGGGTGATGGGCACCATGGAGGGGAGGATCTACCAGCCAACACAGATGTTTATCATATGCAAGGTGTGGTGATGATAAATGCGGTCGGGTATGAGGGTCCTATGGTTTATTTATGATGGAGAAATGATGTCATTATATGCAAATTTTTCTGGGACTCTATCATGCTGAGGGTAGAATGATACCTGCTCCAGAACCTTCAGTGGATGGTGTTGTAAGTGGTTTTCCGGTTCTTGCAAAAAAACTACCTCAAGTGAAAGCATATTCTTTTCATAAAATATTATTGAAAGGCATGAGCTTTTAAAAATGAATATGGGAGAGGGCATACCTGCTGGCACTGAAAAATCATTTTTTATGTAGAGCGAATTTGTGGCATCGCTTTTGTTCATCATGGCTTACTGATGATGGTGCAACTTACGGTTTGCAGAATGGACCTTCTGATCTCCTGTTATGGACCTTCGAAGTTCTTGAAAAGGGTGATAAATATGGGATTATGGCCCTAATCCTATTAATTTGTACTCGTTGAGTTTTGGGAGATAAGAGGTGCTTGTAGAGCCTTTCTTGCCGTTACGGTTAGCCTGTGTACCAGGGACTAGCGATATTATGCCAAGGTAACTTTCATGACGTCCTGCATTGTAATTTTCTTAGTTTGATGGTGCCGAGGGCTGTACAAATTGGGTTTGTACGACCTCTGAGTGACTTTTGCCCTAGATTGTGCGGGTGATCTAGGCAAAAGAGTACCTTATTTGCGCAAAATTCTGAGGGACAGGCGCGCGAGGGCGCACTGTTTCCTTCCTTTTGCGCGCAAAGGCACACCTATGAATAATACAGGTGCACGAGGGTGTGCCTGTCTGAGGGACAGGCGCGCAAAGGCCATGATGACAGAAAAATTAATTTTTTTGTCTATTTTTGAAGTTTTTCTCTGTACTGATGGGTGCCTGTGTTTTTGGCAGGTTGGTGTGGATAGAGAGAGATTGGCCCGAGATCTGGATCGCTCTAGTTGCTAATGCTAGGGCGCATCGTCAATTGGTCGCATTGGGCCTTCTGAAATTTTCTGAGAATGAGTTCCTGTGGTTGCATCACTGTTATTACATTACATTATACAACATTGGCACAAGAGGCACAACATGTTCATGCTGTGTGGGACGAACTTGGTGATCCTTCCTGAGATGGATATCTATTTCGTGACCGGGTTATTGCCTCAGGTGGAGGCTTTGAGATACCCTCTCTCCTCTGGGAGAGTGAATCTAGATATATTTCGGAGGCACCATTGTGGAGGGGTGCCTCTCACTGAGGGATGCATCAACATTACATTAGTGATAGATGTGGCAGAGCGGTGTGCTTTGGCAGTGATTGTGCATTTGGCGGGGTCATTTTCTCCGCATCAGGCATTTGTCCTGCAGGTTGGAGTTTTGCGGTGGCTTAGGTCTGGGAATTTCTTTGACTTTTCCCGATTATGTTTTGATGGTATGGTGTCACAATTGAACAAGGTCCAACGTGGATCAAATTCTTTTGCGTACGCCTGTATATTATGCAGCATAATGTATGAGCGGGTGGTGTTGCTGAGGCCAGTGGTGGTGGTGCCCATTGGGGGGCCATGGGAGCCACGGATGAGGAGGTGGGTTTCGATGATGCTGCGGGGTAGTGGTGGCATGGTGGGGTGTTACTGGAATGCCACGACAGAGGTCTGGTTTTAGGCCATCCCACAGATGTTATTTCCATACCCGTATGCGGGGATGGACTTCCAGGGTGACCTAGACATGGGTTTCCCTTTTGGTTATGTTTGGGGACCTACAGGTATGTGCTATATTTTTTCTGCATTTTCTTGAGTATTTATGTACTTATGTGTTTTATTATCGACATTGAAATTATTTTGGTTACTCTTGCAGATGTTGTCGAGGTAGGTCGCCCCATGGCCTGACTAGTGGGTCATGACCCTCCGCTACGACCTCGAGGTGGTCAGGGAGGAGGTGATGTAGGTGAACTGGTTGGTGGTGCTGGTGGACCTGTTGATGATGGTGCTGGCCCTTCTGGTGAGGGTAGCAGCTCGGATGTAGTAGAGATTGTGGCCGAGCGAGCTCGTGCTGATGCGGCTGAGGCTCACAATGCAATACTGACAGCTCAGGTGGCCACTCTTGAGGACTTCTGGTGTCGAGTGGACTGCTTGACCCAGGGCATGCCTACTAGAGGTTTCATGGACGACCTCGAGGAGGTTTGGTTAGAGACGGTAATGGCCTGCGAGAGGGATTATCGACCCATTCTACATCGGGTGGCGATCGCGGTGGCGACAGCGGCTTTGGTGGTGGTACTAGGAGCAGTGGTGGGTCCAGGTGCCCCTCTTGAGGGGGCGCCCCCTAGAGTAGTTTTTATACACAGGGAAAGCACCCGTTATGAGGATGCTTTTCGTATTTTTTATGAATTTTGTATCTTTGGGCTAGCCAGTGGGCCAACGACACTATTTTTGTACTCAGATACACATATTTTTGATATATATATGAGAGATGTTTTTGTGGCTCTACATGATGTATCACCTGTTTTGATTTATGCATTATGTTATGCTGATGGATGCCTATATTTTTGGTTTTTATGTACGATGGTTTATTCGAGATGCATTCCAGTTTAGGATATTGTTAGCTATGCGATCAGCTGTTTGGTTTTGATTCCTTAGTACATGTGAAAATGTAATGTAATCAAATTGTCTGCTTGATTTTTTGGCACGCAAATATTTTCTAAACAAATGCGTGTCTCTGGTCTCAAATGTTTGGTTTAGCTGCGATACTAATAACTGGGAATCAAGGTATATATGCATACGACGAACTCCCTAATGGAGGACGTCGCACATAAGTCCGATGACGGCATCATATTCTGCCTGATCATTTTTTGCTGAACCGATACACATGCCATTTGAACATAGTGGTGATCGGTCAAGGCGGTAAATGACCCAGGAAGAGGTGGCTAAATTTTGAGACCATTTTGACGCTCCATCAACAAATTTTAAATGTGGTTCGTTTTGGTGATCCATGGTGATACTTTGAGCACTTTTAACTAGGTCTTTGGGTCAAAAATTTTGGGTGGGTGGGTTTTTTGTGTACCCTCACTCTAGGGGAAGGGCAGTTGGGGCCCTTATGGGCAGAACTTCTTGAGGTAAAGGCCATTGACGGGGTTGGTGAGACAAGTCTCGTCTGGTTCTGTCAAGATGTATGCCCCCTGTCAGAGTCAATGTTTGATGATGTAGGGTCCTTTCCACAAGGTTTCGAACTTTCCTAGCCCTAAGGCCTCTTTTGCGACATCACAACGGAGGACTAATTCTCCCTCGGTGAATGAGCGAGGGGTGATGTGGCAGTCGAATGACGCTTTAAACCTTTTCTTGTGGGCCTCATTGTGCTGCAGCGACTATCGTCGATTTTTGTTGACAAGATCTAGTTGTACTAGGTGCTTCTCTAGAGGTTGAGTGTCATTGAGGAGTTCGACGGTAGCATGTAAATTTGGGATCTTGTGGAAATCAACGCAAAGGCGCAAGGTACCTTGGTTTTTTGTGACAGGAATATGGTGGAAATCCTGGGATGGGGGTGAGGCAGTAATCCTATCGCCAATATATGCTAATACAAACTGTATATGGTGAATTGTATCATCAACATTTGGTGGGGGAAGAATATCCATAATGGGATTCTGTATGGGTGCAAAGTTAGGTTCCCCACTAAGATAGTCGATTTCCGGTGGGTGGAAATTGTGCCTGTCACAGAGGTGCCTAAATGTTTCCATTAGCGGGCATGCCTCTGGTGCGTGATTCAGGCCAGTGCAGATGGTGCATGGTATTACTGAGCCAACAGAGTAGATAGTGTGTGATTCTATGCTACTCATTGTTCCTGACGTGGATGCTTGGAAAGGGTCGGTCGTAGAAGAGGTTGTATTTTGTCTCCATTTCCGTATCGTTGTTTTAGACGTGTCTTCCTCTTTGGTGGAGTGTAGACTTAACGCAGCTCATGCCGCTCTCAGCTTGGGGAGATGTACACACTTAAACGTATGATGAAAGTGTGAGAAAATTCGGCAATAAGTGCGTGTGATTTTCTCTTGATTGGAGAGAAGTTTCTGAGGGAGAGAAGAGACTATGCAGAGACTATTTGCAAGGGGCTTGAGTTTTCTTCATTGGTTGACTTGGTGATCGTTATAATCACTTAGGTCGGATGTTATCCTAGGTTTGGCCGAGGTTATGCTTTGGTGGTGGGTTGTTTTATCAGGCTTGATACACCATTGCAGAGGTGGGGACATTGACCCGACGATGTAATTTTTATGCCATTCTCGGAGGTCATCCTATTTCTTCTCTATGGCATAAATCATATCGATAGTGGGAAAAAATTGAGAGGCATAAGTACAATGTTGCTCATAATGATTATCATGACATATCAGGAAAAATATCCTTGATATGAAGGTTCCGTCAAGTTCAGTTTGAGGTCTGATGGGGAACCAACGGCGGAAGGCTGCTAAATCAGGGAAATGGATGACTACATGGTCCGTCTTTTTGCATAACGTACATGCTGGTTGTTTCTGCGAAGTGCGATTGGGGGTAACTAGGGGTTCCCTATTGGGCCATTCTTTGGATGTCAGAAACATGATAGATGTGCTTATCTCATCTTCTTGGGTCATGGAGCTGCCTGTGGACTCAGCACCCATATCGACTTCTTCGGAAAGGCGAACTATGGTTGAGCGGAGGCTAGCAAGGGATAGCCGGAAGCAAGGTATGTAGTGACAATCCTCCAAAAGGTGATTGTCGGCACATAATGGGCATGTGAATTGTGCTGCTGGTAGCCCTACGTAGTAAACCATTTAAATTAGATCCCATCTGTGAATGAGCTCCAAGGCTGCGCATTCTTCAAGGTAGTGGCCATGTTCATCATATAGCATACAACATATAATGGGCATTACCGGGGGTCTTTCTACAATCCTATGCTCCTCTTGTAAGTATAGGATGGCATGAGGTTCGACATTGACATACTGGATGGAGGGGTACTATTGATAGGATCGCTCAAACGCATGTAAGGCATCCCTATATCGTGGTATCTCTGGAAAATGGTGGGTATAGTGCCCATAGTTGCCACAGAGAGCACATGCGTGATTGGTACGCAGCAGTTTGCCTTTACCTTTGGTGGTAGGTTCTTTTTTATGTGAACACGGCGTCGAGATGTCTGCTTCGGGGCTGAGGAGTGGTTTTAACTTGTCAAACTGCAGACATACATGGGTAGGGTGGCCTATAACGTCGCATATGGCGCAGATTGGTGATTCCCTTTGAATAGCAGGGGTCACTATATTCTTTCCTCTATTTGCGGTTTTCTTGGTTGTGATTACCGGTTTCGTAATGGGAACTTCCTTTGCGGGTGTGGTTTCGACTGTTTCTTGGGTAGGTGGGGGATCCTTCTGACTAAGGGGCTTTAAACCTATGGCAGTAATGTTGGTGGCTCTTGTTCCAGAAGGAGGAATGAGGTACCAAACTAGGAACGCCAATGATATATTGGGTAACACCAGTGTTGCCAAAACTTGCTGGGAGACGAAGCCAGATGGGGATAGAGAAAAGGGGTTTGGGAGGCACCATAGGCTAGAGAGGCTGCCATGGAAAATGCCTCAGTGTCATTACTACTTGAGTCTGTATCCTGAATAATTTCGGTGCTTGATGTGGACATCATGCACACCGGGGCCCTTGTGGCATCGGGTGATGCCTCAGGGATGATAGGAGGATCTCCTAGGAATGACCCTAGAACAGACGACAGTTTCATTTTTCCAGGGCCATATTCTTGGTACCGTGAAAGACCATCCGACGTTGTATCTACATAGGGTAGAATTAAATCCATGTTGGTTAGGGGACACTTCTCGCTGTGTGTCATCTGGTCTACAGTAATGATGCGATCCTCGTGGGGGAACATCATAATGCGGAGACGGAGGAGGCTATGGAGGACATGGAATACATGTATCTCCGCTCGAGGAGTATATTGTAATTCAAGTGAGTGTCCAAGACTTCAATGTCTATGTGCACCGTCTTTCCGGCTAAGCGTACCAGGAAATTTTGGTAGAGGCCAACGGGGGTTGAGGGATGGCCATCGTATGCTCGAAGCGTTATGACCGAGGGTTTTAGTTCAGGAGAACCCAACTTCTGCCAAACATTTTTCGACATGATGCATGTCGATGTACCCTTGTCTATGACACATCGGTGAATAGTGATATTTTGGACCGACACTGGTATCTGGAAGACGACCATAGAAGGAAGCCTAGGGGTGGCTTTGTCTAAGTCAAAATCCATCATGCCCGTATCGGCAGGGTCGATAGCACCTAATGTAGAGAGTAGGGATTTCCGTTCCTTTGGGCACGACTGTAGTACTTCCTGCGTGGACATATCAGTGGGTGATTGAGCTAAATCATCCACAATGATATAATTATGGGTCTCTTTGGAGTAGCTACCCGCTCTCCTATTAGGTCCCTTTTCCATTTTTGGCAATGGTTCTATAGGCATTTTTGAAATGGTCAAAGGTGTAGTCGGCACACTAGTACTAGCCCCTGACGTAGTGGTGTCTGGAGGGGTGTCGTAACTGTGTAAATTTCATAGCTGCTTTTCCCGGAATTGTTTGGGTTTTGTTGCTAAGTGTTGACTGTCCCTTGGTGGGGGAAAGGTTCTTGCATAATAGCAGGTTTCTGGGAAGATCCTCCTTGTCCTTGGTTACTGTATAGCTTTTTTAGCTCAGAGAGATCGGGAAAATGGTGAGTATAGTGCCTGTACTCACTAGATATTGAACAAGAGTGGTTTGTTTGCAGAGGTGGCCTTTTCCCTTACCGTTGGGCATTGCTTGGCTCCTGGTTCTGATTCCTGCTGGAGTTGCCTCCAGCCTGGGATCACAGTGGGTGCTATTGGTTGCTGCCCCCTGGCCCAGGGTTCCCTTTGGGATTGTTTTTTGACTTTTTCTTAACCATGTTAGGAGGGTAGTTCTCCTGGTTATACTGGTGTGGTTGATTTTGGGACAGCTACACAAAGTTCACCTGTGCATTGGCTTACGTAGGTGGGTCGTGTGCTTGGGACTGAGCATAATGCTATCCCTTGTTTGCACCTGGCCGTTGGAGGGGAGCTCTTCTGTCAGTGTTTCTTTCTGCGTACTGGGTCCCTTCAACTGGAGGATAGGGTCCTCCTTGGTGATACGCTTGCACCCTATTAGTCAAATCCTTTTGAGGCATATGATGACTTTGAAATCCGGGTTGAGGCATGTTCTGAGTAGAATTATATGTGTAACCGAGATTTTGACTACTGCTGCCTAGGTAACCTTGGGTCATTGATCCTATTAATCTGTCTGCAGAGTTCGACGCGCTTGGAAATTCTTGATAAGTTTGTAGGTGCGGGGCGTTAGGTAGGATGTTGTAAATGTATCCTAACTGCATATAAATCAGTTCAAGCTTCTGGGATTTAATGATTGTAGCCTCTTCAGATCTGGGGTATTGTTGTGCCACATCCTATGAAATATTTGCCGTTAGATTTTTAAAAAATAAATCTAAGACGACTCGATTTTTGAGTTTAACTTTACATAAACTGCGACGCCGCCTCCATTCATGAAGATGGTCAGAGATATGGACGACGGGGGTTTGTCTAAAATGAGTCAGTAACTCCATTCCTAAATCATGGTGAATGGGTAATTGAAAATATGTGAGGAATGTGGTAGCGAGGGCGCTAAATGTTCCATGTGAAGCAGGAGGTTGCTCCACGTGCCACTTCGCGGCTACTCCCGTAAGAGTGCATTGAAATAGCCTCAATCGAATAATGTCATCGATGATACTATTCGATGAGCACCACAGGTGAAAGGTCATTACATGATTACCTAGGTCTTCCGCTTGCTTGCCTTAAAACTTTGGTATATTCAAAGGGAGCTTTGTGGGCATGGAAGGCCATGAATGATCGTGTGCGATGGGGTCATTTTTGAGCTTGGTTAAATCGGGTAGATTCAATGCAGCTAAGAAAGGTGACTGGGAGGTCGATGCCATTGCAATGTGTGAAGACACGAAGTTCTAGTTAGAACGAGGGTTAGTTTGTGACATACCCTGATGTGTGTTCAGCTGGCTTCCCAAATGGGACATACTCCTCTGCCCCCTAGGGGTCGAGGGGGGAGTGGTGTGCGGTGTGGTTTTTGGAGACCGACTCAGGTTCCCCACTATGGTTGCTCCAATAAAGGATGAACTAATGATGGTGGTAGTGTTCTGTCTTTGATGCCTAAACGACGAAATACCTGGAACCCCTCCCTGTAATGGGAAGGTCCAAAAGACCCCTGGATCGACAAGGTTCCGTTGAGACTATTCGGGTGTCGACCAAGTTAGGTTTTGGAAAAATTTGAGAGGATAGAGTCTATGATCAAAGAAAATTTATGGCCACATACATCAAACAAAGCGAAAATAAAATAAATTTTCCATTTAACTTAATCTATGTGATCAATCAGGCAAAAAATATGGTTTTTGTTTTTATGTGCATGATACTCAAAATCCTAGAAGACCTATGCGTCCTCACACACTCAAAATTAATTGGGCCTTGAGAATATTTCTTGCCAGTGCTGGCACAATGTCCCGTGAGAGCTGGCGTCGCCCCCAATCAGCCGAAGAGAATCCACCAAGGTAAGGGTAGAGGGTCTGGCGCTTGCCTGCACCGTCACCTATAGGGTAAAGGATGCCCTAGTTTTTGGCCACTAAGAACCACTGTCCCACATGAGTATTCAAGTCTTGGGCTTCTTGGTAGTCAACTAACAGTACTGAGTATTAGCCGGGTCAGGTAGCCCCAACTGATACCGCACGCACTGTGCCTAAGCCTAACCCCCTCTGGATTGGGTCTCTGCCGTGCTCAGGTTTTCTTTGCCGTGGGCTGATAGGTGAATTTGAAGCTCCATAAATACACAAATTCTATGTTTAAATATGAATTAAGATCAAGGTGACTTATTGGATTCCTACCCCCTTGATCCTAACTTAAACTATAAATTCTCTTGTGGCCCTTGTGGGGAGAATTTAGTGAGTTTGGTTAAGTTAGTTTTAGGTGTCTTTCTTTGCTTAGTGAGTGAGTGAGTGCGAGCATGTGGTGAAAAATATCAAAGTTTGAACATATGGATATCAGTGATCCTTTACAAAAGCCCCCTAGTTAAACTATGTTATGTTGTTCCTGGCTCAAATGGAAAACATTTGCGGATAAAGGGCCGCTTTCAAATTTTCCTAGTTAATCTATGTGACTAACTAAAGGGAGATGGAGAATTGTAAATATAGAGAGTTCATATGCTTACCTAGGCTCACCGGAGGGTGCAAAGGTAGCAGAGATTACTTGCTCTAATTGACAATTCAATCCTAGTCCCACAATCTCTAATGCAAAAATTGAACTAAACTAAACAATTTCTACAGTAGAAAATGAAACCAGCTATGCATGCATGGTCTTGGGCCACTTGCTCGAACTAGTTTATCTAAGTGTGAATACCAGAATTTGAAAAAAATAAATTGTTCAAAATGCAATGATTAATTTCCCCCCTACTTAAACTATGTGAATATTTTTGCAAAAAACCAACTTAAAGGAAAACTAACTCTAAGCCTACAGAAGGCAGCTAAAAGTAAGTTCTTAGAAGTTGTTGGGTATCAACACAAGTGCTGACAGATACATTAGGGGCCACCCAACACACTTACAAGAAGAAAAATGCAGAATATAGGGAGAAAAATCTCATTATGGAAATTGCGTGGAAAAGGCTTTGACAGGTGCGCTTTCCTACACACAGGTCAGTGCTGAACGCGCGCACTGTGCATCTGTGAGAAACAATTGTGCCCAAAAATCCTGCAAGTAAAAAGATTAGGAGCTACCATCTTTAGTCTATCACTCCAAGTGAATCTAGGGACTGTAAGATGGATCAAAGGACTATCAACTCCACTTTCCAGCATCGACAAAGGTCTCTTGCAAGAGATGGCACAACCACATAAAATTGTAAAACATTAGTGGAGTCGCCAATCCTGTTGTGGTGGATTTGACACACGGGTGTACGAAATCGCACCAGTTTAAGGGGTGTGGTCTACCCCTATAAACTATTGGTAATAGGAAGAAAGTGGTGGAGCTCAAAAGCATATAATTTCGAGGAAAAAATATGCTAATGTATGCTCAAAGTAAACTAAAACTAAAACACAAATATACAGAAGCTATTGAAGAGAGTCAAAATGATAATAATGCAAACGATGGCTCAAGAACTCTTCTTATTAAACGTTTGATATGGAGAAGAAATTTTACCCACTTGCCAAAGGGCCCCTAGACAACGGTTCTAGGTCCCGATGCAAGGATGTTGTTTTTCCAAGCTCTGCCTCTGATGCAGTCTCCCTCTCTCTCCACTGTGATGGACTAGGATTGTTGGGTGGCCAAGAATCGAGTCCCCTCTATCTCCAGCTCTGGGTCACACACTGCTGGTATTTCCTGGGAAATTTTGTCCAACATAACAATGTGATCACCCTTTCTTCATCTCTTGGTGGCTTTATATAGGGGATTTCAAATCCTCCTTCCCTCCCTTGGTACATGGTGGATGGTGACCCAAGGGAGAGGTATGATTCCATTGTGTGCTCACATAGTGTCTAAGGAGGCGCTGGTGGCTATCTTTAGGTGGCTTCATATAAGGAGTAAATGTCCTTTTCTTTGTGTGGTCCCGGAAAGCGAAATTTTTCCACTTTCAGGAATGCGCGCTTATCGGGAAAAAAGGCGCACATAAGGCGTTCTTATCGAAGGATTAAGAGACTAGTTCAAATCTTATTTTCTCAAAACCTTAGAGATTTCAAATACTTTCTTGATTCCATAATGTCTTCTTGCCCTGTAAATCCTTTGGCTTGACATTAATTAATGTCATCTTCTGCTGTATGATTTTCCAGTGTTAACACGTACTTTTATGAATTTTTTCTCCCTTTTAATTTTCAAACCTGGAAGAGCTTCTAGCTTACTGAAGCCTGATTTAACACCAAAGCACTCTTGGATGATTTCATTTCTGTTGAAATATGTGGAAATTTTCTTAGTCTGATCACAACTAGGAGAAATCATCCTAAAAAATTCTAGATAGATTTCAAAATTAGAATTTTTTATTTTATTTTGAAATTAATGCTTTTAGAGGTTTTTAGAGATTGTTTTCTTTTGGGAATTGATTATTTGTTGAATTGCAGTTTTTGATTTGATTGTTTGAGGAATTTTATTTCAAAAGAGAAATTGATCATTCTTGAAAATTTAGTTCTTCATGAAATCGTCTTCTTTTCAAAAAGGATTTTGTTTATGAATGAAAAAGTTTGTGTTTTGGAAATTGATAAAATCTCTCAACTTTCTCTTAAATAAGATTCATTGAAAAGAAAGAGTTTCACTTCTCATATAGATGCATTTAGAGTATTTTGAGTTGGGTCACAAACATCATTAAAGTTTCAACTCCATATCCTTTGTGTTAAGTAACAACCGAATTAATACAATGCTTAAATAAAATTAATCTAGATATTTTACATTTTATAGGGCTCATTCCACCAACATAGCTTAGGCTAGTGTTTTGGAATAGGTTGTAATAAACTTTCCAAAACAGTTTAAACAAACAAGTAGAATCTTGTGGTAGGAAAATCCAATAGTTTCATTTGTACTCCGGGAAGCTTTTCTTAAAAGAGTCAAGCATGAGATCATGTCAGACCTAATGAGTTAATCGTATCTATCTCATTGGAAAAGATAGAAGATGTGCACGTAATACAAACGGTAAACCTCAGATTAACCATTGTCGAGGAGCCTTGGGTCACTTGTCGACAAACCTCAGATTTACCATATCGAGGAGCCTTCAAGGGGATTGAGCTTGATACTCTGCCCTTACGTGTATATCAGATCGTAGGCTGTCCCCCCAGGTGCATTTGTTTCCATTTGTGACCTTAGTGACCATAATCTTCAGTATTTTTCCCAAGGTGACGGTGGAGGGAAGGTCCCATTATACCTGGAACAGACGTCGACTAGACTCACTTGGACTTTCTGGAGGGTACTCTTCACTTCGAGATGGCATAAGTGGAGGGACTTGCACCAAACTATTTCATTAAGCAAGTTTTCAGGGTAATTTTTCAAACCGCCAAGTTTTCAACATTAAACTTCTACGACGTTGGATTTCATCACCAAATAGTGTTTTTAGTGTGGAAACATACTGTTTGTGTGTGTTTTGTCTCTTATATTTTGTAGGTGTGTGTTCAAATTTCTTGTTTTCTTAGCGGCCTTAGGTCTATTTTGTTGAAACATTTTTTGATTTCGTGTGTTAAAATTTAACCGTGGCTTAATTACCGAGATACTCTCATAGAATGTAAGGGAAACCCCCCAAGTATACACCAAGTCAATTAAAAAAGCTTAAATATGAAAGAGGTCAACAACCAGGAATTGGATCTATTGAACATGAGGAAACATTAGTATTAATACATCTCAATTACGAAGTAAATCAAACTCAGACAGAAGAACAACCCGAAATTTCAGAATTAATCACAGTTGAGTCTACAACCGGTGAATTCTCAGATAGTAAGCTTATTGAACCTGAAATATCTAAATCTGAAACTGAATCTACTTCATCTGAGTCAACTTCGAATTTCATAGCCCAAACCCCTGGTCTTCCTCATTCACCTCGAGTGAAGTTTCGAATCACTGAGAATATTCCTCCTGGCCTGATCATCATCGATGAGATTATTGACACAGAAGAAGAGATTGAAATTCCTTCGCGTCAAGAATATTTAGATCTAAGGCATAGTGAATCGATTTACCATTAAAACCCTTTTAAACTAGACTCTTGGTATTCTCAGCTAACCAACTTTCTACATAATACTGGTCTCAATTATTCGCTAGCCCACATTCCTTTTTACTCCATACCTAGAGGTAGTTACATGCCTTCATCAAACATGTCCAGTAAGTCATCCATGTTTTCTTCATTTCCAGAAACATTTTTGTATGGTGGTCCATCAGTTCCTACTGGATACCAGTCTCTCTCTGGTACTTTCTCAGGAGCACCTCCTTCTTCTAAAAAACTTACACATTCAACTGGTCTTAAGGAATATGATACTGAAAATTTAACAATGGAACAAGTCAATATGATGTCTGGAAATATTCATTTACCCTCAAGGTAGTAATTTACCTCCTGGGGGGCGGTATACTCCTCAAGGAAAACCTCGTCAAGGGAAGTACCCTATACCAGGGCCACAACCGCTTCAAGGGCAGTACCCTATGCCAAGGCCACAACCTATTCAAGGGCGGTACCCTATGCCAGGACCAAAACCTATTCAAGGACATCTGCCTCCTTTGGGGTAGCAGTTTTATCAAGAGCAACAATCCTTTCAAGGAGGTCAACCCTTTACTGGAAATTATCTGGCAAATTATCAAACTTACGTTCCAATACCTCAAACTAGTTATGGACAACCTGACGCACTGCAACCTTTAATGGGAGCTCCTTATCTCGAAGTTAACATAGTGTGGAACCCTTAGTTGAACCAGCATAATTTTCAACCTACTGTGCAAGTACCTTATAATCAACCTAGTCAGCCAACTAGTCAATTTGGTTATACCCAAATCCAACAACCTGCCCAACCTACACTTCAAATTTCACCTCAGGTATTTGTACCTAATAGTCAGCAAGATGGTTCGAGTATGCCAAGAACTCCTGTCTAATCTATTGGGCAAACTTCTGTTAAAAAACCAAGTACACCTATCCCTATAGTTTCCCAAGTCCCTATTGCTACAACCCCTCAAACAACGACATCAACATAATCATAGACAATCCCCCAAGTCACTGCTCGTCAACTTGGACCTGTGGTTCAGTCTACTGTTCAAACCTCTGTAGGAAAACCTATTACAACTAAAATTCTAACAAGCCAAACTTATATAGGCTAGTTTGTTAATCAACCATATCAAGGGAAGTTTCAATATGGACCCATGGGACAAAATCCAGTCTACCAAAGTCAACCATACCCTAGTTATACGTATCAGATACCAGCTCAACCTCAGTTTGGTATAGCTAACCCTGGATACCTTGGAGGTATTCCAATCCCATTTGCACAGGCTATTCTAGGCTACCCAGGATATCCTCCTCTGGGTACTGGTATCGTTCCTCAAGGTTATCATTTTTCTCAACAGGACCCTAACCGTCGGTTACCATTCATTGCAACTTTAGACTTGCCATATTTGTTGCGCCTCACGAACGATCCGATTTATTATCTTCCATTTTGGCCACCAATGCCAAATAAGTTGCCTAGTGACATACCTAAGTTTGAAGGAAAATCAGGAGAAGACCCCTCAAATCATGTAAAGAATTATCATCTTTGGTGCACATGCAAATCTTTAATCGGTGATTCCATTCGATTGAGAGTGTTTCAAAGAACAATGATAGGCTTAGCTGCAAAGTGGTATTTTGAACTACCATGTGGCTCTTCCAATAATTTAAATGCATTAGCAACAACTTTCTTAACTCACTTTCAGTTGCCAGTCCGTTACGACAATGGCACGAAACACTTAACTTCATTAAAATAGAGTACATCTACATACATTTCATATCACATACATGAATGGAGATGTAGACAATGTTTACTGAAATTTTTCATTCCGAATCAAATCTTTGCAGAATGGTTCATGAAATCATTACTTCCAAAGATCATTGAAGACATAGCTAAGGGAGGTGTTGTTACATAAAAATAGGTCATAGCTCAAGCACAGTACTTAGACCTTGTATACACACTCTGGTACTTTATACAAAAAAATTCCTGACTTGCCATGCCCAGGTCAAATAAATGCAACTCCTTCTAGTTCTCATTCTGCAGAGGGTGTAATTGGTACAGTTACTGCTAACAAGAGTATGAAGAAGTCATCCAAACCTACTTCTCCCATAATAACTTTACCAGATTCACCTAAAGGAGATTCTTCCCTTGAGACTTCTGCTGACATTCATGTTATAGATTTATCCAAGACTAAATCTAAAACCAACAATAAGAAGAAAGGAAAGAATAAAAATAAATAAAATACATCTCCTAAAGAGAAAACAGAAAAAACAACAACCAGCTGATGAAAAGCAGAAACCTCGTTATCCTTGTATTATCTGTGACGATGATCACTATACTAAAGAGGGTCCGAGGTATCCAAATTTATCAAAGGTTCACCCACATCTGCTGTCTTGAAGGATCATTTTATCACTCAAGATAGTAAAATGATAGGATCTTCTTCCAATTCATCGACAAATATATTAATGATGTCTCAGGTCATGGTTGCGACAGGATCTCAAGACTATGGAACTAAGAATCCTGTAACTGGTAAAGAGACTGAAAATTATATTCAAACACCAACCATACCTCCTTCAGTTTTCGAACCACTTCAAATTGAGAAACCCAATCCTGACCTAGTAATTAAACCGCCTGCTAAAGGTGTACTTCTAAAGTCAACTTTCAATCCACATGTGAAAGCTGCTAAGAATTACAACATTGTTGAAGATTTTGCGATATCCCATTCAGGAATGTCAGCCTTGGAAGTGCTACAATCATGTCCAGCACAAAGGAAATTACTATTATCAGCTATCAGAGATATTGATCCTTAGGACTCAAACCTCATTGTTACACAGTAATTTGTCACTGTCCTTACCATTCCCCATCCCGCACAATGGAGGACCCATTCCGTGACCTGTGGACATTGTCATGCCTTGAAAACATCATCAATGCATCCCTCTGAACATGAGCTTTATTTGCCCTTGAGACATCTCCTTGGAAAATTCATAAAAAACAGCCCTTTTAGCATTGGCGCGGGCAAGCAGTTCAGTCCTCGCGCCAATGGGGAAATTAATGCAAAGAGGTCTCGCCACCTGGCGCTCTGTCATAGAGCCGTGGTCGCGCCACCCAATTTGGGAGTTGTTTTTTAAATATGGATGGCGGAAGTTGAATTCTAACAAATTCACAAACCATCACCTATCTTGAGTTGGGAGGTTGGCTGCGGGAGTTCTATGGAAGGGAGTGGTTTTGCCACCTCCTATGGACCCTTCCTTGTTGATAGGGCCAATCCCATAATAATAGGGATCCCAACTCCTCCTTCCCCATCTATAAAAGCTTGCTCAAATCAATGGCAAGCTAGTCTTGAAGTGCCTAAGCTCTGAATCTCCATATTCCCAAGAGCCTTTGTGTCGTAAAGCACCCTCTCTTTCCCTTAAGGCTGACTCAAGTAAGGAGACCATTGTCACGAGACTCTGGAGAGGTTTTCCCTTTCCTTGGTGAGCTTTGCGAGACGTGGACGACTGGAGACCCGTCCGAAGGAGATCGCGACGTCAGAACTTGGTTGTAATCTTTCTTCACTGGTTATTTTAATAGATGATTATGATTATGGTTCCACTCCGTTTTCCATCATGTTAATGCAAGTAATGTCCTTTCTGACTGATGTTTAGTTACGTATGCCGGTTTCCATGCTTGTATCTGTTCGTTTCTTCCATGTGCAGGTGTTCATCCGCGGAGATCGTGGAGGGATTGTGATCTGCCAAGCTTGAGGAATGGGGACGCTTCTTCTTCAGATCCTAGCGTTGGAATCCAGGTAGGCTCTTATCTCCAGCCTTTTCATTCGTAATTAGGAACCTGCGTCATGACATTGTTTGTTTGTTGCTAGACCCCTGCTGGGCTAGTAGGGATCGCCTCTGTCCGCAGAGGGGATTTACCTTCTCAACAAATTGGCGACTCCACTGGGGATCCCGCTTGTTGTTGATTGTTTGATTTGTAAACTGTAGACGGAGTCTGAAGTACAGCCAGATAGCCTTCGAAACGCTTCTGCCTAGCATTAGCGGAGTAGATCAACGCTACTTCAGTCGATCTCCGGTTTGGTTTGCAGACTGAACGACTTGGAGTCTTTGTCTTGCCTCGCCGTTTGTATCTTGTTTTTCCTCGCTTGATGAACCTTCTGCGTTGGATTTTTTGTGTGTTTTTGCTTCTTGGATTGCTTAGCTTGTATTGGTCTGTTTCTGGAGTGGCTTATTTTTAATTTTTTGCTGAGAAACTCGACTGGCGTGGTTTTTAACCCGACAGTCGCGCCACTTGGCGCTTGTTGCCTTTGTACAACCCGCGCCACTCGCCTTCTGGCGCCAGTTTCACTCTTACAGTCGCGCCACCCCTATAAGTTTTTTGAGATTTCTCATTTCTGAGCTCTCTGAAGTTGACCAGTGTTTTTCTTCTTGATTTTCTGACTGCCTGAGTGTGTTGGAGTCTTGTTTGGCTGGGAATTCACCTCTGTCCTTGGGTTGTTTGCTTTTATCTACCGATTTCACTTTTCAAGCCCTAGGTCATCTAGTGGCTTAGTGCATCGAGCCCTCCTTAGGAGTTTTGGTGTTTGGATTGTCCTGTCAACTATCTGATTGCTTCTCCACATTCTCTAAGTAGTTGTTCATTGTTTCATTGCGATTTTTGGGTGATTGTTCATTTCTTCATTCGAAACTCGTTTGGTCTTGCTTTGGGCCTAGATCACACGGTCCATTGGAAGCCTTTGGGTCTTTCTCTTGCTTTGAGAGACTTCGGTCGATTTGGGAATCTGATTGCTTGTGTTGGTGAGTGAAGTGTGTTTGTTTCGCTCTCTTGGATGTCATTTCTCAAGTTGCTCCATTCATTTTCAAGTTTGATTAGTGCATATTAGCCATTAAACATTGAAAATCAAAAAAGAAATCTCTTTTGCTTTTGTTAATTAGTGCAAATTGTGATCTTTTCCATATCGCTAGTGATTAGTGTTTTGGATGGAAAGTTGTCAATTGCATTAGTTGCATTATAGAGCTCATTGTTTGGCTCCCTTTCATTTCGTTTGTGTTAAAGCTCTCAACTCTTCTCTAATTAGTTTTCATCGAACGAAATGTTGTATTGTGGCATATAGCTTTGCATTTAGGAGACACTACATACGATAGGGCCTGGAAATTGAAACTTGATTGAAGATCAACTGTAAAATTTATTCAATCAACCTAAGGCAGCATTGGAACTTAACGAAACATATTTAGAAGGTCTAGGCTAGAGACGTGTTCCGGCGTCGTTAAACCTAGCAGCTGTCGTTCGCCTGTTGGCTTTAGACAGCGCTAGTACGGACTTGTGCTCCCCGTACCGTTGCGTATATAAAGGGAGACCCCCATAGGTTTTCAATCCTTTATCCACAGGAAGCCGAGTCTGCCGCCCTATACCCGTGATACACCGAACACAGCATTCGGGGAGACTACCTGCACGTACGGAAAGTCCTTGGTCGATTTCTGTTTCATTTTTTGAAACCAAGGTGTATATTGCAGTTCACGGATATTTGGTACACCCTTTGTGCCTAGTTTTTTCCTGAGCAGTCATTTGGTCTTTTCTGACTCCCTAAACTTGAAAAGACCGTCAAGCGCTTGTCCTTTCACGCTTGTGTCAACTCTAAAAGAGATAGAGTCATATTTTTATCGTTTCTTGACTCTTAAAACATGAAACGGTAGAATCTCTTACTTTCCAATGTGGTAAAATTAATCGCCCACGATTTCACACCTATTTAGACATTGCTTGTTGACCGTTTGATCGTGTGTCTTAACTCATTTTCAGCCCGTGTGTGTGTGTGCCCTTTTCTTTTAGTCTTTTGCCACGGTGGCGGAACCATCGGTTTCGTCTACTGGTAGTCCTTACACGGACGATTCTTCAGAAGCTTCTGAGCCTTCTGTTGAACCACAGCAGCCTGTTGTTTCCGAGTTTCCCGACGGGGGACCGGTTCTCGCCGAGCAACCCTTTGGAGGACCAGTTGAGTTCAATTGGCCCTTTTCGGACCCTGTGTCTGAATTGAGATTAGGAGCTGATTTCCTTTCTCTTACATCGGGTTCGCCGTTTGTTGCTGTTGTTTTTCCTCCTAGTCCTCGCCGTCTTTTGCGTGATTTAACGGCAGGATCAACCATGAGTGATTCTGGTGAGGAAATTCCGGGGTCTGATGACTATCAGCGCATCCCTCGTAGATTGTTTGAGGGAGACGGTTCCAAGCTGGCTACCACATCGTCAGCCAGTCCTTCTTTGCCACAGGGATACAGATCTCTGGGTCAGATCATTTCAGCTGCTGCCTCTATGGGGATATCATCTCCCACGTCGAGGCCAGCTGCCACTACACCCGGGGTGTCCCCTTCGACGCCCGTCACTTCTGTTCCCGTGCGGCCCACTGTTTGTGTGGCTGCCTCTTCTGCCGTTGTCTCAGCATCTGCTACCAGGGCTGGGCCAACTCCGGAAGACATTTACCTAGCTACTGCTATACCGGAGAATATCTCTCTGGAGGAGTATCGGTTGTTTTTACAGCAGCCGAACGTCGGAGCTGGACAAATTCCCCAGGATCCTTATCGATCCTTCTTTTCGCACTATGCACAGGACGACACTCCCGTGTATATGTTCCCAGGTCAGTTTGATGAGCATGGGGAGGTTTTGCGCCTTCCTGCTCCTGAGGCTTATCTATATGCTCAAGGTTTACCATACAACCAGGCTTACAACCCACAGGGACAACCCTTTCAGGGCCAACCTGCGGGCCAACCTGGCTATTTGTACGACCCACAGGGACAGCCCAATCAAGGCTACCCTGCGGGCCAGCAAGGGCCATTATACAATCCGCAAGGACCATATTATAGCCCTGCTGGTCAACCTGCTCAACCTCAGCTAGGGTATCAACCGGGACAGGCCTATGGTCCTGGGGGGCAAATTCAGCCGTCTTTACCAATGCAACCGCAGTATCCTGCTGTTTCTAACGTTGCATATCATCCAGGACCACCCTATGGTTCTACTTCAGGTCAAACTGGTTTCCAACAAGAACTTGGTCCTGTTCCTCCACCAGGGCAACCGGCTCATCCGGTACAGCCCGGTGTTCCGCCTCCAGGCCAGTCGACCCATTCGGCACAACCTGGGGCTCACTTACAACCAGGTCAGCCTGCGCAACCAACACCGCCTGGTCACCCGGGCCAGCCTGGTCATTCAGGCCAGCCCCCTCACTCGGGTCAACCTGTTCATTCAGGGCAACCCTCTCATTCCGTTCACTCTGCTCAACAGCCTGTTCATTCAATGCCGCAGCCAAATCAACAGCTGCGCCCTACGTACCAGGCTCCGCAGGGTTCCACTTATCAACAGCCTACTCATCCTCAGAGTGGTTATTATCCTCATGGTCGCCTCAACCGAACTATAATCACCTGAGGCTCTCTCGCATCCTCCTCCTCCACCCTATTTACCCACGCCGCCAGCCTAAATCAACGTCGCTTTATACAGTGGCAGACACCTAATCAAAAATTCGAACTCCCGGATATTCAAGCCCCACACAACCGTTACCAAAGAACCAAATCGTCCAAGAGACAAATTCACGCCCTACGGCCGTAATCCTCTGGTTTAACCCATGGGGGCAAAAGATATTCACAACTATCAGGGAACGCAGTACCTGATCTCATCCTCATCCGCATGTGCTAACCTCCATTACCGTTCCTGGCTACCTTGGACCTACCGGACGTTTCGAAGTTGACCAATGATCCGATTTCTCATAATCCATATTGGCCCCCGGTTCCCACCAAGATACCAGGTGACTGTCCCAAGTTTGAGGGCAAAGCTGGAGAAGACCCCCAGGCACATGTGATGACGTATCACCTCTAGTGCTCGTCTAACTCTTGGACCGACGATTCGGTTCGTCTGCGTCTTTTCCAGCGTACTTTAACAGGAGCTGCTGCTAAGTGGTACATAGAGTTGTCCCGTGGTATTTTTCAGGATTTCAACTCATTAGCTATGGCTTTCCTCACGAATTTCCAGTTACCGGTCCGGTATGAGACCGGGACGCACCTCCTGTCTTCCCTGAAGCAGGACTCGGCCACTCACATCTCGGATCACATCCATGAGTGGCGGCGCCGTCGTCGACTGATCAAGTTTCACATACCTGATCAGATTTTGACCCACTGGTTCACCACCTCCTTTGTCAATAAAATCGCTCAGGATATCGCAATGGGAGCGTGTGTGACGGAGGAACAAGCTATCGCGCGTGCACAGTACCTGGATCTTGTCTATTCGCAATCTGGCACGCTTTATGACATCCTGCCTGATGCTCCACGGCCCGGAGCCACAAAGGCCCCGCCTACCCCTACGGTGGATGGTGTCATTGGTTCCGTTTCTCAAAATTCGAAGAAGTCTTCGAATGGGAAGCAGAAGGCTAATTCTTCCAACCATACCTCTGCTAATCCCGCCTCATCCGATTCTGGTAAAACCGCGGAGGTAAATGCCGTTCAGGCCAATCCTGCGGACAAATCCTCCAAGGGGAAGAAGAAGGGCAAAGGCAAATCAAAATCTGATGCCCCAAAACCGGAATCTAAATCTCGAACTGAGGATGGCTCCCAACGTAAGCCAAAGTTCCCTTGCCTCATCTGTGAAGGTGACCATTACACCAAGGATTGTCCACGACGATCCGAAATTAGTCAACTTCTTAAAGGCTCAAAAGGAACTCCGGCTATTTTAAAAGAGCCATTTCCGTCTCAGCAGACCCAGATGGTCGAACAGGGTTCATCATCTGCACCGTTTGGGTCTCAAGTTTTCATGATGAAGACTAATGCACCTATCACTATCGCTACGAGATCGAAGGATTACAATAGTCAGCAACAGGCACCCGGGAAGGCAGTTGCGGAAGGGCCGCTTCCCCCACCTGTTTCTGGTCCGTTGGAAATCGAGAAGCCGACTCTCGAACCCGTTGTGAAGCCTCCTCCCAAGGGTGTTCTTCGGAGATCCTCTTATAATCCAAATGCTCGTGCCGCTCAACATTACAGTATCGTTGAGGATCTGGCACAGGAGCCATGTGCCATGTCTGCACTTGAGGTTCTTCAAAGTTTTCCTTCACAACGGAAGGCTTTACTGTCTGCCATCGGCGGTATCGATCCCGCCGACTCGAGCCTTCTCACCTTTGATATGGAGAATTTTACTCCCCGGCTTCCGCATCAAATTGCTTTGGTCATTCAAGTCGGGATTAACGGTCTGAACGTTCATAGGGCCATCGTAGATGAGGGTGCATCTACTTGTGTTATGTCCTCCACCTGCTGGAAGGCCATTAGCTCTCCAGCCTTGTCATCATCTCCCAATGCCCTTGAGGCATTTGATGGTCGGGAGTCTAAACCCCTGGGAGTTCTTGAGAGTCTTGCGATCACATTACAGGGAAAAACCGTCAACGTGGAAGTAGAAGTGGTTGACGCGAAACTCAACTACAACATACTTCTTGGCCGCAGCTGGACCCATGCCATGCTCTGCGTGCCGTCTACTGTCTTTCGATTCATTAAGTTCCCCCATGAGGGCAAGATTGTCACAGTAGATCAGTTGTCATTTTTCACCTCGAGCTCTGAGAACAACGTACCATACGTGGATCAAATCCCGAATCCCCCAGACAGCATAGGACCTGGTCTTTTCAAAGACCCTGTTCTCATGGGTATATTCCCCGCACCGCCACCGAATACCGCTCAAGTCAACATGTTGTCCAGGACTGATGACCCCTGGCTTATTCCTACACCTGAGCAGGTATATGAGTTTGGAGAATCCATGCCTTTAACGCCGGTAGAGATCAGCTACTGTGAGATTGTTGCCGCATCGGACCCTCCACCTCCTCAGCATGCTCCGATGAGCATGGCTCTTGACGTCTACTCACAATCCCCCTGGCTTGGTCAGGCTGATTCACCTGATCCTCTTAGAGAGACTTTTCCTTCAGATGAAGCTATCATTGAAACTATGTCTCTTGAGGAGCTACCCTGGGGCGATGGGCATCATCGCTCCTCGTTTATGCCCAGCTTGGGGGCAATGACTGACTGTCTAGAGCGTTATGCTACTCAGGTTCCTTCCCCTCCTCTTCAAACACCAATCTTGATGCACGAGGTATTTTCAGAGGGTAATCTGAGTAACATTACTCAAACTGTTCCAATCAACATCTCCGTTAAACCGGGGATTGTTGAGAACATTCATGTGGGTGTGACTTGTTCTTCCGAGGAGATCCAAGTCTATACAAAGCTTTTCAAAGAATTCCGAGATGTTTTCGCATGGTCTTACGAGGAAATGCTGGGAATTGATCCAAGTATTGTTGTGCACGAGATTCCAACCTACCCAGGTGCGAAACCCGTGCGCCAACGCTTACGTCCCATGCATCCTCGGAAAGCCGTCGCCATTAAGGCAGAAGTTGAAAAACTTCTGAACGCGGGTTTTATTTATCCTATCCCCCTTACAGAATGGGTGTCCAATATCGTCCCTGTTGATAAAAAGCAGGGTACAATTCGAGTCTGTGTAGATTATCGCGATATCAATCGCGCCTGTCCTAAGGATAATTATCCCACTCCGTTTATCGACCAGATCATCGACGAATGTGCCGGGAGTGAGATCTATTCCTTAATGGACGGTTTCTCAAGTTATAACCAAATCAATATTGCACCTGAGGATCAACATAAGACCACATTCATCTGTCCGTGGGGCACTTTCGCGTACAAAAAACTCCCGTTCGGCTTAAAGAACGCTGGCGCCACGTTTCAGCGTGCGATGTCCTACGCTTTTCATGACATTCGCCATATCGTCCAGCCTTATCTGGACGACTTGCCAGCCCATTCGGGTAAGCGAGAGGACCATCCTGAGCATCTCCGCCAGATATTCCTTCGTTGCAGACGCTACAATATCAGGCTCAACCCTCATAAGTGCGTCTTCTGCGTCGATTCTGGCCGTCTTTTAGGCTTTATTTTCTCGAAAGACGGAATTCGCCTTGACCCTCTAAAGGTTGAGGCTATCATAAACCTCCCATCACCCTCCTCCCTGTATCAGTTGCAGAGTCTACAAGGGAAAGCGAATTTTCTTAGGCGCTTTATCCCGAATTATGCCGAGGTGGCCAAAGGATTCACTCGTTTGTTAAAGCAGAATGTTCCCTTTCACTGGGACGAAATTGCTCAGGAATCCTTTGAGAAGCTGAAGACATTGCTAGTCAATGCTCCGTTGCTTCGTCCTCCGGACTACCACCGTGACTTTACTTTGTATCTAGCCGCCGCATTAAGCACCATCGCCATGGTCTTGGTGCAGGATGACGAGAACGGTGACGAACATGTCGTTTATTACCTATCTCGGAACCTTCTCGACCCGAAAACGCGTTATGCACATGTCGAGAAGTTGGCTTTAGCAGCAGTACATGCCGTACAACGCTTTCGCCATTACATCCTTTTGCGCACGATAACAGTGGTTTCAGACTGCAACCCTATGACGTATATTCTTTCTAGACAATTACTAGGGGGCAAGTACTCCAAATGGATCATGATCCTGCAGGAGTTTGACTTGGAGTTCACTACTGCCAAGTCAACTAAATCACTGGTCTTCGCGGATTTGATATGCTCTCTCCCTACAGACTCTGTTCCTTCACACTCAGAAGATCATATACCGGACGAAACGTTGTTTCTTATCGATACTCGCGATCCTTGGTATGGTGACATCATAGTGTATCTTCAGACCGCGACATTTCGGTCTGAGTTGGATAAAACTGCCCGCCGTCGGATTCGGCACTAGTCCCAACCCTACCGTATCGTAGGAGATACCTTATATCGTATTGGAGTAGATTCGGTGCTCTGACGATGCCTTACCTTGGAAGAGGCTGAGAAAGTCTTAAATGACTGCCACAGTGGCGCCTGTGGCGGACACATGTCTGGATATTCTACTGCCCAGAAGATTCTGAGGGCAGGATATTTCTGGCCTTCCATATTCAAGGATTGTATCACTGCAGTCCGTAAATGTCATCCATGCCAGATTTTTTAGCGCAAGATGCGCGCGTCGCCATTTCCTTTGCATCCCGTTATTACCGTCGGCCCTTTTGCGAAATGGGGCGTGGATTTTATGACGTGTAACCCTCACTCAGCCGGGGGGCATGCGTATATCATTGTCGCCGTCGACTACTTCACTAAGTGGGCCGAGGCGATGCCTACACTAGCTGCTGACGGGAAAACGGCTGCTTCATTTATATTCAACCACGTTATCGCACGATTCGGGGTTCCTCAAGCCATCGTCACTGATCATGGTACTCATTTCCGTGATTACATGATGACGGAGCTGACTTCAACGTTGGGCTTGCGTCACGACAGCTCAACACCATACTACCCTCAAGCGAATGGTCAGGTTGAAGCGGTGAACAAGGTTTTGGTCACCATGCTTCAGCGAATGGTTGGGATTCATAAATCCAGTTGGCATCTCCAACTGTTCTCAGCTCTCTGGGCATACCGAACATCTGCTAAGAGTGCAACCGGGTTCACACCTTTCCAATTGGTGTACGATCTGGAAGCTACTCTGTCGGTTGAATGTGAAATTCCTTCGCTTAAATTAGCCGTAGAGCTCTTACCGGATACCTCCCCTGAGGAAGAACGTCTTCTGTATCTCGAACGATTGGATGAAACCCGTCGACTAGCTGCTTTGATCATTGAAGCACAAAAGAAGAGGGTCAAAACTCATTTTGATCAAACTGTTTCTCCTCGTTCTTTCATTGAAGGAGACCTCGTTCTCTTGTACGATCAGGCACATGATAAGCTTGGAGCCGGTAAACTCCAGCCTATGTGGCACGGTCCCTATATAGTAAAATGCGTTTTGAAAAATGGGGCCTACGAGCTTATAGATTACGAAGGATTTCCGCTAGCGCAGCCCAGAAATGGGCTGTACCTTAAGAAGTACTACGACTGAAGTGATTTCTTGGTGTGGTGTGTGTACATAGGTGTGTGATTGTCATTTGTGTGCATGGTGTGGTGTGCTTTGTAAACATCTTTCTGCTGATCGGGTCTTCCTGGTTGTGCAGATGTCTATTCGTCCATTTGTTGGTTTCGCGGATGGTGCCTCCCGCAGTACCAGGAATCTGTCTTCCGCAGCCTGGGTAATCTACGATCCTGCTGGTGAGTTGATTAACCTGCAAGGTGTGTGTTTAGGACGTACCACGAACAATATCGCGGAGTATAGTGCCGTGTTGGAATTGTTAACCGAGGCAGTAAACCTTGGTATCCGTGAATTGCTCGTGTACCTAGATTCACAACTTGTAGTGTTACAGCTGAACGGACACTATTCGGTAAGGAACCCGTCCATCTTACGTCTGTATTTGCGTATTCGATTACTGGAAAGGAATTTCGACTACATTACATATCATCATATACCCAGGCATTTGAATACATTAACAGATGCAGTAGCAAATTTGGTATTAGACAGACATTTGCGCAATTTATAAATCATCATCACATGTAAAGAAAGACTCATCCAGAAATAGATATGTATATATATAGATGTCGAAATGTTTACATAGAGTGTGTCACATAAAACTCAAAAAATATACATAATTGTCTTAATACATCCTGAGACACTGTGTCTCTCAAAAAATAGGTGTGGCTAAATCCTAGAGACTAATCTGCATGGTGCTCATGATAGCACGTCACTGCACGCACTAGGCGCCTCAGGATTCGGTGGATCCGGTTCGGAACTCCCACCGTATGGCGCTGGTATGCCATCGGTACATCTGATAGTCGGGCATAGTCTAGGATCCCATGGGCAATCCCCTCGAGGTTCTGGATCAGTTCCTCTCCTCCGGTGCCTTCCCCCTGGATCTCAGGGGCGAGTTGTGTCCTCCGGGAGATAGGAGACATCCCGGCTGGTCTCTCAGGTCCTACATCTGCATGCATATATGATTGTGTCAAGACAAATGTGTATTAACAAAAAGAAACATATAAACACAAAATCAAAATATGAGGTCTTACCTAGCTCCTCGTCCCAGTCGTCTCCTTCTGGTAGTGGGAGATCTGGGTCCCCGGTAAAGTCAGTTCCCGAATAGGGCCAATCTTCCACGACGATCAGTTGGCGCCGTAGCCACCTAAAGAACTCTGGCCTCCAGGACATCTGTTGGCCACCTCCAGATCTGGGCATCAGTGCTGCCTAGCGAGCCATTCGTGGCTCTCATGGTATCGGACTCGCCACTGCGGCCCCTTGGCCCTGGAAGATTGGTATGCGTTCCAGAATGAACGATACCAAGATGGAACCATACCCGAACTGCTTCAGTTTCCCCTGTTTGCACTTTGTGAGCTGCCTTTTCATGTTGATGGTTACCGCTTCTGCCCAGTTGAACAGTAGGGGACCCATGCATTCTGAGGCTAACAGGAGTTGAGTCTTCGTGGCCTCGTGCGGAGCCTGCGACCCAGCAGCCCGTGTAATGGTGTGGAGAACTACTCTCAGTGCTAGATCAGGGATGGTGGAGATGTATACCTTCTTGCTTCCTGATCCTGTTTGTGCCCCTCGGCACACCCGTGCCATTACCTGTTCCATCTTTTCCCCGGATGGTCTGCTCCCAGTCAGTACAGGGATTGGACCTCTGCGGGGCAATCCAGTAATGAAATAAATGTCAGTGACCTCCAATTCTAACACCTGGTCTCGTAGCCTGAACACTTGTTCATTTTCATCCCAGATGCTGATTAGATATTGGAGGAGCTCGGGCTGAGCTCGTAAACATGGCGTGAGGAAGAACTTTTTCAATCCGCAGTCTCGTAGAGCGTTCATACAAGCTTGGCTTTGCATGGCCTCTTCGTCCTCATCTCCGTGCTCTCGTTCCTTCCATTCGATTTCCATTTTGAGTGGTTATCTGCATTCATATGGTCAAAAACCCCTGATTAGATCTTTTGTGAGCTTTAAACTTCAAGAAATTTGATGGAAATACCGGAATTTTAGGCGGAAAATTAGGTTCGGCCGCTGGCGCGGCTGTTTTGCTAACAGTCACGCCAGGTGGTGCGAGCCCTTTGGAAAAAAGAGCTCAGTGGCGCGGGTCCGTGCCCGATACCCGCGCCACTAGGCCCGGCCCTAAAATTTTAAAAGTGGCCACACAAAGTTGATTTCTAAGGGAAAATCACTAAAAAATCTATGGAAATGAAGAGCTAAGGGGCGCCTATTACCTGTGACAGACGAGAAGCTGAATAGTTGCCTGGATTGGTCGCAATCACCGTCAGAAGATTCTGCTCCAAAAGGACCACTGTTGCTTTCCACAAGGTAAATAGTAAAAAGTAATTTCATATTTTACCAATTAGACATATTTATAACTTTTCGACGTTAAATGAGCTTTAAAAGTTATTTTTGTCAAATATTTGCATATGTTATGTCGAAAATGGATTTTACGCTTGCTTGGTATGTGCAGCAGCAGGTTTTTGCGACTTAAAAAGATGGACACGAGTTGTATTTTATACTTTTTCGGACTCGGTAAATACACGAAAAAGTCACTCTGGAGTCATCTTTCAGCTCTTTTCTGACTCTCTAAATATGAAAAGATTGCCGAGGCCCTTGTCGTTTCGATCTCGTTAAAATGGATACGAATCGACATTCACCCAGTATAAGTTTAACCCTTTTTCGGGCTGGGCTGGATCGATTACGAAAAAGGAATACCCTAGCCTATCGCGACTAGGAGGTTTTCCCGGATATTGTTTTCTACCTTTTCGGATCTGGGGGACTATTTACGAAAAGGGACCTGTGGAGTTTTCTTTTCTGCTGTCTTTTCAAACTCTCTAAACATGAAAAGATGCCGAGTTCTTCCTTTGTCAGACTCGTTAAAACCTGATGACATCGGATCTAGTCGAAATGACGTTCTCCGAGTTCCTCCTTCCTAGGACTCGTTAAATGCACTAGGATGGATTCGCCTGAAGGGCGGACTTATATCACAAGCATATGCTATCCCCTTCAAGCTTGTTATCAAAAATAATTGGGGTACTTGCCAGAAATGGTGGGGGAAAAAATGGAACCATCGTCATTGTCATCGGCAGTATGTCGCTCTTGAACATGGCACTTGTCTGCATTCGTGTCGGGTTGGGGACATCTCATCTCGCTGCTCCACTTTGCCTCCATGGGTTTGGGTAATCTCTTTTGACCTCTCATCTGTTCACTGCCTCGTCGCCATGACCTCTGATCCGTTGATGTCAAATACTGCCAAGTCCATTGTCGTGTCGTTCATGTGTTCAAGAGAAGTTGGCCTCTGCAAATATCAACCTTCCTCTGTTCTTGTGGGTAGTCCACGATGCACAACAAACAATATGTTCCTCTGTCTCGTGTCGATGATGTGGGAATCATTATGGCCCACCTTCGATCAAGGTCACTTCCTGTCGACATCAACTCATTATCCAGGAAGTTGGTCTAGAGACTCCTTATGGTACCTTGGAGCCTGCATGCCTCAATGGCAGGTTCGTCGCATTCGACGAGAGGTTCACATCATTGGCCTCCGATCGAGTGATTCTGCGGGTGTTCGACGTCAGCTCATTTATTCGCACGCCGTAGATTGTACCTGTAGTACCTTGAGGACCATTGTCATTATTGGTGGTTTCTCTCGCGTCGGTTAACAGCTTTCATCATTGGCTGGTAATCCGACGATGTTCTTGCATGTTCGACTTCAGCTCACATATTCACATGCTGGAACTTGTACTCTGTTGGGTCGAGATGGAGCGCAAGACCCTGGATTGTGTTTGTTGTAATCCAGGCTGCGATTGTGGATTATTATCGTTATGTACATGACTCATTGATTGGATGGCTGCGACCATACCTGAGTCTATTTGTTTTATCTTAGTTGGATGGCTGCGCCCATACCCTAGATCCGGATTATAGCATACTTTGTTTCGGATGGCTGCGTCCATACCACTTATATATCATGTACTTGAGATATCAGTTGTATCTTTCTGCGCAGGTTTTCCGACGGCGGGCCTTCGGTTGGACATGTTCTCGTAAAGCATTTCACCCCTCTCCCTCTCGGGCCTCATACTTTAGGGGGCATCTGTTACACAGTAATTTGTCACTGTCCTTACCATTCCCCATCCCGCACAATGGAGGACCCATTCCGTGACCTGTGGACATTGTCATGCCTTGAAAACATCATCAATGCATCCCTCTGAACATGAGCTTTATTTGCCCTTGAGACATCTCCTTGCAAAAGTCATAAAAAACAGCCCTTTAAGCATTGGCGCGGGCAAGAAGTTTAGTCCTCGCGCCAATGGGGAAATTAATGCAAAGAGGTCGCGCCACCTGGCGCTCTGTCATAGAGCCGTGGTCGCGCCACCCAATTTGGGAGTTGTTTTTTAAATATGGATGGCGGAAGTTGAATTCTAACAAATTCACAAACCATCACCTATCTTGAGTTGGGAGGTTGGCTGCGGGAGTTCTATGGAAGGGAGTGGTTTTTCCACCTCCCATGGAACCTTCCTTGTTGATAGGGCCAATCCCATAATAATAGGGATCTCAACTCCTCCTTCCCCATGTATAAAAGCTTGCTCAAATCAATGGCAAGCTAGTCTTGAAGTGCCTAAGCTCTGAATCTCCATATTCCCAAGAGCCTTTGTGTTGTAAAGCACCCTCTCTTTCCCGTAAGGCTGACTCAAGTAAGGAGACCATTGTCACGAGACTCTGGAGAGGTTTTCCCTTTCCTTGGCGAGCTTTGCGAGACGTGGACGACTGGAGACCCGTCCGAAGGAGATCGCGACGTCAGAACTTGGTTGTAATATTTCTTCGCTGGTTATTTTAATAGATGATTATGATTATGGTTCCACTCCGTTTTCCATCATGTTAATGCGAGTAATGTCCTTTCTGACTGATGTTTAGTTACGTATGCCGGTTTCCATGCTTGTATCTGTTCGTTTCTTCCATGTGTAGGTGTTCATCCGCGGAGATCGTGGAGGGATTGTGATCTGCCAAGCTTGAGGAACGGGGACGCTTCTTCTTCAGATCCTAGCGTTGGAATCCAGGTACGCTCTTATCTCCAGCCTTTTCATTCGTAATTAGGAACCTGCGTCATGACATTGTTTGTTTGTTGCTAGACCCCTGCTGGGCTAGTAGGGATCGCCTCTGTCCGCAGAGGGGATTTACCTTCTCAACACTCATGGTCTTTGATCTCAAAAATTTTGTACCTAGACTCCCTCATAAGATGGATTTTCATATTTCAGTATTAGTCAAATCAAGATGAGTTTTTCATACTGTAATTGATGAGGGGGCATCTACATGTATAATGTCATTAAATTATTGGAAAACCCTTGGTTCTCCAGCACTCAACTCACCGACTATCCTTAAAGCCTTTGATGGAAGAGGATTTCATCCATACGAAATACTCTAGGATATACCTATAGAAGTATAAGGAAAAACCGTTAATCTAGAGGTGGAAGTTGTTGATGCCCCTCTTGATTACAAACTTCTTTTGGGTCGTAGTCGATCTTACGCCATGATTGCTATAGTTTCATCAGTCTTTTGGGTAATCATGTTTCATCACAAAGGAAAGATTGTTAAAATCGATCAACTGTCATACTTTTCATCAGACCCTACTTCTACGGATAACATCCAACATGTCAGAAAATCGGTTATCCCATACGAAGATGGTGGCGTAGGATTAATAAAGGATTCCTCTCTCATGGGAAATTTCGCTAGACCTCCACACAACTTACCACAAATAATTGCCAATATCAATATGATCTCATTAATCCTATACCATTTGATGACACATGGACTGTGCCTTTAGAATCAGAATTGGACTCTTTCAATGGTGAGATGCCTTTGAGTCCTTTTGAATCGACATATGTAGCAGTACAATCGTATTGTGACACCCCATCAACTATTCCTGAGCAAATGAATGTGATCAATGAAGAATCATCTTCTCTATCGAGCTCAACCTTGAAACTATTTTTAGATCCCTTTCAACATGTATTTGAAACTGATGAAAGTATTTGGGAAATCTTGTTATCGAATGAATTACCATGGGATGATCTACATCATAGATATTCATTTTTACCTGATCTTGATAAATTTGAAAATGATTTTTCATCTCTTTTTACAATTGATTGTGTCAAGGAACCACAAAATCCCACATCGATTACACATTCAGATTCTAAGACAAATTTGGGAAATATTTCTACAACCATTCCTATTGACATATCAATTAAATCTAGAATTATTGAAAACATTCATATAGGTGCTTCTTGTTCGATAGAATAAATTAACAATTATAAATCCCTATTTCAAGAATTCCGAGAAATTTTTTCCTGGTCTTACGAAGATATGCCAAGTATCGATCCTAAGATTGTAATTCATGAAATTAAGACATACCTGGATGTTAAACCTATTAGATAGAGATTGCGTCCAATACATCCGCGAAAAGTTGCAGCAATCAAAGCTGAAGTTGAGAAGCTATTACAAGCAAGATTTATTTATCCAATTCCTTTGACGGATTGGGTATCTAACATAGTTCCCGTTACAAAGAAACAAGGGAATATAAGATTATGTGTCGATTATCGGAATTAAAGGGGAACAGACAAACACACGTACACATCCCCTCATACTAGGTTGTAGAACCAACATAGATCCATCTTAAGTACGAATCTAACATGAGCCGAGAGGGATCAAATTTATTCACATATAAACTTCTTTAGAGTGTAAAATATAATGTGTTATTTTTCATAGTTCAAATTGTAATTTTGAATGCTAAATAGAGTATATATAGGTTTAAATAAACATTTTAACCATAAAAACTTAGTTTTTTCATGATATATACATAATTTTTTAAAAATGATATAATATATACGTAGTTGACATTAAGATATTTTACAAAACTTGTACATTTAGACATTTTATGACACAAATTAAAATGGTTAAAATGATTTTTTATTAGTAAAATATTTTGAAGTATAGGTCAATATTAATTTGTATTAAAATATTTTATCAATAACCAAAATATAAGATTTAAAAATCTTACTCACACAATTTTTTTACTTCTAATTACTTTACAACATACTTATTTTTTTATTATAGTCGACATTAATTTTCTATTTGGAACATAATTTTAACTTTTATTTTAATTTTAAAGGAGAATAAAATGAAGGACAAACTTACACATCCCCTCATATTGGACTGTAGAATGAGCCTCTTGACTCAACAAGTTCTTACTCACACAGATAGGCCTTTGATGTGGAAGAAAAATTCTTATGAAAATGCAAATCTATATTTATGTATTGTAAGGTCTTTAAGTGCCTATCAGTGGCACAATGACTATAGCTGGTTTCCTGTCCAGTGACAACAGTCATAGATTACTATTATTATTTTTAGATATGTCTTAACATGATATAATGTAGCATTATACATGGATTTTTAGTTGTGATAAATTAACATTAAAATTATAGTCTTCCATTATCATGAATAAGGTGATCCACAATTGAATGATATCTCCTAAACCTAACCTGACTTTTAACTCTTTTATCATGATTTTCTAGCCATATGCTAATCTTCTTTTCAAAAATAATTCCACACTAGTTTGAAATGTGGTTAACCATAATGACCCTATAATTAAAGGGAATTATTTTATCCTCACTTTCAATGATATATACAATGAGGCTTGGCATCCAAGAGCTTAGGGAAACCTTGTTTCATTTCCACATTGAAGAGATTTTCATTTGAGATATGAGGATTAGCCCTCCTATTTTAGAAATTTCATCTTGGTAGTGTTCAATGTCTTTAGCTTTCTTAGTTGTGAGCCACTTAACCCCAAATTCAATATCTTCTAAAGAAAATATTTTATCTTATGTATTCAAAATTATGTACATGGAATTAAGGGATTCATAAATATTTTTATAGCAGGAATTATACTTCTTCCAAGAAATTAGATTATTTTCCTTAGTTTTATGAATTAAATTTTTCCTCTAAAAATTCCTAGGATGTATCCTAGATAGATGCAACAACTGCTCTTACATTCTAAATAATATCTTTTATTCTTTTGTATAAAATATTTTTTCATATTTATCTTTGAGAGTGTAAACTTCTGTGATCCATATCATATTAAAATAAAATAAATCTTCCAGGAAATAACATGAGAGATTTTAGAACCGACGCGTTTCAAGCAACTGAATGTAGTCCATCATCAAGATAATGAAGATTGGCTGATCCGAATATCCACATATATATATATATATATATATTATGCAGAGAAAAGAAACGGTCAAAACCTATGAAAAATACGTTAAAAATAGTTAAAAATGAAAATGACAATAAATAAATAAACAAATAAAAATTAAAAATTATTTAGTCCAAATTAAAATTAAAACTAACAAAATAGTCACTATAAAATAAATCAAAAATAAAATATAAAACTAAAAATAATAAGTCAATAAAAGTAAAATTAAAAATAATAAATTAAAATAAAGTACATCAACAATAAATTAGATAAATTAATGAACTCTTAAAATAATAATAATAATAATAATAAATAAATAAATAAATAAATAGAAGCGAGGTAAAAATCTATGGAAAAATTAGATGATCAACATGGTCGAAAATGAAATAAATCCCCTCCTAAAGTAATAAAAATAAAAATACAAACAAAGTCAAATAACAAATAAAAATAAAATAAAGATACAGATTAAGTCAATAAAATAAATAAATAAAATAAATACACTTAAAAAAAAAAAAAAAAACAATGACAACAATAGAAATAATATAAACACATATGAAAAAAAAATAAAAAAGGGAAAACCAAAGGAGAAGAAAACAAAGGAGGCAGGACCACTTCTAAGAGAAAAGAGATGGAATCCAACAACTGCTAACTTTCCACCCATCATCCCTATTCAACATACGGGGCCTTTTCTGAATCTCAATAGCTTCCCTAAATTTATGGTGATGAAAATGGTCCACCCTAGCAATGACTCTGGATTCTTCCGTACAAATATGATGCTTCATCTTCTCTGCGTGCTCAAATAGAGCTGAGGAACTCATCCTACCATGCCTAATATCCGCAGTATTCTCTTGAATCCTTTTATTAATCGACAGACCTGTTTCTCCAATGTAGGGAATCTCACACGAGCACAAGATCAAATAAACACCTTTCATGTTTTTGGTGTCCAACGAGTCTTTAACAGCTCTAAGGGAACCACGAATGGTGTTCAAAGGTTTAAAAGAGGAAGAGATCTTATGATTCCTTAAAATTCGAGCGATCTTTTCAGTAGTACCTTGAATAAAAGGCAAATGAACTCTACCAACAAAATCATCTTTTAATTTTTTCTAATTCGGACCTCTACTAGCATTCATGAAAGCCTTCAAACCATGCATTTTACTATAGCCATTCTCTTCAAATACCCTAAGGAGATGGGCCTTCTCTTCACCTAAATGATCATCATTTGAAATACTAAGAGCTCTCGTGGCTAAAGTGTTAACAAATCCAAATTTTTGAGCTGGAAAATGATGAGAACAAGAATGCAAATATTGCTCAGTGTGAGTTTTTTTTTTCCGAAAAACACGGTGCGAGAAAGAGCCATTATTATTTCTAGAGATGAGAACATCAAGGAAAGAAGGCTTCCATCAATCTCTGTTTCCATCGTGAACTTAATGGAGTTAGATTGATTATTCAGGTGTCGATGAAAAGAATCTAACTCTTGATGGCCATGAGACCAGTTTATGAAGGTGTCATCCACAAACATTTTCCAAACCTTGGGTTTAAAAGGAGCAGAAGCCAAATATTTGGATTCAAAATCTTCCATAAAAAGGTTCGCAACCACAAGGGAGAGCGGTGAACCCATGGCAACACCACAGGTCTTCTCATAAAATTCTCTGTCAAAACTAAAAAAGGTAGAAGTAAGGAAAATTTCTACCAATTTTGCAGTGTTCAGATCAGTGATTCTTTTGATTACTTCCATTGTCTCATTGATAGGAATATTCGTATAAAGGGAAACCACATCAAAACTAACAAGAGAGTCATTTGGTTCACATTCCCAGCTCTTTAACTCTTGGACAAAAGAAGCAGAATCTTTCACGAAAGAATCCGAATGACAAAAATAACAAAGAAGGAAAATATGGATAAAGGAAAGAGATATTAACTTAATTTTTACATCCAAGGGAAAATCCACACTGATCAACCCATAGTGATCAACTTGTCGGCACAACAAAAAGTGCCTAACCCTAAGGGCGTCAAGGAGATTTGACCCCGTGACCTCCCAACAGGCGAAGTACTTAGCAATGGGAACTTGACCGTTGCTTTTCTCTGCATAATATATATATATATATATATATATATATATATATATATATATATATATATATGGATAGTCAGATCAACCAATCTTCATTATCCTGATGATGAACTACATTTAGTAGTTCGAAACATGTCGGTTCTAAAATATCTCATGTGATTTCTCGGAAGATTTATTTTATTTTAACATATTTATCTTATTAAGCTTTAAATATTTGTTAAGAGCATCCCTAATTATTTTTCTAGCAATTTTACAATCATTATCATAACAAAGATTGATTGTTTTATTATTATTTTTACACTATATATGGTTAAATAATTTTTTACTAGAAGTAGAGAGGATTACAGTAAAATTATGATAAAGGTTTTTGATGTTATGCTTACAAGTTAAGAGGTTGAAATCCTTCTTTAAATCCTTTCAGAAGAGATCAATTTTATTTTTGTCAAAAAATATGTGCCTTTACTCTCACAATTATATTCCACGAGGCTCTTATACATTGTAAAATGTAAAGTTATAGATAAAGGTTTATGATAAGAGTGCTTAAATATTGACATCTTTAATATTTATTATAATATGTAAATAATTTGTATTTTTTAATATTTTTGAAATAAATAAATAAATAAATAAATATATATATATATATATATATCTATATATATATATCTATATATATATATATATCTATATATATATATATATATATAAGTTTTAAAATAAAAAATATAATTTAATATGAAAAATAAAACATTTCAAGATAAAATTGATTTTACTATTATTTTATAAACAACTTAAATTTATATATATATTTTAAATATAAAATAAATTTATAATTATTGGAATTAGGTTTGAAGAATATATAATTTCAATAAAATGAATGGTTGAGGTTGCAAACTAAGGGAATATTCTTTGTCTAATACATAATCCAATGGACAATATGAACAATTTGCCAATTATTTATCAATTTCTTAAATTTCTTTCTTTATTTAATTTATTAAAATATCAATTGCGAAATGTGGCTATCTTGGCATGTCTGTTCGTTTGGAATAATGACACATCCTTGAAATGTATGTTCCTTTGGCATATTGACGCATCGATTCATGTCTATTTTGTTGCTAGACACTTCAACCATCCATTGCAACCTAAGTCACCTGACATGGGGACACGAGACATGATGGATACGCGGATTCGAGTGTCGGATTTGGACACGATGACCCCCTGGAACATGACACGTTAGATATATATATATATATATATATATATATATATATATTAAAAATTAGATATTTCTTACACAAATTCATACAAATTCATTGATTGAAACATAGATCTTCATCTAGATGTAAGTTTTACAAAGATTTAAGATACATGATATATTGATACATTGATACATAATACAATCATACATATTACAAAGTAATAGACATATTAATCAATGATCCAATATTAGAAAGACAAGATACTGTAGTTTTCTCATTAAGTCATCAAAATCAAAATGTGTTACATAAGTACTAGCCTCTAGGCTCTAGGTAGTACACTGCAAATGGAAAATAGAAATATAAAATACAAAAAAACTACAAGTATACAAGACTACAAGCCTCATTGAGTCATCAATCCTCATCATCATAATCAGCATCACTGTCCTCATCCTGATCATCATGCTCACCACTGCTCTCCTCTACTGCATCCTCCTCCCTTGTATCCAATGTCATCTCTGCATCTGCTAGTGTGGAGGATGACCCCTCTACTATATCGCCATCATCAAATGTGACAAGTTCTAGCACTGGATCATTGAGATCCAAGTTGGCCAATGCCAACTCAACACTACTGTCCAAACCCATATCATCAGGAAAGACATCACACATATTTGTCTTTCCCTTCAATCAATCCTCCCTCTGCTTGTAGATGAGACGAAGATTAGTGTGCACATACACCATTGTCTCTGCCCTCGACTGCTCAAGCCTTCTCTTCTTCACACTATACAAATTCCCATATGTGCTCCAATTCCTCTCGAAACAAGGGGATGCAGTCACTTGAGAGAGGAGCCTCATGGCTAATTGTTGTAGAGGAGGGCTTGTTGCCCCATGAGTTTCCCACCAAGAATAGGGCTTCTTAGCCCCCTGTCTCGAATCACATAATAGCTTGCAAATCGTCTAGTGCCAGTGGAAAACTATACAAAGGCATCCTCCACCTCATCAAGGGATGTCCTATCCTGAGAAATCCTCCTAAATGAATATTTCCTCCCCTATGAGATTTCACCATCCATGTCAGGAGGGAATTTGCGGGAAGGTCCACCATTCAGCCACTCATGGCTATAGTATTTTGGGTTCAAGGAGTGAGCCAAACAATGTAAAGGTGTGTAATTCTTGTTCCATTTGTTGACAATAATATCATGTATGCTGGTGACTAAGGCCTTTGATGATGTCTCATACTTTGGGCACTGACTCTGTAAAGCAATGGTCCTCATAGACTCAATCATGGAATCCCCTCCCTCATAAACCTCTCCTAGGATGGGTTGGTCTATATCTGCAAGTCGAAGCAAGGACATGATAGGGTCCATGATCTCAATAAGTAGATTTTCCTTCTCCCACCAGGCATCATCCAACACTACGTCCTTCACTTTCTTTGAGGTTGTTTGATCCGTTTTTCTCCAAAAATACCAAAACTCTGAAATAAACATGGCCCCAAGAGTGGTCTTGACCTCCCTCAACCTCTTCAACATGATGAATGAAGAGGCAAACCATGTATCCACAATCTTCAACAATGATAGATTGGTGTACTCCTTGTAGATAGTGAGGGCATTTGTATGGTTTTGTACAAAGTTGCGGATATGCCGTGCATCCTCAATAATGCTTCCAATCCAAAGCACATCAGAGGGAATAGATTTCAGTGCTAAGTTCAATGAATTGAAAATGAAAGGTGTCCAAAATATTTGTGGATATTTTTCTTCCACTATCATGCCAGTAGCCTTGCAAATAGGTGCATTATCTGTAATGATTTGCACACAAGAATCAACACCTACATCTTCAATAATTTTAACAAATAACTCACCCATATATTGTGCATTCTTGTACTGTCCAAGTGCATTCATTGATTTCAAGAAAACTGGACCATTCACGGATGACACCATGAATTTGATGAGTGGGTTCCGTGATGGATCTGACCATGCATCAGAAACAATGCTAACCCCAGATGTTGTCCATGCTGATTTAATAGGCTCAAGCATTTTGTCCACCTCTTTCTTTGCCTTTGTCAACAATGTGGTTCTAAGCTTCTCTGACCCAGGAGGCACATACCCTGATGGAGCCCCTTGACTTAGAGCTTGACACATATCAATAAATAGAGGTGATCATGCAACATTAAAGGATATGAAGTTCTGATAGAAAAAAAATGAAATGGTGAGATCAAGCTCTTCCCTCTTCTCTTTTTGGAAAATCTTGTCCATTGGACCAAGTGCAATTGCCTTTCTTTTTGCTGCTTATCCCCCACTAAAACTATCAAAAGGGAACTTGTTGGTGATTTTCCTCAAGAATGGAAGGGGTTCATCATTCTTGTTTTCTTTTGATTTTGATGCCACATTTTCCGCACAAACAAATGCCTCTTTCTCCAAATCCTTCCTCCTTGCTGATGGAATTATTGCATAAGATGAAATGCCACAACTCGACAAAGCCAAAAAATGAGCTTTCACATGGTAATATGTGTTCATGAAATGGTTGTGGCAAAAACTGCATTTCCATGCAACATTGCCTCCTCCCTTCACCTTGTTGCCTGACCCTGCCTCTCTTGTCACATATTTCCAAAATGGCTGTTTGGGGTCTTGAGTTTGTTTTCCCTGAACATTTGAAGCTGTTGTTACAACCCCACTTCCAATAGATGGAATACTTGCAGACCCCGATGAAATAGGGACAGGAGGGGCATCTCCAATGGGGACATTCTTCCCCTTTCTTTGCCCCTACCTTGTTGCCCTTGATTGAGCCATGAATACTGTAAAAAATAAACAAAAATGACCAAATATGTAAAACATATGCACATGAAAACTCTAACAGCAAACTAAATGCAAAAACATAGAGGGACAATGTATTTACTGGTTGCTCGAATCTCTTTGAAAATAGTCCCTTTCTCCTTGCTAATACTTTCTCCTTGCTCATCCTTGCTCTATGCTCAACTCGCATACAAACAATGGTGAGAAAGAATGAGGGATTTTTTTTTTTAAACTTAGCAGACACACTTTAGCGGGTTTCGTGTCCAGCAGAATTGAATTCGATCGTGTTCATAGAGGACATGATTGGGATTCGACGTGTCCTATACAGACACAATCGAATCTGGGTTTTCAGATTCGAATTCGTACGTGTCGTTTCTGACACGACAGATTTGGGACACGTGGCCCTATATGGCTGAATCCGGTTTCTTAGATTGCAACATTTCAAATTTCATGCATTCCTTGTCCTTAAGTCCCAACTTTGCCCATTGATCGCTTCAATAATTTGGGATTGAGAATTCCTTGCTTGTCTGATTATGAATCTTTATTATCCACCCGCTCCGAAGCTGAATCAATGAACAAAGAATAAGGGTGTTTCAATAACGCATTGCGTTGGCATTTTAGTCTAGGAATTCTTCTTCTTGTGATGTTTCTTTTAAAAAGGATTTGGTTATGAGAAATGGCATATACCATTTACATGACCCATTGACACCATAATTGATTAGAACCGGGGATAGATTAGTATATACATCTTGAGTGGGCCTAATGGTTAAGAGCATGTCTTTCCTCCTAAGAGGTCACATGTTCAAAACCAGAGGGGTAGAGTATGTATGCCTTCGTAGACTTAGCAGAAAATTCGCTAAGTAGAGGTGGGTCCCTTGTCCCACAAACAAGGGTCTCATACACCAATTTGGTGTCTAGATTGACGATGACCTTAAAATTGGATAATACTAATAATAATAATTAAAGAATGTTGATAATAAAAAATACATAGAAGTCTCGGGAAATAGCCAAATTGATTTTGATATCTTTCATGACAAGAAAGAGGAATGCTATGGTGACAAATTATTGCACAGAGGTGGATCCCTTGTCCCACAAACAAGGGGGTCTCACACACCAATTTAATGTTTGGCTTGACCGTGACCTTAACATTTCATAATAATAATTAAAGAATGTTGAGAATAAAAAAGACATAGAAATCCTGGGAAATAGCCAAATTGATTTTAATATCGTTCATGACAAGCATGGAAGAAAGTTGTAGCCAAGATGTGTTGTTGGCATTACAAGAGAAATATTGTCATTGCAACATGCATGAGATAAGTGATATTATGTCGGTCGATCATTGGGCTCCAAGTTTCAAATATATATATATATATATATATATATATATATATATATATATATATATATAAAACAAATTTTTCGTTCCTTGAAATGTTAGCGGTTGACATCAAATAAAAGCTATGATCATTTCTAGGTTATTGAGTTAAAGCTCAAAACTTCATTTTTTGCACATGAAATATGAAGATTTGAGGATCATTGATGCTAACAATCACATACCGAAAGCCTTATTTTACATATATCTTCATTTGAATACAAATATTCCTATCCATGGAACCTGGTTATTGAAATCAAAACTGCTATTATTAAAATAATAAATTAATAACAATATTTTTTTTTTTTTTTTTTTGCTAGTTTAGACTAATCCTAATTTTTCCCACTTTTTCTCCTCCCAAGCCACCCACGGGTTTCGAACCGGTGACCTTACGGAACGGAGTGCCTTAACAGTGCACCCCATCACCGACTATTCTACACCACGTGGGCCAAATTAATAACAATATTATTATTATTACTTAATGCTATTAAATTTAATATTCACATTGAATATTAATATGAAAAAAATATTAATATTATTAATGAAAATATTTTTTTAATGTAAAAAATATTAATATTAATAAATATTATCTTGATTGGTTTTATTTATACAAATTAATTAGTATATAAATTTTATGTTTTCAGTATATATAATTACATTTATTAATATAATTAAGGTAATATTTCGAAAATTAAAATAGTTAATTAATACCATTTTACAAATTGAATCTTACATTACCCATGCCAACACTTTCGCTTTCTTGAGAGAATTAGAATGACCTTTTAAAAGTTGAAGACACTTTCGCTTTCTTTGGAGAATTAGAATGGCCTTTTAAAAGTTGAAGATTGGAAATGATATTCAAACTTTAATAGCATATTCATCATTAACGTATCAATTTATGCACATGGAGTTAAGTTGTATGACTTTGTAAAATTGAATCTTACATTACCCATGAGTACACCACTTTCTTTGGAGAATTAGAATGGCCTTTTAAAGGTTGAAGAATAGAATTGATATTCACATTCTAATGGCATATTCGTCTTTAATAATGGAACATATCAATTTATGCACATGAAGTTAAGTTGTATGACTTTGTAAAATTGAATCTTACATTACCCATGACAACACTTTCTTCGGAGAATTAGAATGATCTCTTAAAGGTCGAAGATTAGAAATGGTATTCAAATTTTAATGGCATCTTCGTCTTTAATAATGGAACGTAACAATTTATGCACATGGGGTTAAGTTCTATGATTTTGTAAAGTTCTCAGTTGAAACTAAAACTCAATTAATAAATATTTTATTATTGAATTATTGAGGTTACATATTAAGAGCCAAAAATATTCAAAAGAATATAGAGAAAATATTATTAACACCCAATTTGTTTTTGGGAATAGTGTTAAGTTATATATATATATATATATATATATATATATATATATATATATATATATATAAATATATATATATATATATATATATATATATATATATATATATATATATATATATAACTAGCAATTACATAGAAGGTCTGAAGTATAGAAAGAGGAGGTGAATTACTTGAAGATATGCTTTGATAGTTTCTGAGCAAACATGCACTGAGCTCGCATTAGTGAGGAGGCTCATTGACCTATTTGAGTAGAAGGATATAGAAATGGTTGTCAATCCCTGTCAAATGTCGAGAAATCGAATTTATATTGGTTGCCACAAACTGAAGCTCGTGTTGAATAAAGTCACTCAAGTTTGAGGCATCATAAACCAAGATACCCAATATTAATGCTACAAATTCAAATCAAAAAATCTGTAAGGTTCCTTTAGGACTCCCTAATCTGACTTAATAATTTTCTTTGTCTTTCTTCCATCTTTCGCGTATCCACTATGGAAAAAATCACGAGAGTAAGAAAATTACAACCTCTGTAATTTTGGGGGACGTTTCCTTTCTACGCTTTTCCAGAACTCTCAAACCCACATGTTAACATCTACCCTCATCCGTGGAATTACCCTTGTCATGATGATATGCCTCTATTTCATTTTTTATCATTATTGTAAATTAACTTTGGATGAAGACTCTTATGACCTTGCAACAAATTTAGTACTATTGCTAATTCGTCATTCCCTTGGAGATGATCAAAAGGAAAATTTCAATGTATATCGGTATATTGTTATTTGGGATCTGGTATATTGTTACTTGGGCTTGGGAGAGAATGTCAAGCACATCAGTGTGACTGATTCTGCTTACAATATGAGAGCTACAATCTAGCACAAAAAAGTAAGCAATGCCATGATTGAAATGCCGCAAAAATCCACACTTTTGGAATAGACAAGCCACTCAACAACCTTATCCACATTGCAGGAAACAGATTTGGGTAGTGAAAACTCTCCAATCTTACCAAGAAGTTGTTGTTCAATTAAGCACATTAAACCTAGTTGGCTTTACATTTACCATCCTAAAGGCTCTAGCTCCAATTTACTTCACTATTTTGGTAAAATCATACTTCACTGTTATTACATTCAAATGTTAGATAGCAAAATCCTTTTGCGGCCAATTTTTTGAGAAACCTATGGAACTAAGCAGCAGCAGTGTAAGCATTATTAAAAACATAATAGGTAAACATTGAATGCCAATGTCGAGGCAAAACAAGTTTTCCAGACTTCAAAATTTTGACTTCAAAAATATTGTCATTTTCTGTCCCATTTTTTTGTGGTTAATTGTTGGTCAGTAAGTTAGTTAATACTCTGTTTTGGCTTTACATTTACCATCCTAAAGGCTCTAGCTCCAATTTACTTCACTATTTTGGTAAAAGCATACTTCATTGCTATTACATTCAAATGTTAGATTTCAAAATCCTTTTGCAGCCAATTTTTTTCGAAACCCGTGGAACTAAGCAGCAACAGTGTAAGCATTATTAAAAACATAATATGTAAACAGAATGCCAATGTCGAGGCAAAACAAGTTTTCCAGACTTCGAATTTTTGACTTCAAAAATATTGTCATTTTCTGTCCCATTTTTTTGGCTAATTATGGATCAGTAAGTTAGTTAATACATTGTTTTAATTTGAATCGGTGGCATTGAGAAACATGGTTTAAACTCGTTTACATTTATGAGAATGTGTTAAATAAAAAAAATAAAAAACACTCTAATTCAACTATCCTGAAAAAGGGAAATTTATTTTCGTGGTCCGGTTTTACATCACTTGAGTGTCTAAGAACTCAATCCTCAACAAGTTCATCTTCTTTCCTGAAAGCTAGTTCAGATTCTCTATGCTCAATAGACGCAGAGTTTAAATTTTGGAACCCAAAGCTGAGCTTCAAAGTGTTACTAAGAATGTAATATGAGGAAAATGAGTCCAAAGGCTCTGATATACGGTTTTGTTTAGTGTTGGAAGCTTTTCACATTCAGAAGGAGAATGCTTAGTGTTGGCTAACAAGTTGAGTCAAGTAGTTATAATATTATGATTGATAATGGAAATTCTACGAATTGTATTATTATATCGTTATTTGAAGGCAAAAAATGTTGCACTGTCGTGGCATAAATATGGAGTCGAAGTTAAAAATTTGTGTATAATAAAATATCAGCACGCTTCCTTCGTTCTGCTTGTGTTTTGTTGATCATCTCTGTAAAATGTGTTATACACAGGTGAAGGAATCAAATTCGAATCATCACAATTTGAACCAGTCATGACAATGGGGATTCATTGTAAAAACAAGGAGGGCTACAAAGCAGCAAGTCCCTGCCTTGGGGAGCTTGAAGAAAATATTTAGCATCTAAAAAACAATAACTCTAAAATATAAGTTGAGATATTTTGAAGGACTAACTATGGACAGGTAGTTAAAACAATCCAGTGCCAATTGTTGTCTCGCAAGTAAACCACTAAGTTTTTAACACACACAAAAACACACAAAAGGGAATAAAACTAAATAGGGATAGGGAGACAACAATATGCATAGCTTATTTCAAGTCTAAAGGTAGGGTTTCTTTTTGAATGGATGACCAAATTGAAATGAACGGGTTTATTATTATTATTTTTACTACATTTTGAATCAAAGACATAACGTGTGCACAAAGCATTTACACAAATCAAAAGTGACATAGACTGAAAAATGGATATATTTTATCAAATTCTAAAATGAAATTGCAGGAACACATTAATGGTGAGAACTTATTCCTTGTAAAGTAAATTTCGACCCATGATGAGAATGAAAGATAAGACTGTCACTTTATAACCTTGAAGCAGTGAGTAGACATACATAAGCATGAAAAACAATTCACTATAGATTTGAGAATATCATCAAACTCCAACAACATTGATCTATTCTTTGTGCATGGCCTCCGCATGGGTTTTGCGCTCAGTACTCAAAGGTCCCAAAGCTACCTCATGCGATGAATTGAATGAAATATGGGGCGACAAGTTTTTGTATAATAATGATATTAAACCCTTAAAAAATGAGAATTTAACAAAGATGAAATGTGAGGCATGAATAAACACCAATAGTTGGTTGATTTGGACAGACCCTTTCGAAGTTTTGAGCAGAAACATGACTATGATATTTGTTCTCCATTTAGCATGCAATCAGCCAAGTGGAGCTCAAAGCCCGCGAACTTAAGAGGTGGCGTCCACTGCTTGTGTTGTAGAACCCATTGGAATTCGCAAATATGGCACCTTGTTTGTTGCTGGTTGCCCTGCGCCTTCGCCCATTCTTCCATGGCGTCAAGCTCAGCACCACACTACCTGTAGATTTTGCCGGACCGCACCGGGTTTCCATGACCGCAATGCTGCCTCCTAAAGCCAAGTAAGTACTTCAATTTCTTAAACCTGTCGGTAATATTTGAATGGGCTGTCTGTGACAGACAAGTCTCAGTTGTCGATGACAAAAACCCCATTACTCCCAAAGGAGCTCGCATGGGAAGCCCATATGGCTCCCTGTACCAGCATTTATGATCTCATTAACTCGCCAACTCGGGCAGGTGATTATTCTCTTGATCGACTCACAATGCCATTTCATATGGCGGTTCTTCTGGTCTTGGCTTTCAATATGGATAGTGCGCAGGATTGTGTTTGTTGTGGCAGATCTCCGACTCCCCTCCGTGGTGAATGCCCTCCTGGCTTTGCAGACTCTAGTGCGAGAACCCATACTGGTCATCGGTGCAACCTTCTTGCTTGTTTTGAGACTCGCCCTGGGTATCACTACTCTCACAGCTCCCTCTGCAGTGTTAATCCTCTCCCTAGAGTTTCGGCAGATCATCTTAGTGGTCTGGAATCTCCGGTTAGCGCTCAGTTGGAAATCTTCCGCGGTATTCACTCCTCTCTCAGGGCTCCCGAGTTCTCAGTTCGTCCTTTCTGCTCGTGTCTCCATCGCCCCGCCCCCATCTCCATGCCTCGTCTCCACCAGAGAATGCGGTGCAGGCGACGAGTTAGTCGGGGCCTTGCCACTTATCATCGCCCTTCTCTCAGCCCTGCCTCGGGTTCTTCCTCCGCTGATGAGGAGCATGTTCAGCCACAAGCTCTGCGTAGCGGCAGAGGAAGAGGACGTGGGCGCCTCCCAGAAACTGTTCGTGCTGCTCCGTCAACCCCTCCCACGGCTTCTATTCCTGCCAGCAGTGCTCTCCCCCCTGTCTCCCATGCGCTTGCTGGGACCTTCATACGGCAATCCTCCCAGCATGCTGAGCTTCGTTTCGACTGCTCCTCAAATAGGTCCATTATTACGGCATTTACCACTGTCACTCTCCGTGAAGAGATTCCTAACCCCGCTCCTTCCCGCTCAACCTCTCCCCTGCTCCCTCAGGTCTCAAGCTTCCCTGGCGGAGAAGTCCTACCTGCAGCTTCCAATCTCCCTCCACAGAACGTGCTGAGCAAGGAGGTTGAACACACTGACATGAAAGATGTGCGCCAAGCAGGAATGGACGATAGCAACAATGATTATGATTATGGATGCAAGATCGTGGAGGAACCTTTGTCTCCAGCACATGAAAAGTGACACTTTCAGTTCTCAAACTCTCCAAGTTTTTCTGTTCAATACTGTTGGAGTTTTTTGCTTCCTGGTCCCAAGGCTCAGCTGGAATCGCTGATTGTTAATTTCAGCACTTATTTCTATGTTACCTTGTTATGCATGAACTTAAGGCCGATTTCCCTTTCAAGGGCGGCCAAGACTTTTTTGTTAAAAGGATTGGTTTCCCATCTAGGGCGGTCCAGACTCTCTTTGACTAGCTTATTCATCAAGCCCAGTAGTCAGACTTTCACAGCTGACACTGAGGCAGTTTTGTACTAGTAACTTTTTATACATAATAGAATTAGTTTTACATAGAAAAATAAAAATATTGAATGGGTTGCATTTTTCATACATCTGATTGTGGATTACTGATCGTCTGTTCGACTTGAATGTCGAGAATGTGTTACAATTTTGCTTAACTTATTGCAGGATTTTCTTATTAGTCTTCTGCATGTCTGGCCTTAAGGGGCCGCTTTGGAGGCGTTGCCATTTAAATGAACTATTCAGCAATTTGCATGTGCTCGTAGGTTCTTTAAGCTCCGACGCACAATAGAAATTAAAACAAAATAAAAGGATAGGTACAAATGTAACGTTTGTCTAGTAAAATTAATATGCAGAAAAACAAAACTTTCAGGCAGCAAAAGAAAGTGGCCTAAACTTGAATTCCTGTATAATGCTAACCCAGAATTGTGTATAAGAAAAATATAATGCTAGCCCAGAATTGTGTATAATGCATTCTTTACAACCAACACTAGCTAAACTTTTCATAACAACTGCAAGTGACTTAAAATAAAGATGTTATTGCTTTCTGCTGTAATGAATGTTACTTGGTTTCTCATGAGATATTACTTTCGGCTTCGGTCTTTCATAAATATTCCACTCTGTCTACTGACCAAAAATTTTGTTTATCTAAAAGTGGAGCAGTGTGATTTTCCTTCATTTTTCCCTTTTATTAGTGACCACAAAATCTGTTTATCTTAAACTGGTTGGTGGGATTTTTCGTGCATATACTTCATTATCTGTCATCCTTGTGATGGAATGACGCTTGGCAGAAATTGCAGATGTTACCTTAGCTTGGGGTACTTATTTGCAAGGCTGTTTGTGTTTATGGGCAACCGATGGTGGTAGACTATGCGTTTAGCAGATATATGAGCGTTGATCTTTTCGCGTATGCGTTGATCGGTAACCTGAAAAATATTTGATCTATTAAATGACAAATATGACATAATGTTTAAGCAAGAAAATAATGGTTAAGTAATATTTGTGACCATATAAATGTCTATGTGACCCAAAGAAATATATAAATAATACAGGCTTGGATCATGTGTTATAACCTTATAGTCATCCACCGTCATAAGAGGAGGCAGCAAAAGAAGCTGGCAGAAACCTGAACTTTAATTGGGAATGAAGAAGAATTCGTGTATAATACTAGCCCATAATTGTGTATAATGCTATGTTGTATTAGCAAGAGTATAGCAATTCGAACCGCAGTAGAAATCTTTAATTCCGACGGAAATGCTTGGAAATTGCAGCACAATGTTGCCACGTACGAGTTGAAGACTCGCTCTCTCCGAAAATTTGCACTCTTCATGAATTTGTTCTGCGAGTCGTCGAGGTCAGGGATCGGCTCCTGCGGATTCTCGACGAGGCCAAACGAGGCCAGCCAGACGGGCAGAGACTTCGGATTTTCAGGACATTCTGCAACGTTTATAATACATGCACAGTTGCGTTCGAGATCGATCCGGCTAGCTTGGATGCGAGCCATTGTGGCGATCGAGGACGACCAGAGGACAGGCAGATGACTTAAACACCCACCCATAACGCGATCTCACCCAATACTATTTCGCAACGTGTCAAAATATAACCGGATAGAAGGACGATAAAGAAACGTTTTGATTGGCTGGGGTGAACAGTGTTTGCTCACCCCAAGCCCTACTTAAACGTCTCGGCGTATAAGTGCATGTGACTTATATTTATCTCTTAAAACTATAGTTATATAATTATAAGATAGTTAAAATGTGTAGTGTTATTACTTGTGTATAATTTTAAAATTAAAAAAAAGTTAGAATGATTAATTTATATTTTAGAATAAAAATAAATTATAGATAGTAACAATAAATATAAAAAATATTTGTTCTTATTACTAATTTTAATTGTTTTATTGGTAAGGTTGAATTATTGTTAATAATGTTGTATTAGGACATTTATATTTGGCTATTCTAATTTTTTCTACAAGCATTATGAAGTTAGCGGATTGACATAATTTTATCTGTAAAGTTTGATTATTTGACCATTCTACCTACATAGTTCCATCTGTTAATAGTTTTGTATTAAGATGTTTGGATCTAGCTACTCTAAATTCTTATAGTAACAATTCTCGTGAAAATTCTATGTAATAAAAGTTTAAAAATAATAACCACAATTGATGAGACACTTATTGCATGCTGAATGTTGGGAAAAACATCCTAGTGGGTGTTCATTTGGTTTATTATGGCTAAGGAAATTGGCAAAGGCAAAGGAAAATGCCTTGGAAAGACAAAATAGCATATTTGACACATTTATTTATGAAAATAATGGAAATTAGGAGAAAGAGAGGTGAAAGGTCACAGGTTGCATGCGAGGAGGAAAATGAAGGAAAATAATGGAAAATGAAGAAAATATAAGCCTCATCTATAAAAAGGCTTATGAGGATCAGTTGGTACCTTTTGTTAGTTTAGTTTTGGAGCTCTCTCATTATTCTATTCTCTCTCTCTCTTACTCTTGGACACTTAGAGTTTTCTTGGAGCACTTTGGCATTGAATCGAGAAAGGAAAAGAAGGCAAGAATAAGGAAGGAACAAACAAGGAAGAGCACGATCAAGCAACTACAACATTATTCTTTGCAGGTATTTATTTGCATGTGTGATTTCCTTGCTAGATCTGACATGCATGGTATTGCATGTGGTTATTTTATGTCTTGGCATGGGTTTTTCCAGGTGTGATAGTGTTTTGAACCTACCCTTTCCATTTCTAGATAGCCATGGTGGTGTGGAGTTCTCATGTTTTCATTTAGCTAGATTTTCTGATGGATTCAAAGCTGAGTCAGGTGGATCTCTGAATGATATAACACAGAGATGGTTAGTGTTTTGCCTCGGTTTAGGGCCTAGTGATCCTGTGTGGATTGCGGTAAATCCTGAGAAGTGGGTGCTCTCTAGCTGGCCTAGGAATCCCAAGTTGGGATATAGGGTAAAGCCTGGAGAGTATGTCTCGGTTTAGGGCTTAGTGATCCCTGATTTAGACTGTGGATTGTGGTAAAGCCTAAGAGACTAGGAGACAGGAAAATTCGTCATGATGTAGGCGAAGAGAATCCGGTGGTATACATGTTTGTGTTGGCCTAGTGATTGGGTGGAGATCACGGTAAATCCAGTTATGACATGTGTATTGTGTTGGCCTAGTGATCTGGTGTGGATCACGGTAAAGAAATATTTCTATTGATGAGGGTGAGGTGGTTTAGCCTCGGGATGCCCTGGTTAGTTATTTTGGTTTGAGTCCCACATTCATGCTTGGAATATGGCATGGGGGTGATTGGCTGAAGAGAAATTTGGCTCAGCCAATCTATGGTCAGGTGGAATGTGGTAGTACCATCTCCAGTTGGTTTTTACATTCGTTAATGAAAGGTTCATTTCCTTGTTATTTGATGAGAAAATATAATAGTTTATATGTGGATTCTATGGTTGTTGTATCCATGGTATTTATGTGGTTATTATGTTGGCTATAAGCATGTATTTTAACAATGATGATGTATGGCTCTCTCCATGTTTTTACTTGTAAATTAATGCACAATGTATATATGGTAAAATAGATGGTATTGCATCTAATGATGTAAGGGAGAAATGTTTCTTAGTGATTCTCATATAAGTATGAGACCCCTATGCTCCATTCTGTTTTTTATATCTGTAGCTTTCATGTTTGTGACATGTTTGAAAAAATGCCTATCATGGCTAGTAGGGGTCCAGTTTAGTCCTCATAGATGTTTTTGTAAATATATCTCTGTTTGGTCCTTATAATTCATCTTTGAACTTGTCATGAAGTTTTGGGAAGTGCATAGGGTTCTGGGCCTGAAACAATGGCTCAATTCCTAGGGATGTTTCCCCTGTAGCTAAACTAAACACAATAAAAATTTTAATTGCTTTAGCTACCAAACATCATTGGATGATAAACCAGCTATATGTGAAATCTGCATTTTAAATGGGGTGTTGAAAGATGAAGTGTATTTAGAGCAACCTGAGGGGTTTGTTAAATAGGGGAAATAACATTTAGTCTATAGATTGATGAAAGCATTACATGGAATAAAACAGGCACCCAAGTCATGGTATGATAAAATTGATTCATTATTCTTGCAACACCGTTATAAAAGAATCAAGAATGATCCTAATCTGTATACTATGTTTGATAAAGAGGGGAAAATTGGTTTGATTTATTTGTATGTAGATGATCTTATCATTACAGGAAATGTCGATGAAATCATTAAAGAAATCAAAGAGCAGATGTCACAGGTGTTTGAGATGAAATACCTTGGTGAGATACGCTACTGTTTGGGTCTTGAAGTCTAGAGAGATTCATGCTAGACTTTTCTGTCACAGGGTAAGTATGTCAAGAGTTTATTGAAAAATTTCAGGATGGATTAATGCAAAGCTGCAACAGTGCATTTACAACAGAATACCAAAATTCAGAGTGATGACGGTTCTAAGAAGGCAGATGCATCATTGTATAGATAGTTGGTTGAGAGTTTAATCTAATTGACCACTACTAGACCAGATTTGGCTTATGCAGTTAGTGTATTGATCCAATTTATGTTCAAGCCACTTGAGAGTCATTGGGTTGCAGCGAAAGGTGTCTTAAGGTATCTTCAAGGAACCTATACTTTCGTATTATATATACTAATTTGTTTTATGTTAGATTGACGGGTTTTTCAGACTCCTATTGGGCAGAAAATCTAGATGAAATACGATCCATAATAGGTTATTAATTCAACATAGGGTCCAGGGTCATTGCATGGAGCAACAAGAAGCATAACATTGTATCCTTGTCTTCTGCAGAAGCTGAGTATCAAGCCATGTGTGCAACAACATGTGAGGTAGTTTGGTTAAGGAGACTTCTCGAGGATGCCAAAGAATAACAAAAAGATGCAACAATTATTAGATGTGATAACCAGAGCTCCATCAAACTCACAAATAATATAATGTTTCATAAAAACACTAAGCATATCAATACATAGTTTCATTTTATTAGGGAGAAGGTTTAGTCAAAGGAAATTTATATTGAATATTGTAATACTTATGATAATGCTACTGACATTTTTACTAAGCCTATTGGAAGAGTTAATCTTGAGTCATTTAGGGAGATGTTAGGAGTTTTAATGAACCCTTTCTCCATTAAGGGGGGAGTGTTGAAGATAATGGAGAATGTAATATTAGGAGAGAGTCGGTTCACCAAAACCTTACATTACGAATTAGTTCCTATTCTTTTGGTAAGATGTTCTAAATTCCCTATATGTGTGAAGACTATATATTCATGATTGTAATGCGATTTAGGTAGATCGTTCTCCGTGGCAGTCTCTCCTAGTGGAGTCCGTCATCTAAGTGCTGCCCAATTTTCATTTAATAAAGTCAACTCTTATATTTTTTATCATTTTCCTGAAAATGTTGCTAAAGTCATGTTGAATTCTTTTGAAAAATAGGGAATTCAAGAAGAAATGTGAAATTCTGAAGCCGGTTGGAAATTTTCAAATGATGCTTTGAAAAGTAATGGATAAAGTCACATGAAATTCTTAGGCTGCTTGGAAATTCTCCATATTATAATTGTATAGAGAGTGGAAGTTTCTCTCGTGGTTAAGATAAATATGATGTAAAAATTAGTTTAATAAGATTAATTTATCAAACAAGTATTAAAATCTAAAAAAATACTATTGATTTTTTTTTTTTTTAAACAAGAATGTCATATAAATATAAACATATGGAAATTAATATTTTATCTATATTACAGTTCAATAATAAATTGGATCAATAATAATAATACATTCCAAGGAAAAAAAATTGAAAATTTTATATAATACAAACAAAATTTACCTTCTTATATTCTCAAGGGAAATCTTGTGGCTTGTTAATGAGTGATTCTTCTTCCTAAATTCAAAATAAGTACAAGTATTCATTTATGACTTCATAAAAGACAAAAAATCTTTTCAAAATCTGGTCTCTAAATGTGCCTGGTAATTTGTCTCATACACCATAGAATATTAGAGAATTTTGTGCTTCTCCAAAACAAAATGTGCTAGTTATATAATATGTTAAATATATATCATATAAATGTATTGGAAACAAAATGGCATAGATATGCACCAGACATAAACAAAACCACAAATCGAGCTCAACAAATCACAAGGGATAGAAAACACGAGACTAACAACATACACCATGACTCAATCCCCATGGTTCCCAATGCCTCCAAGTGAAAGCTCAACCCGAGCCTTCTTTAAGATTTCATACAAACTCTTTCCCATGCAATCCCCTACATCATACTATCAGAAACACATAACTGTCAGTGCACAAATAAATATAACAATATACCAGTTATCTTATCTTGCTACTATTGAGTTTTACCATATGCTATCACAACACCCTACTTATACTGAAGTACATATCAACTACCTCAAAACATAGTGTGTTAGTGCAACCATCTCAAAACACGATCATTCCTTCATAAAATATTATAGATGAAAACTCATATCATACAACTAATAAAAAATGCAAACAACAGATAAACGACATCAAGTAAAAAGTAGGCGACATACACAAGCTCATAACTTAATGCATCTCAGGGGAGGATATCCTGTTTATAAAATCAATATAGATTAGCACAATATAAATTCAAAAAACATCAAATCAACCCTAAATGAGGTCATGATATCCATAGTAGTAACTATCTAACATGTTCACATCATAATCTCATAAACATATGACACTCATGCATTGAAATCACATATTCATAGTTAGTCTAGACATAATACAACACACTATCATAATTAGGTCAACTCATGCCTGAATGTAATAACCCTAACCATTTGCATAGACCAATCCAAACTGACATGATACATGTAACATCAAGATCTTAAATGCAATACCCCTAATCCTTAAGTTATCTATCATATAACAACAAGAAATTATACATCATGCTCATCAACAACATGTAACCTAATCATCAAGCTAACTCTCATTCAACAACAAGAAGTTAGCTTATAACATACTCATCAACAACATATAACATAACCATCAAGTTATCTAACAAAAAAAAATAGCGATGCATACCACCACAGGTTACTATCATTAATGACTATCCGACACGTATGCATATAACTACACTAATCAACTAGCATCTATAATTTTTGTAAGCATAACATCAACATAATGAAAGGAATACACATAACCATAATGCACATGACTACAGTGATAAACTAGCATTTATCACATATGCACCCATAATAACCATAGAATGAAAAACATATAAGTAACCCTAATGCTTACAACAACCATGAATCACATACCTGCGTGCTAAGAATACCAACTTGTATGGCGATATGATCTTGTTGTAACTCCACTTTAATGATCTGCATCTCCTACTCTCTCTCAGCCAACACATTAGCATCATAACATACCAATATCCTCTTAATGGCCTAATTGCGTACAATGACCTTAGTCAGAACAACCTCAACCAAACCAATTCAAATTTGACCATATGCACCCACTTGACATATACAACCAATCATGAATGACCAATGCATGTTCAACATATAACATCACATAAGTAAGCATACACGGACAACACACAAGCATGACCAATGTGTAACCATAGCATAAGAAATAAATGCATATACAACATGTAGCGACATGTAAACAAGCATACACGATCCATAACCATCCATACACACATGATGACACAAGTTGACAACAACACCATAAACCCTTCCATGTCGACACCACTGCCACCATGACCAACAAAATCTGGATGGAACAAGAAAATATAGACCTAAATCATAGTCAATTCATATGCAACCAACATAAATACATTATCCACACACCAACCATGAGTCCAAGAGTTGAACCATGCTCTGATACCACTCTGTGGTATCAGATATGAACCAAAGACAATGAGAACTAGACACCGACGTGCATAAAACATGCATATACAACCATGATCAAAACCCAGAAAAATTCATAAGCATGAGGAACACATATGCAATTGACATGAATTCACAATCAACACACACATCCCAAGGGGAGCTGAACTTGGCTCTGATACCCCTCTGTAACACCCTATTCCCACATCTACCTAGGTAACCAGAAAAATAGGGTAAACAAGTGATGAGAGGATAATAATATGAGATTCAACCTCCTATATGACCTTAAGGAAGTGGAATCAACAGAAACACTAAAAATACACCTTACACTGCATCATTGACTTCCCCAGGAGGTAACCCAACATTCCAAGGACTTGTTCCCTGAGGGGGAACTAAGTTTTAGCCACTTTGAAGCTGAGCAGCAGGCTTACAAAGGAAAGGTATTGGCTATAGACCCTATAGTCATAGGTTAGCCTTGTCAAGGTAGCGGCTAAGGCCCAAATAATGAATTTTCCACCTGTAGCTCCTAGATTTGTGCCACACTTTCATCCCCTAAGCCCAAGTCACTGCCCATAACTTCCTGTAACTTCAGGAGAGGGTAAATAAAATAAAAAAAAACATATGGAAGCAATCACACCAACCAAAAATAATTCGACCCCACCCAACCATGAAAAACATTTCGTCAAACATGTCACAAACATAACATCTATAGGCATAAACCACAGATTTAAACAAAGGGGTCTCTTTCTTATCTGATAATTGCTAAGAATCATTGCTCCCCTACATCCTTATATATCATACAATAAATTTCACCATAGATACATGGGATAATAATTTACAGGAAAAATCATGAGTAGAGCCATACATCATCACTAATTGAATACGTGCTCATAACCAACATATTAATAACAATAATACAATGGATGCAATAGTAATAAAATCCATACATAAACTAGTATATTGGAATACCCAATACCGGAGAAATGAGCTCTTAATTACTGAATGTAAGAACAAACTAGAGATGGGACTTCCACGTTCCACCCAACCATATATTGGCTGAGCCAAATCTACTTCAACCAATCACCCCCATGCCATATTACAAGCATGAATGTGGGATTCATAACCAACCGAAAAAGAACCAAAAAAGCATGAATGCTACCAGAGTTCTCTGCCTACACCATGAGGAATTTGAAAGCCTCATAGTCTCTCAGGGTTTACAGTAACCAAAAATCTGATCCAGGGGTCATTAGGCCCTACACCGAGACCATCCCTCTAGGATTTACCATACATCCCATCCTGGGACTACTAAGCCAAACAAAAAGAAATCCACCTCTTGGATTTACCGTATATCCTGCCATTCGCCAACAAGGATTCCTAGGCCCACCGAGGCACACAAGTTGGATTTACTGCAACCCACAATTTGGCTTAGGGGTTACTAGGTTAGTGGCTTTACCATGATCCATAGTCTATTTTAGGGACCACTAGGCCATGTGTTTGTCATTTCTAAGATCCACCCCACTCAGCTTTGAATCTAATCCAGCCATCCAACTCAACCAAAGTATGAGAGCCCATCTCTTCAAGGCTATATGGAAATGGCAAGGCTAGGCTGAAAACACTGTCACACCTGGAAAAACTCATGCCAAGAAAAAAGAGAACCACATGGAATACCATGCATGCAAAATCTAGTAAGGAAATCATACATGCAACTTGGTACCTGTGCTCAAAACCTATTGTATATTTTTATTTTGATGTCCTCTTGCGCTTTCCTACTTTTTCTTTGCTTTCTTGATCCAAATCTACACAAATTCCATACTCTTCAAGAGTGCTCCGAGAATACTCTAAGTGTCCATGAGTATGAGAGAGATAATACTGAGAGAAAAATCTTACCAACTGATCCTTAGAAGCCTTTTTATTAATGAGGCCTTTATTTTCTTCATTTTCCATTATTTTCCTTCATATTCCTCCTCACATGCAACCTATGACCTTTCACCTTCCTTTTCTACTAATTTCCATTATTTCCATAAATAAAATGCCAATTAATGCCTGATGCCTTTCCAATGCCTTTGCATTTTCATTTTCCAATTTCCTTTAGCCATAATAAATAGAAGTGAACACCCATTAGGATGTTTTTCTCACCATTCAACTTGCAATACGTGTCCCATCCACCATGGTTATATTTTTACTTTATTACATTTTACATTGAATTTTCATGAGGGTTGTTACATGAATGCATCACCAGAAGAGTACACCATATCACCCTTAGGTGAATGACACAGTGGAAGCCTTTAATAAAATTTTGGAGAATGCTCTAAATATGGTGTGCAACGCCAACAAGGATGACTCAGATCTGTGCATTCTTGCAGTTTTATGGGCTTACAGGACTGCCTGTAAGAATTTGTCAGTTCAGACTCAATTCAGATTAGTATATGGACAAGAAGCAGTGATGTCGATGGAATACATTGTGCCTAGTCTTCGCATTGCAACAGTTACAGATATGGTGGAAAATGATATTATGCAGCAGAGATTGGAGCAAATTCTCACGCTAGAGGAGGATAGGTTCATCACCGGGTTTCACCAAAAGGTGCAGAAGGAGAGGGAAAATTTTTGGCATGAAAGAATATTAAACAGAAGATGTTCAAGAATCGGGAATTACTTCTTTTATATGGAAGGAAGTTCATGAATTTCCTGGGGAAGCTGGAAATGCACTGGTTGAGACCTTATATTGTCAGGAAGGTTTTAGAGGGGGGTACAGTTCAACTCGAGAATATGAATGGTGCTTTGTTTCCTGGACATATCAATGGAAGCCGATGTAAGTTATACATGGATTAATCTGCCCCTAGGTGTTCACATTGACTATATGGCAGGAGAAGAGTCTTAATGCTCCATGCAGTTGAAAGAGAGCATGGGACTATAAACTACTCTGTCGAGGGATGGATTCAGAAAGAGATCGAGAAGGATGCTCTAGAGACTGGAGGGGGCAATGATCAGGGTGGTGATGATACATTTATGGATCCAACAGAGCCCCCCTCCCCTTATGTTGTCAAGATACGGAAGACGCAGGGTGGTAGAAACATGCGAAAAAATAGGAAGTTGGACAGGTCCACCACCCATGAATCCCTGGTCCTCACTAAGGGGGCCTTTGATGAAATTGGAGACATTGTTCGACACGTCACCAAAAATCTATTGGGCAACATTGAGGACCAGTACAAGAAGGTTTTGGCTGACATCCACCAAATTCTCAAGGATTTACAAGTGAAAACAAGCATAGTACAAGCGAGCGTGAATCAAGCAAGCGAGCTTCAAGCAAGTGCAGCTCAAGTGAACAGAGAACCAGTAGGTGCAAGTACAACAGAGCAAGAGCAGGCGATTACAATTGATACCTATGTGGTGTCGATACCTGCATGTACCTTCTATTTTTGAACTGCTGAGATTCAGGTGTAATTGATACAGTGGAAAAACACAAGGCTCAACCTTGTTGTGCTGCCTTTGAAAACACTACACACGTTCCACTAGGGCATTGCCAAAGAGTTGCAGATCTGAGAGTGACGAACCCTATTAATTATCCAGGATGTTAAGGAAGAAAGGCAAAGGTTGGCTAAGGAAAAGAAGAAGGTTATATATGAGCGCAATGAGGCATATGTGTAGAGACAGGAATTGGAAACAACCATCACCAAGGTTTGCAATGAACTACCTAAGCTATAGATTTAGGATGTAGCAGCGCTAGAGGAAAAGTGGAAATGCTCACAATAACAGTCAAGGATTCCAGATCCCAAGTTGAAAAGGTGTGACTTGAGATGCAGATGAAGATAATTGAGCTGCATATGCAATTGCAGCCCGCTACTCCACTAGAGGTCTGGGACCAACACACAACAGAGATTAAGGTTGCCAATGAAAATATTGAATCCACAATCCATAAATTCCTCCGAGTTTTTGAAGACACTATGGATGTATGGGCTTCACTGCAAGAGGACCCTCATGTGTTGTAGATTGAAGTGGAAATCTGTAAGAAATTGGAATAGATGGACCAGATTAAGAATACCACGAAGACTTTAGCACTGGTAAAACGGTATACCCATCTCCACGAGGGTAAATTTTTGCAGGGACAGATTGATGAGTTGTGCAGAACATAACAGCTTATCATAGCCATAATACATCCATGGGAAGCCGAAGCTAGTCAACTTTTGTAGACTGTGGAGAAACAACTGAAAGTGTTGCGCCATACGTAGAAAGATATCACTACGAAGATTGCAAAGCCACCCACAAAGAAGCTACTGACCGAAATCCAAGAAGTCAACAGGCAGTGAGTTAAGATAGTCTCGCCACTAAAGGATGCATTGTGAAACATCAAAGTGAAGATTCAGGGTTCACCAACAGAGTGATTCAGGATGAGTCACATTTTTTTGTTGGGGGCCTGTTGGACAGGGTACCCCTAGGTTGAAGATTTTAATAAAGACTCTGCGTTTTTAGGAGAAGAACACACAGATGTAATAGAGTCTTAGGGGCTTTGGGGTGGGTAAAAGTACCTTATTTTGTAATGGTATGGAATATTTTATACTTAGAGCTCCTCCCATGGTTTTTGAACCATGGTATTGTAGAATATATAGATATCTAAGGAGTCTAGAAGTAAGAAGTTGATGAATGATATAATGCACTTGGATGTAACTTTATTTTGAGTCTTTATTCTATTGTTTATGGGAAAGGGAAGGCTCCTACTGCTGAGTGTGCAAAGACCTTAGAAAGTCTACAGCTGAGTGGGAAGACCCCTGCAGCTGAGTGCATAGGGCAGAAAATGTTGTATTAAGAAGATCTAAGTAATAATAAAATACTTTGAAGGAAAATCTATGTTATATTTTTAAGTGTTTTCTTTACTTGTATTTTGATATCATCTGTTTTGAGTTAAGGGTTTTTATACTTAATTGCACTGCGAAGTCCCGTTTATGGTTATTTATGTTGTTTTATGCTTGTTAAAGTAAAATCACGTAGTCTGCAAGAAAATTCAATAAGAAGTATTGAAAAACGACTGTATAATTAGCATAGTTGTTCTGCGAATCTCTATTAAGTGTTGAAAGGAAGATAAGCCCTAAAGCCACAATCCATTGTCCCTATGGATGCAAAAACCTAGTTCTAGCATTCCCTTATATTGCCTCAGGTGAGACTTCAGTCTATGTAGTAGATCGTTGTTGGAAGGGCCGGTAATAGTGGTTTTTGTTGGTTCACACAACCATATCTGAACCTAGGTCTAGGCCCCATCAACCCAATAGTAATAATCCTGGTGGAATACTACAATTGATTCCAAATATAGAGTGGAAATGGGAGGTCATTTCCATGGACTTTATCACAGTTTTACCGAGGACATCTAGACATCATGATTCCATCATGGTTGTGGTGGACTATCTGAAAAAGGTAGCACACTTCATTCCAGTGAAGTCCACATACCCAAATAATGACGTAGCATAGGTATTCATCAGGGATGTTGTCATATTTCATGGTGTTCCACAGAAGATTTTGTCAGACAGAGATGCGAAGTTCACTTCCAAGTTTTAGAAGGATTTGTTTGCAAGTTATTAACATGATAACTTATCATCCACAGATAGGTGGATAGACAGAGAGGGTCAACATAATATTGGAGGACATTTTTAGGATATATGTGATGCATCAACAATAAAAGTGGGAAGAGTATCTTACACTGGTAGAGTTCACTTATGAAAATGGATATTAGGAATGTTTGAGAATGAGTCTGTTTGAGGCATTATATGGGCGTAGTTGCAATACTCCCATCATTTGGAGTGATCCAGGGAACAAGGTGTTGATAGGACCATATATGTTGGTAGAGATGGAATAGGGAATGTAGGTAATCATGAAGAATATGAAAGCAGAACATGATAGGAAGAAGAGCTATGCAGATTGAAAAAGTTTGTTTAAGGAGTTTCAGGTTAGGGAACAATCGTTCTTGCGCATTAATCTCAAGAAGAACTCATTGTGGATTGGATCATGTGCCAAGCTAGCACCTTGCTATTGTGGACCTTTCAGAATTATTGAGAGGATTGGGCCAGTACCCTATCGACTTATACTACCTCCGACAATGAAAGTCCATCATGTTTTCCATGTGTCATTTCTTAAAAAGTATGTTAAAGATGTTGATCATGTGATTATCTGGTCTTTATTGTACGTGAAGCCGGAAGGAGAATTCCATCCGGAGCCTCGGTGCATTTTTCAAAGAAATATGCTCATGCTCTAGAAGTAAGAAATCAAGCAGGTTAAAGTGTAATGGAAGCACTTTAGGCCCGACGAAGCTACATGGTAGATGGAAGATCATATGCAGGCTATGCATCCTTCCTTTTTCGTTGGTTGAGAGAATGTTTTGGCATGTGTTTTGGTATGTGTTTTTGGTATATGTTGTTATGCTGTTTTGGTAAATGTAAATATGTATATGGATGTAAATACTGCCATGGGCTATGTTATAAAGCTCCAATAAACAGTATTGGTGTCATGTCATTATTATGTTATATTGGTCATGTTGTCATGTTGGTTTGCTTCTCAGCAAGTTGATCATTGTAGATACTACAACAAGCTAAGTTATAAATCTCCATGGGTAGTATGTTTTTCTTACAATAGTTTTGTTGGTTGTAGGTGTTGTTGAACATTGAGGATAGTGTTCCCCCAAGGGGGAGGGTTCTGTTACAATCTTCATGAAAATTCCATGTTATGAAATTTAATAAAGGAAAAATAATAACCATAGTCACGAGACACGTATTCCAAGCTGAATGTTGAGCGAAACATCCTAGTGCGGGTGTTCATATGGTTTATTATGGCTATGTAAATTGGGAAAGGAAATGGCTAAGGCTTTGGAAAGGAAAAGTGGAATTTATTGGCATTTCTTTATGAAAATAATGGAAATTAGGAGAAAAGGAAGGTAAAATGTCATAGGTTGCATGTGAGGAGGAAAATGAGGGAAACTAATGGAAAACTGAAGAAATTAGAGGCCTCATTAATAAAAAGGATTTTGAGTATCAGTTCACAAAATTTTTCAGTTCGGTTTTAGAGCTCTCATTTTCTATCTCTCTCTCTCTCTCATACTCTTGGACAATTAGAGTTTTCTTGGAGCACTGTTGAAGAGTGTGGCATAACTGGAATATTGGAGCAAGAAGGAAAAGGAAGAGCAGGGAAGTGCAAGAGGACATAAGGATCAGTAGCTACAATGGGTTTTTCTTTTAGGTACCGATTTGCATGTATGATTTCCTCACTATTTTTTGCATGCATTGAATATGCATGTGGTTGTTTGTTTATGATCAATCAATCGCATGGAGGATATCCTGTATTGACAATGTTTTTTTTAGCCTTTCCATTTCCTCGATAGCCATGGTGTTGTGGGTTTTAATTTAGTTTTTTGATTGGTTTTCTTGTGCCTTTGGTTGTGGGTTGAGTTATTAGTTCCTAGAAGCCTTGGTTGGACAAATGATCTGGAATCCCTCTAACAACTTGGGTTGAGTTCTTAGTCCTAGAAGCCTTGGTTGGAAAAAAGCTCTGGATGCCCTTGGTGGGTTGAGTTACTAGTCCTAGTAGCCCTGGTTGGACAATCATTATGGAATCAAGATGACAATTGTTGTTTGAGTTACTAGTTTTGGAATCCCTAATCAGAACAAACCCTATGGAGCCCTATAAAATTTGGGTAGAGGCAAATATAGTGATGGTTAGTGATGTCCGACCATGAAGTGGAATCAATGGTTGAGGGTTGAGGTCGTTTTTCCTCTGGAATCTCTAGTTTGGTTTTCATTGATGTTTTTTATGAGATCCTAGATTTATGTTGAGATTTAACAAGAAAATTTCAGCACCCACGCCTAGTGCATTAAGCACCTACACTAGGGTGGGGCCCATAGTGCTATTTTGGTGCATGTCTATTTTAATTATCCCTTAATTAAGATGGAAAATAAAATGTAATTTATTCTAAAAAATAACTTGTAATAGTTAATTGAGAGTGATAAACTTATTTATCTCATGGATTTCGAGTTCGAGGTAGTTGGTGAGGCATGCAGAGTAATTCTAGTTGTAATAGGGTTCGAAGTGCAGTGGTTCATTAGTTAATGCAGGTTGTAATCAATTTAAATTAATTAAGTGAGTTAAACTCAGTTGTGCTAGTTGTAACTGCTTGATACACTAGTGAGAGATCAACTGAATTAAATATTAATTAATTCACAATCAGTGATCTCATATGCAACTTAGGATTTACTGTTACTAGCTGCATGCATGTCAGATCCAGTGGATACCCAGTTGAGATCTGGGTGAAAGGGAAGTTGACTATCAGTTGTAGGATTATTGGGTTGCACCCATGCAATTAAACACCCATTGGAGTGCCCATGATACTTGCACAGTCAAGGAAGGAAAGAATTCCTATCTTTTATGGATTGCATTTATCATGGATTGTGCAAGCAAAGCAGCTTATCTAGAGGTAGTAAATTGCATAAGTATTAGTAAGTTGTATGTATGATAGTGTGAGACAATTAGCTGAGTACTGGAGGGCCCTTGTGAGAAGAGTTTTGTATGTAATTGTTTCATGATCCATGATGAATATACAATAGAAGATAGTGGGGTTTTGAGTAGCAAGCTTTCCCTGGGAAATTATCTGTGTTGTGTTTGATTTGATTCTTATTTACTTCATGTGATTAGCGATTGTGTTTTTAATTCCGTAAAATATTTGTAGAAGCAATTCAGTATTTATCTTTAGTACATTGTTATATTGTATTGAATCCAATTATACATGCATGTCGTATAATTTCTACATGGTATCAAAGCACAGGAAATAAAAATTGCGAAGGAGGAGCTAATTTTGTGACTGGATAGAATTTGAATTTTCAGAAATACTTTCTTGGTGCTAGAGTTGATTCAGGATTGAAATGGATTTCAATGGCTTGAGGTTGGAGTATGCACTCGAGGGTAGCTCAAACTCTATTGCTTGAAAGGACAGGATGGATGCGGTACTCAAAGACAATGGCTTGAAGGAATTTATTGACAATGATGTTCCTAAACCTGCTACGACAGATGCTACAAATCTTGATGCATGGCAAAAGAAAGTGGCAAAGGCAAGGAGGATCTTGTTGGAGGGATTATGAGACCACATTTTCTCAAGTATCCATGGGAAAGCCACACCATACGCAATGTGGAAGGCTTTGATGGATCTATTCCAAGCAACAATGACCATGGGAAATTGGCGCTCAAAGATAAACTCAGGAAGATCAAGATGGAGAAGGGTGACTCCATATAAAAATATCTAACAAAGTTTGTCCAATTTCAGGATGAACTGGGGAGAGTTGGTATAATTATCACTGATGATGATTTGGTGAGCTTGGATCTCCTAAGACTTCCCAATATTTGGCACAGCTATTAAGACTCTGTTAATGGAAGGGAAAAGTTGCAAATTGGGAACGACTGTGGTCGGATTTGGTGCAGGAGGAGTTTAGACGGAACACAAGAGATGGATATTCATCTAAGAATGAATATGAAAAGGATTTTTCTTTGGCCGACAAGGCGAATAAGGGGAAGGGGAAGAAATTCCATTACAAATCTGAGTCCAAGAATAGCAAGAAGCAAGACATGTCTAAGGTGAAGTGTTTTCACTGTCATGAGCATGGGCATTTTTCTACTAATTGTCCAAAAAAGAAGAAGAACAAGAAGGTTGGATGATATGCAGCCGGTGAGGCTTTGGCCTCACAATTTGAGCTTGAATTCTCATTGATCACATGCATGGTGTCAAGTGCATTGGGATATCTATGGTATTTGGATAGTGGCACTATCTTTCACATGAAAGGAGACAAGGAATTTTTCAGTGACTTGGAGGAGAAGGATCTCTAGATTCATATTTAAATCGGTGATGACGAGCGGTACAGTGCTACCGAGTTGGCACCATTACCTTCCAGAGGCAGTCAGGTAAACCATTTCAATTAAAAGATGTAATGCATGTACCAGGTTTGGAGAAAAATTTAGTCTTAGTCGCAATGTTGGGTAGAGGCTATGATGTTGTTTTTAGTGAAGGAAAATATTTCATGCGACATAAAAAAACAGGACAAGCCAAGAAAATAGGGATTCAAGTTAAGAATCTTTACAAGGTGGAGCTAGATGGTTGTGCAACAATGATGGGGAAGGAAAATCAAGTGGTGAGTTGGGATGAGGGCGAATTATGGCACAAGATATTGGGCCATATTCACGATGGAGCCTTGAAATTCATGCAACATATTTCTACTGGTATTCCCAAGGGTACAATTGCACAGTCAGACACATGCAAGGGATGTATTATGGGAAAATATGTAAAGGCCACCTTTCTTGAGAAGGAGAAGCGAGCTTCAAGGATCCTTGAGAGAGTTCACATAGATTTGTGTAGACCATTATTTGTTGCTTCGACTGAAAAACATAAGTACTATTTGATATTTGTTGATGAATTGTCTCCTAAGTGCTAGATCTTCTTCATGCAGAAGAAATATCAGACATTCTCAAAGTTTCTTGAGTTTAAGGCACTGGTAGAGAAAGAGTCGAGGAAGCAAGTGAAAGCTCTTAGGAGCGATAATGGTGGAGAATACATCTCTAAAAAATTCAAGAACTTCTACAGCAAAGAAGGAATTCGAAGAGAACTGATAGTGCCCCATAACCCACAACAGAATGGGGTCGCGGAAAGAAAGAACAAAATGATCGTGGGTGCAGTAAGAGTGATGTTGCATGATTAAGGCCTACCGATGCATCTATGGGCAGAAGCATGCAACACTATGGTATTTTTGCAGAATTGTTGTCCTGATAGGATACTTGGCATGAGTACACCTGAAGAGGCTTTCATTGGTAAGAAAATTCATGTTTCACACTTTAAGATTTTTGGCTCATCTATTTATGTGCATGTGACCAAGGATGCCAGGAAGAAGCTGGAACCGACAGCTGAGATTGGGATTTTTGTGGGGTACATTGAAACACCCATAATTATCGTGTGTATTTTCTAAAAAACAAAATGACTGTTGTGCGATGGGATATAAAATTTGATGAGGAGAAAGCCATGCGGTTGTCCCTTGAGAGGGAGTTGGACTTGCATGCAGAGGAGGAACTGTTGGTTCCCAAGGATGGGCCTCAAGATGTGGATCAACCACATGCAGAGGATCATGGAGTGGAAAAAAACACTCGTGCAGAGCCATCCATCAGAAATGGAAGAAGGCGCACCACGAAAGCTAATAGATTGAGACTTGATGCTGCAGAGATTGTAGGAGCCCCTACTTCACAACGCAGACAGAGGCAGTCTCCTGATCGATTTACTAGATACATGGCTCTTATGAGAAAATTTATTGTGACTGAACCATCTTCCTTTCAGGAAGCAGTGCAAAAACCAACTTGGGTTGTGTTGAGGCCTTAGAATTTCGTTGCCACAACATGGGGGAAAACCACCTAGTTTAGACCTTAGAGCAAGTCCTTTTCCGTTTGGTGTGGTGGCTTCGACTGGGGATAAAGGGACCGGTTTCCCAATAAGGATGATTTTTTTGTGTGTTTTGTTTATATATCATGCAATGGGAAATGATTTTAATCTATCACATGCATTTATCTAAGACTATCTATTCTACTATATTCCTGGGGTGTTTCTTCCTTTATGCGATCTAAAAAAGATATCTTCCAACTATTAGTAATGAAGATTATTTAACAGTTAAAAAAGATGAAATTATGTAAAGATGATTCTTTTAACAAAACAGTTTGATTAAAATAATTGTGAAAAGTGTATCACATTCATATACATGATTATATATCAGATAAGAAATCATCGACAAATATTAGTACAGAAGTGCATTTAACATTCATTTATGATAACAGTTCAAATATAAAATGCAAGAAAAAAGATAACTGCCAATCTAGAAAGAAAAACTTAATATAAATGAATAGAAGTACCATATATACAAAGTCCTACTCATATAAACTGACAGTATTTTTCTGCTCCTTCTCACTTTCAAGCAATTTAAAGAGTACAATAGTGCAACATTAGTTAAACAGCTTCTAATGTCAAAATATAATAGACTTTGTTCTATTAATCCATCAAAGCATTTACAAACTTACAGAAGTGCATTCTTTGCAAATGTTTTTGAAAAATTTCTGGACCCTTCTATAAATGCATGAGAAGGGTCTAAATAATAAACTAAAATATGTTTAAAAATAGATTATTACATAAAAATAGAGGAGGTTTCAAAAAACCATCCTCGTAAAGAGAAAACTTCAACTACAATCTAGGAAAATAAAGTAAAAATATAACTATGAGTGCTAATCCTCCTTGTGGATTTGATCTCGAAGTTGACAAATATCTAGCATAGGTTTAAGTTGAGCTGGCTGCGAAATTCTTGATCTGTCCTGGTCCTTGAATACTGTGGTTGAAAGTGTTGGCTGTGAATTTTTTGTTGAATCATTTAATGACTGCAGGGTTTGGTACTGATGATAAGGTTTGATTAGAAAATTACAATAATTTTCTTGATCAAACTTTTTTTTTTTTTAATCATTTCTTCCTACATCTCTGTTATTTTTTTTCACTATGCTTCTAACGGCTTGATTTCTGAGAGCACTTCATATGTGGAATCTTTGATAAGCTCAACTTTCAAAATCCATTCATAAACTGATTAAGTAATTTCCTTTGTTAGCCTTGATGCTTTTGCTGCTTCCTTGTCTGCTTGTCTTAATTGTGCTTCCCAATCTTTAAATAAAATTTCCTTGTGAAATTTATCTACCTGGGGTAGATCAGATTCCTTTCCCGAGTTTGATTCTTGCCATTGAATCAACTCATTAATTTTCTTTTCAATTTTCTCACACTCAAGTTTCTTGTTAGCCACTTGTTGGATCAGGATTTCACTTGAATCATAATAAGAGCTGGTGATTGAAGCTTGTTGGCAAAATACTTCTTGTTGTTGCTTTAACTTTTCATTCATTTCCAATGCTTCTCTTATGAATTGATCTACCTGTGGTTGGATTTTTAATTTGTTCATTGCTGCTTCTAGTTGCGTTTCCTTTTCTTTAAGTTGCACCTGATGCTGCAAAGTTAACCTTTCAAAATCCATTTGAAACTGAGACATTTTCAATTCCATTTGCCTGTTGGAGTTAAATTTTTATTGCTATAATAGTATTTCTAAATATTGTATTTTGTCTTCTATTTGCTTCGATAACAATTGAACTTCAGTGGCCTTGTCAATAGTGGCATTACCATATGTCCCTGCAAACTGTGATAGATTGGTTAAATATTCAGTAGGATCAACCAGAGGATCTGTTAGGTCCCTATATTACTAGTATATTCCCTTATTGTTGTTAGCGTAACCCCCTTATTGTTATTATTGTACCCATGTAACCCCCATATTGTTATTATTGTGCCCTTAAATTATTATTGTTAGGTCAGCTACGATTACATTGTGGCCCCATGGACTCCTATATATAGAAAGGAGGTTTTGTAATTTATATCATCCAAGAATTTTTCATTCATGTAATGTATTGGAGGTTTCCCCCTCAAAGTGGCTTATTTATAAGGCGTTGATATCTCTTTTCTTCTATTTTTGGAGCTAGTTTCACAACATTTGGTATCAAAGCCTTGGATTCTAGGGTTTTTCTACTGCAAACAGGTCATCGTGTAATTTTGTCTATAAATTTTTTTCTACGAAGGTTCAGAAGATAAAAGTTTTAGAGTGCGAAGCCAAAATCCTAAGGAACATCGTCGCAAAATTTTAGAGCTTGATTCGCAATAGTTTCGGAGATATGATTTGTGGAAGTTAGGGCTTTCTGCAGGCTCCTGAATTTCACTTAAAAATGTCATCACAAAATTTTTGCTATAAATTTTGTTCTACGAAGGTTCAGAAGCTGAAATTTTTAGAGCACGAAGCCGAAATCCTGACGAACATTTTCGCACAATTTTAGAGCTTGGTTCATAATATTTTCAGAGATATGATATATGGAAGTTAGGTCTTATTCAGGCTCCCGAATTTCATCTCAAAGAGGTGATCGTGGGAAAATCTTCATAACTCTCTTCGAGCATCGGATCGAAATTCTCTAAAAAGTGGCTAGAAGTACATAGACAATAGTTTCTTGTCTATAAATTTTAAAGCCAAAGGAGCAAACAGTGACACGTGGCAAGTTGTACAAGTTCGCTCTACTAAAGTAGTCCATAATTAGGTCATTGTGGGAGATTGGACATAAATTTGATTTGAAGAATCAAAATCAAGTCAGAGTAGTGGCATTTGAAAGAAGATTCAGAGGAATACTACAAGGCCTAATTTCAGATATTGAGGATCTGAAAGTATAGAGATAAGTCAATTTCAATATCGAGCTCCTCAAAAGAAAGTAAAAGGTGTATATTTTTTTATTTTTTGAATTGCATAGGTCTTGTTTGAAGAATCAAGTTGAACTGATTCCAAGGGCATATTGTAGAATATATATATCAGTATTGGATTCTAAAATGGCCCCTAAAAAGAATTCAACACCCATTAAGCCTTTAGAAGGCTCTACTATGACTCATGAAGACAAAGAATGGCAACATGACATATCAAAATTAGAGCAAGTGTAATAAAATTTTCTCTTGCAAAGAGCAACAAAAAATGACATGGAAGTTTTGAAGAAAGGTGGGGAAGCTAATATGGATGGTTTGAAGAAAGGCGTGGAATCTAAGATGGATGGTTTGAAGAATGGCATGGAAGCTAAGATGGATGGCATGGAAGCTGACATGGAATCTAAGATGGATGACATGGAAGCTAAGATGGAAAACATGAAGAATGATATAAAAGCAGACATGGAAGGTTTGACAAAGTTGATACAAGAAATGTTTCCTAATGGTGAAAAGATAGTAGAGGAAACTCATGATGAGAACAAAATAACTGTTAATTGTGATTTCATAAACTCTAATTTTGATGGGAAGAACCACCATATTCCAAAAATGGATATGAGGAAGTTTTATGGAAAGGATCCTATAACATGGATACTATAGATGGAGCAATATTTTGATCTCAATAATGTGCAAAACACACAAAAGGTATGCATTGCAACTTTACATTTAGAACAAAATACATTTGTATGGTACCGATGGCTTTGCTCCCATAAAAAATTGTCACTTGGTCAATTTTTACGGAGGAAATGATAACACATTATGAGGATACAAAGAGCAAATATTTCTTTAGCCAATATTTGATAAATCTCAAACAAAAGTGTTCAGTGGGGGAGCACATTGAAGACTTCCAAAAATTGAATATAAGGGTAACTGATATTCCATAGGAACACAGGATTGATCTCTTCATAGGTAGTTTAAAGAATAGCATCCAACATGAAGTTCGCATTTTGGAACATGATTCATTGGAGATGGCATTCAGGTTGGCAAGAAAAATTGAATGTAAAATTATGGCGATAAGGAAGCCTACCACTCACTTCTATAAAAATGGAAGTGTTGCTACTCCTAGATTTCCACAAAATACAAGGTTGACACCACAACAATTGGAGGAAAAAAGAGAAAAAGGGATTTGCTACAGTTGTGATAGAAAATACACTAAAGGTCATAGGTGTGCTGAGAAGAAATTATTTTACATAGATTGTGAAGAGGAAGTAGAAAATGAACAAGAATCTTCAAAAGAAGAGGATATATACTAGGAACCAATCCTAGAAGAGGAAGAAATGAGTCCGACCATATTGTGTAATGCATTGGCAGGAATTACCACTCCTCAAACTCTCAAGATAGAAGAACATATCAAGAAGAAAAAGGTAATAGTGTTGATTGATTCAGGTAGTACCCATAATTCTATTCATTGTAAGGTAGCCAAGGAATTGAATTGTTTCCTATACCCAACACTAGAATGTCAAGTGATGGTTGCAAATGGAAGAACTATAAATTGCTCTGGAAAATGCCATAATATCAAGCTAACCATAGGGGAATATGTATTGAATAGTCCAATTCATTCCATTCCTATGGGAGGTGCTGATGTTGTACTAGGAGTACAATGGTTACAATCTTTGGGGACGGTAGATTTTAATTTTCAAGAACTTTTCTTGAAATTTTTTTCAGAAGGAAAGGAAGTTGAATTACGGGGTATTGCAGGGAAGTTGAGAAAGATAATAAGCTCTAATGTCATGACAAAGCTTCTAAAGAAAGAACAACGAGGTGTAATTGCACAATTATGCTCACTAGAAGTTCCATCATCAAAATCATCTATTTCCACAGATCTCCAAAAGGTATTGGAAAATCATTCCAAGGTGTTTGAAATTTCCAAAGGACTCCCGCCTATTCGTGATCATGATCATGCTATTCATTTGATTCTAGGAAGTGTTCCTCCAAACATCATGCCTTATAGATATCCTTATGTCCAAAAGAATGAAATTGAACGTATAATTGCAGAAATGTTAGAGGCGGGTATAATTCAACCTAATCAAAGTTCTTTCTTTGCTCCTGTAGTATTGGTAATCAAGAAGGATGGATCATGGCACGTGTGTCCGGATTAAATGGAGCTTAATAAGCTCACCATTAAAGATAAATTTCCCACTCTTGTGATTGATGAATTATTGGATGAATTACATGGAACAATTTATTTTACCAAGTTGGATCTTCGTTTAGGATATAATCAAATTAGAATCAAGACTAAAGATATTCCAAAAACAACATTTCGAACTCATGAGGGTCATTATGAATTTTTGGTCATGCCTTTTGGCCTTACCAATGCACCTTCTACATTTCAAGGGTTGATGAATTCCATTTTCAAACTCTTCCTTAGAAAATTTGTGCTAGTATTTTTTGATGATATACTAATCTACAACAGGTCTTCGAAGGATCATGTTCAACATGTTGACATGGTGCTCAAACTATTGCAGGAGAAACAATTATATGAAAAAACATCCAAATGTTTCTTTGGAGTACAAGAGGTGGAATATCCGGGTCATATTGTATCTCACGAGGGTGTTAAGGTAGACCCTAACAAAATTAAAGCCATTAAGGAATGGAAGGTACCCACAACCATAAAGTAGTTGCGAGGATTTCTCGGGTTAACAGGGTATTATCGCAAGTTTGTTAAGAATTATGGGAGAATAGCAGCACCTCTAACAACATTATTAAAGAAATATGCATTGTCATGGACTCCTGAAGCAACTAAGGCCTTTGAACATCTTAAAGAGGCAATGTGCCTAGCACCGGTATTAGCTATGCCAGACTTCACAAAAACATTTATTGTGGAATGTGATGCCTCAGGAAATGGAATTGGTGCTATTTTAATGCAAGAAGGAAGACCCATTGCTTTTGAAAGTCTTCCAATCAAAGGAAAATATTTACAGAAACCTATTTTTGAGAAGGAAATGTTAGCAATACTGCATGCACTAAAGAAATGGCGAACTTACCTAATGGGAAGACACTTCAAGGTAAAAAATGATCATGATAGTCTTAAACAATTTTTGGAACAAATACTATCTTCAGAAGAGTAGCAAAAATGGGTCACAAATATGTTGGGTTATGAATTTGAAATAATCTACAAAAAAGGGAAGCTAAATGTTGTTGCAGATGCACTCTCAAGAAAGAATGAAGAGGTGGAAGCATTGCTTTGTTTCATTTCTATTATCCAACCAGATTGGATAACCGAAGCAAGAGATGAATGGAAGAAGGAAGAAGAAGTGTGGACACTCATTCAAAAATTACAGCAAGATCCTAGTACATCTGATACATTTAGTTGGAAAAATGATTCCTTATGGTACAAAGATCGCTTATATATTTGTAAGGATTCCCAACTAAAACAATTTTTTTTTTTTGGAATTGCACACTTCTCCTTTAGGAGGACACTTAGGATTTTTAAAAACATACCACAGGGTGAAGATAGAATTTTTTTGGGATGGCCTTAAATCTGATATTCAAAAGTTTGTGGTGGAATGTTTGGTTTGCCAGTAGAAAAAAGTTGAGACAATTAAGACCTTGGGTCTTCTACAACATTTATCCATTCCAAGTCAACGTTGGGAGGATATTTCAATGGATTTTATCACAGGTTTACCTAAGTCCAAAGGAAAGAGTGTCATCATGGTGGTAGTTGATAGAATTACCAAGTATGCACACTTTTTTTCATTATCTCATCCATTTAAAGCAAGTACAGTTGCTACTACATTTATGGACAGAATTCAAAAGCTACATGGAAGCCCAAGGGTTATTGTGAGTGACAGAGATCCCATTTTTACTGGAAATTTTTGGACGGAGTTATTTTCTTGTTTGGGTACTCAATTAGCTCATAGCTCATCTTATCATCCTCAATCCGATGGTCAAACTGAGATAGTAAATAAATATTTGGAAGGATATCTTCGTTGTTTTGTTTTTGATAAAAAAACACAATGGGTCAAGTGGTTACCTCTCACTGAATGGTGGTATACCACTTCATTCCATACTGCAGCAAAAATTCCCCCATTTATTACACTTTATGGATATCATCCAACATCCATCACATCATCTTTAAGAGAAAATTCGAAGGTTCAAGCAGTGGAATATCACATCGAGCATCAACAAGAAGTTCTCCAACTCTTAAAGGATAACCTGAATTTGGCACAAAATCGAATGAAACAATAGGAAGATCAACATCGCAGCGAGAGAAGTTTTGATGTAGGAGATTGGGTATTTTTACGGCTACAACCATACAAACAAATGTCCCTCAAGCAAGATAAGAAGGATAATAAATTATCGCCAAAGTACTATGGTCCTTACAAGGTGTTGCAAAAGATTAGTACTATGGCATACAAATTGGAGCTTCCTGCTTCTTCACGAGTGCATCCAGTTTTCCATGTTTCATGCTTAAATAAGGTTATAGGTGAAAATCTTCCAGTTCAAACAATATTGCCAGAACTTGACGGGGAAGGAAAAATCATATTGGAACCTGAAGCGGTCACGGAAACAAGAACTCGACAGCTACAAAATCGATCAATTTTAGAGTATCTCATCAAGTGGAAGAACTTACCCACTGAATATTCTACATGGGACGATGAGAACTTTATACAGAAGCACCCAGATCTACTCAAGCATTGAGGACAACACTTTTTTGAAGGAGAGGGGCATGTTAGGTCCCTATATTACTAGTATATTCTCTTATTGTTGTTAGTGTAACCCCCTTATTGTTATTATTGTACCCCTGTGGCCCCCATATTGTTATTATTGTGCCCTTAAATTATTATTGTTAGGCCGGCTAAGATTACATTGTGGCCCCATGGACTCCTATATATAGAAAGGAGGTTTTGTAATTTGTATCGTCTAAGAATTATTCATTCATTTAATGTATTGGAGGTTGCCCCCTCTAAGTGTCTTATTTCTAAGGTTTTGATATCTCTTTTCTTCTATTTTTCGAGCTAGTTTCACAACAAGATCCTTCCATATAAAGTCAATAGATTCATTTGTAAGATTTGAAATTGTATCATCCATTCTTCTCCTTTTTCTTCTCTTGACAACAACCTTATGACTAGGACTGTAGAATACACCCAATGAAGGAATTTATTCATTTTGTAAAACTATCTTCTCTGTAGGGTAGGCTGGAATGATCTCTCGATCATGAGTTTCATATACCTATTGTAGTAGAACTACAGTTTCCACTAATTTATTAGAAAGCTTTGGCATTTGAAAACTGGTAGATTGATCAGTATTAGGATTTGGTTGTGATGTTTGTAGTGCCTTAGAAAATTTTTCCCATTCATTATTCAAATCCTTTGGCTGAGATTTTTCTGCCTGATCAGGTGTATTTTGGTAGTGTTGAATTTCTTGGGAAGATGCTCCAGTTCCATTAATTCCTCCTTTCTCTTGCATTTCAATCTCTTTGATTACTTTATTAATTACCTTTTCTGGGCTTTCAATTCTATTTTCGGATTCGTTATCAGAGTGATCCGAATTTTGATATTGATGTTTTGATTGCCTTGACTCATGATTAGATTTATCCTGGGATTCATCTTCAGACATGTCTTTGGCTTCATTATCCAAGCTAATACTTGGATTCGGTCTGTTGACATCTTCAATAATCAATAAATCCAAAGGAATTCTTTCCAATCTCTTATTTCTGTATGTTTGGAAAGCTTAAAATTCATCTTGATTGAGTTGAGTGGATGCATTTTTTAGCATATCTGGGAATTTCTCAATGCCTTGAAAGAAATCATCAAATTTGTCTATTTCTTTCAGAAAAGGCTTAAGCTTAAGCTCTGTGGTGAAATTATTAATCAAATCATTGGGGTCGTATGGCCTCTTTGGAATTACAACCAAATTCAATAAATTAATATTTGAAACTTCCTTGAATGTATGACCAATATAAAAAAGTGAAAATGTACCACACTGCAAAGGGAAATTAGGCCAAATGGCCTTCTTGGTATCTTTGAGTTGCTTAGAAATACCACTTACTACAAGTTGGAAAACAATTTCTCTAGCAAGGAGCTTGTCAGGAACATAATAGGGTAGGACGTGGGGAGAAGCATAACTCCCGAAAAGTTTGACATAGGTGAAACTTTCTTCGACAAACCATCTGGCAACAGGAAAAATGTTCGTACTAGCCTCTTTGGAAATCCTAGGGGCTCTCTCATTGAATATAATATATTGCACAGGTAACATGACTCTATGGAAAATTTTGTAAAAATATAAGTGAAAATATGATTCCCAAAGGGCTCTGTGCTAAATATGGATTGGAGTGAGGTCTTGGGTCATCCATTTCCATCCCATGGTAGGAAAAATTGAAAAAGGGGGGTATTATCCTAGAGGAAACACTTCTTTTACTTCTATACTCTGTTATCACTCAGTAATTTCTCCAGGTTCAAGAGGAATAGTTCGAGGTAACCACAAACCTACTTTTGAAATCTAGGATCTAGCCCTCCTAAATTTCAGAGAGGGATCTCTCTTTATGATTTAACTTTGTTTTGGATTAAATTTTAGGCTAGTTATGATTGGTAAATTGGTTTTTTTTGAATGTTTGGTGGGAATAAAAGGTACTTCAAGGTAAACCACAGAGGGATCTACCAGACCATTGGGCTATGGAGTCAATTTCTTGGCAAGCAGAGCTAGGAAATAAGGTCAAAAGATAAAATATACTAAGGGCAGGGTAGATGACCTTTAAAGGGCTTGGAAATAGGATTTTTGATGAAATGGTAAGATCTGAACAAAATGGAAATGAATGATCCTTAAGTTACAGAAAAGAAGATGAAATAAAGGGATCAAAAGGGACTAAGAGCAGTTAAGGATTTTTAAGTCTGGATATCAGCAGAAAACATATCAATGAATAACTAGTAAAAAATAGGGAGCTTTTGACACTAATCTTATATAAAATTTCCTAGTCGATCATTTAAGATAGAAAACATGTAAATGTATGTATGGAACTTAGAAAGATAAACAGTGAAAACAGGAAAATACTTGACTTATTTGATCAACACAAGAATCCTGAGTTATGATGTCTGTTTGACTTAGTTCCAGTCTGCTGCTTTACAAATTGACTCACAAAAACTCCCAATGTATTCAGAAAAAATGTCTATAGTAGTCTTGACAAATTTTATTCCACCCAAAATACTTCAAAGAGTGAAGTATTTATACAAATTCTAAACTAGAATATCTTGAAAAAATATCAAGATTGGTTCACAAATATCTCCAACTGTTTTACATAAATAGAACTTAAGTAAAGGACACTCAAGACTAATGCATCTATTTGGAACTATTTTTTATGGATAGGTGAAGAAAAAGAGGAGAATTCGAATTTGATCTAACTCTTAGTTGATGATGAGGCATCCAAGTCACTAACTGTTTCCTTTCTTTGTGCATTCTGCTCCAACAATTCTGCAAACTTGGGGTCCAATGATATCTTTTTATTTCTCACTCCGAAATAGATATGTAAAAACTGAAAGAGATTATTGTAGATAAATATGTTGGTGAGATAAACCTCTTTCAGTTCCCTAAAGTTATACTCCAGCTGTCCACAATAGGGTCTGCAAAAATCTGTGTAAAAAAGAGTTTTACAGAGTCTGCAAAATAGGCTGTAAAGATGCACATGTATCTTCTGTTCTGTAATACCTGTGTAAAAAAGTGAGATAGGTTTTTGTAGATAGGGCTCTTAGGAATAAAACCCTCCTTTAGTTTTTTATGGTGTATTTCAGATTGGCCACAATCTTCTCTGCAAAATGATGACTTAATAGGAATTGTCTACAAAAAGTTCTTTCCAATATTGTTTAATATTTGTCAATCTATAATGGCTGTTAGAAAAGTGAGAGACGTTTTTGTAGTTGGACACCTTAAGCACATAAAACTCCTTCAGTTTTTCAAAATTCATCTTGTATTGGTCAAAATAGTTTCTGCAAAACAATGACTTAAACATGAAATTTCTGCAAAAAAGTTCCTTCTTGTTATGTTTTCATCTTTTCACCATTTTTTTTGTTTTAACTGTTTTATTTTCACTTTAGATAAACTTCATTGTTGATGAAAGTATTTTCATCTCTTTTTACCATTTACTGCCTCTATATTTACTTTTACTGTTTACCTTTGACTGCTCTGTAACTTTGTTTTAACTTTCACTCTCACTTTTACCTGATACACTTTAACCATTGATACTCTTTGACTGTTTTGTTTTCACTTTTACCATTCACTGTGAAAATATCATCATTCTGATCTCTCTCTGACTTGATTTTATTTTTTCTTTGTATACAAACTGTTTGTTGAATGAAGCTTTTGAATTAAAATTTGAGAATTTGGAGCAAACAATTTGGTCAACTATTATTGAAACAGTTGGCCCAAATCCATATTCTGATGATAAACTGCAAAAATCAAACAATTTGTTAATGAAATCTAGGTCTGCAGGGAGGTGATTGAAGGCTTTTGAAAGACCTGTGGAATGAGATCTGTCTCTAGAGGTTTAACTCTGTTTTTTTTAGGTATTTTGGGTAACTACTACAAGATTACACTGTTTGCAGGAGTTCTTTACTTTAAATAGAGGGGTAACTGAGAAATTTAGGCTAAGGATAGCTTCTTCTGGGATTTTTTCTCAATTAGGTTTATTCAGAGGATGTAAACTGGGACAAAACAGAAAACGAGGGTTTTCTGTGTGGATTTGACTGAGAGAAGGAGTTTCTAAGGTATATTGAGATTTTCAACCCTTTAAATCTTTGAATTTTGGTCTTTGGAGCTTAGAAACGGATGAAACTGGCCTTTCAAATATTGGCTCCAGAACACAGAGATCCCTAAATTCACAGGTATTTTGATGTTTTGATAGGGTTTCTGAAGCTTCTATGGTCAAATTTGGACTTCTATTAATTTTGTTGGGGCTAAACAGTGTACTTTCTTATGTCAACAGGATATCTTCAGTTGAAACTGGATCTTTGACGTTGCAGAGGGTAGCTTTAATGGTCTTTCAGATGCAGTCATAATGGTAAAGTTTAGCTCCGGGGATATAAATTGGTCAAAAGAGGCTAAAAAATCTTTTAAAATAGTCAGGGCAGGAGTTTAACCAGTCGGGAATGCAACTAATAGATATAACAATGATATATTAAAGTTTTAACGTTAATAAACATCATCATATTTGGTGTTTTTTATAAGTTCATTCAAAGGAGGGAGGCGGATTTGGAATTTTGAATGTGAAAAACCGCTAGTTGTTTTTGCATTGCATTTGGACGGTAAGTTGTTTAAAGAATTTGGAACGTGATCGAATGAGGATGCGAAACATAGCACTGAATTGTTTTGGAAAACAACTTTTATTGCGCGATTTTGGAGAAACTTTACCTAATCATTTTCGGAGCGTGATATGGAATGCGCACCATTAGATTTACTCCGACGATGTGAACGGTCAGGATTATTTGCCAAGATGCGGGAAAAGGTAAGTGGGACCCAGGATATAATATAAGCCGTTGATCTGAAAATTTAGATCTATGGCGTAGGTTCAACGCGATGAGTGGTGGGGCATATGGACGGGGTATCGCGTTGATTTAGGACCATTGGATCCAAAGGGATCTGTTTGATTGGGCGGCTAGGGATAAATGCAAAAAAGCACTAGGAAAATGAAGGGGCAAAATAATAAATCAAAGGCTCAATGTTTTTTAAACCTTGGTTTAAAAACAATATCTGAGGCATCGAGAAAGTTTGTTTATTCAATGATATATCTATATTCCGAACACTTTCCTTCATATTTTATTATATAGGTAATTTAAACCAAATAGGTTTATTAAATATAAGGGGGTGGGATGTTTACATAGTGTTAGTCTAGCCAAAGGGAGTTTATTGTGGGCGCTTTATTAAAACATGTGGGATAATAGACTTTGGCTAAATTTTCTAATAGTGGGTTTTTCAAGGATATTTAGTAAAAGGGAATTATATTAATATGACAAGGATTTTTATAGGGAACTAATAAATAAGTTAGAGTTAATATGACAAAGGGAAAATTTAATACTCAAAATACATAAATATAACTAATAAAAGTAAAAATTAAAGCAAAGCTTCATTATCATAACTTAATCACTTTTACTTAGGATATAATGTACTTTTGAGGGTTTTTATGCTTTATGAGATGTTGGTAGTTAATCAAATGGGGGTTTTATGTATCATTAAGTAAAAATGGAGTCTTTACTTATGATTTTGCATGGTGATGAATGTATGAATGGTAAATGATGAAAATTAGGGATTATTATAGGAATTCAAACATTTTTAACTTAACAGTCATTGAGCCTTGGGTCCGGTCCCAACAGAAGTCAGAGAGATGCTTTGAGCCTCTTTGACTAAAAGTCTAGAATGCAAAATAACTATAGGGGAGGGAAATTAGTTATTGTAGCCTGGTGAAAGATATTTACAATGATTTTCCCACCTTCTTCTACCTACCCAATCTTTAATCTAACATTTTTTCTTCCATTTGTGCTAGTGCATTTGAGCTAGCAACCTTGAACATTTTATTCTTTTGAAAGCAGCAAAAACTATCTAATTCTACCTTATTTCATTCAAGGACCCAGATTAAACTGTTGGGTTCCTTTTTACTCTATACCTATCTACTGAATTGTCATGATTATACTGTCTGACAATTCTTTATTCTCTATCTAAAACAAGAAAATTGAAACATGACAAGTCAAGATTAAGCAATTCAACTCATCATGGATTATGGCATTTATTGACACTCTGCCATAATCATCAGCAAAAAGTAAAAAGTAGTGGCATTTGGACTTGCACACTTTCATGTTTTATTTCTTTTTCTTTTGGGGTCTATATTTTCTAAGTCCTTTGATCTTTCTTTTAGGAAATTTTACCCTCTTTTTCATTTATTTATTTATTTTTTAATATATGGGAAAACAACTTGCAGAAAGCAAGGTATGTACATATTTACAAGACTTATCAAAATTCAATTCAAAATTATGAATCCTATATTTATAGGACCCTAACAACGGCTTCACATGGGGATGGCATCTTCTTGTAAGATGTCAAGAACACCGTCGACTAGTAGCGTGATCCATTGGGCCAATCCCAAACATGCTTATGCTGTGACTGAAAACTATTGAACTGAATTTACACCTTTTTCTGCAAATTGAAATCTAATCTGCGACTAAAAGGAGCTTCAACCTTCAAACCACACTACTAAATCATTAATGTTTTAGGGCCTTTTTCTTGGCTTCAAGCCTTAATGAATTATTTCAAACTAGCTGAAAACTGAAAACTAAAATAAGCTGAAATCCTACCTACTTACTCTAATCAGTTGTCCAACTGCTGGTTAGGTAAAATGAAATAGCCAATGCAACCATTCAAGCATTATGTACTTTGATAGATTTTGTTGCATTTTCTTGTTGATTATCAAAACTGTACTTCTGCAACCTATTAGAAACTTGTCAACAAATGAGAGGATAAAGAAACACTTGATTTCCTTTGTTGACTCTAGAAACTGTACAAAAGGATCTTCCAAAATATATACACTGATGTTTAACTGATCTAAACAACTGTACATCTATTCTGGATGGCCTCCATGCCATGAATCTAAAATGTTATTTTCGTCTTTATCTCCCTGCAAACTTTCAGATAAGATTTGTGATGATATTCCTACTGATTGTAATGTTTGAGTGTTGAATCCTTTATCATCTTGATTCTGAAAATCATAGTTAGTTAATAGATGAATGCTTTGAATGCCTTCAATATTCAACATATCTGCTATTGGATCCTGAAAAACTTGGGAAAATGGCTGCAACCTATAGCATATAGGTTTCCATGGGACTTCATAAACTACAACAAGTTTCTCATCCTTTTCTTTAAATATGTTATACCACATTTCCTTTAAAAGCTGAAATGGTTCAAAACATAGTGGTATGGAACTTTCTTGTGTCATTTGATCATTTATTTCAATGGAATTTGATAATTGTAATTGTGAAAATGAAATATCTTGATCAATAGTTTCATTATCTTCTTTGTTTTCAATCACAATTCCTAAAGATTGCTGATTATTAATGGCATGAATTTTTTTTCTAATGAACTGAAATGAAGCAAAACAAATAGGTAAAGAACCTTCACTTATTTCCAAATTTTGTGCTTTTTCTTCCTCACTCTCATGGCTTATCTGTATTGGTTGATCACTGTCTTCAATCTGCTGAAATTGAGTTTCTTCATCCCACAAACTAGCTTCTGATTGCTCTGTAAAGTTAGCTTGAGTTTGGAGAACATAACTATCATCATAATGATCATACTTAGGAAAATCAGCGAAAGAAGGAATTTCATCAAACATACATATTAAATCAGTAGATTCCTCTTCCACATATTGATCTGTAAATCCATTTTCTGATCTATTATAATTGGAATTAGAAGGAATTTTTTCATGGCTATCAACCTCTTCTATTTCTTCATGGTGATTTTGAATAAAAAATTCATCTTTCATAGTGATCTCCTGTATTCTTTCATCTAGTTTTCTTACCAAAAGGCTAAGTTTTACCTGTGCAATGTTTTTATTTTCCTCTTCTTCTGCTTTCAACTTTTCCTATCTGATTTGCAGATTAACTTCTACATCAACTACAATGTTCTGCATCTATACAAGTGTTTTTGGATTTCTTTCTCTTAACCGAAATTCTATTTCTGGATCAAAGGCACTTGCATAAATGAGGAGGTCTAATATTTTCTGGCATTGAATAATAAACTTGATTAAACCTGTTAGAAAATTGTTGTATTGTTTCATTTGGATGCCTTTTTAACTGATTATATTATTCCATGATCACAAAAGGATTAACTTTGATTATCCATATATCAAGGAAAAGTTTGATAAACTGCTGAAAATTTGAGATGCTAGCATTATGGAGATTTTTGAACCAAATCTTTATTCTATTTTTCAAAGAAAGAGAAAAAAGTTTGATTTTAACATCATCTTCATCCATCTCAAATAAATCCACATAATTCTCAAAACCTTGAATATGTTTTTGGGCAGTGATACCATTATGTCCGTCAAATATAGGAAGATGTTTGTAGTAGTTTTTAGGAAAATCATGGAGTATAGGAGGTAAAATAAGGGGCTTATATCTATCTGGAACTTTATATGGTATAGGAATATGTACAGGGATTGTAAGACTAGTCTTGATTATTTGAGGCTTCTTAATTGGACAATGATCATCAGTAGATTCACAAGAAAGCTGCTCAAAGAGATTAGAAGAATTAATATTTACAATTTTTAAAGGAAAATAACTAAAAACTAATCTAAGATCTTCTATAAAATACAATATTCATTGAAAAAATTTCTTAATGAGAAAGAAAATGATGTCTTGGATTAAGATCCAAGCTGAAAGCCTGATCTTTCCATATTGTTCTTTGAGGTTCATTCCTCCAGTGGAGTCTTGATTGTGAAATTGATTTGGAGTCGCTAGGTGGATGATTTTAACCTTTGTGTGTCTGATCACTGTCCACCATCATAGATCAGATCTGAACCTGTAAAATATTTTTGAAGAAAAGGTTAGTCTTCCCCAGTATGGTCGCCAGTATGTTATCACTCAGTAATTTCTCCAGGTTCAAGAGGAATAGTTCGAGGTAACCACAAACCTACTTTTGAAATCTAGGATCTAGCCCTCCTAAATTTCAGAGAGGGATCTCTCTTTATGATTTAACTTTTTTTTGGATTAAATTTTAGGCTAGTTATGATTGGGAAATTGGTTTGGTTTGAATTTTTGGTGGGAATAAAAGGTACTTCAAGGTAAACCACATAGGGATCTACCAGACCATTGGGCCATGGAGTCAATTTCTTGGCAAGCAGAGCTAGGAAATAAGGTCAAAAGATAAAATGTACTAAGGGTAGTGTAGATGACCTTCAAAGGGTTTGGAAATAGGATTTTTGATGAAATGGTAAGATTTTAACAAAAGGGCAATGAAGGATCCTTAAGTTACAGAAAATAAGATGAAAGAAATGGATCAAAAGGGACTAAGAGCAGTTAAGGATTCTAAAGTCTGGATATCAGCAGAAAACATATCAATGAATAACTAGTAAAAAACAGGGAGCTTTTGACACTAATCCTATAAAAACTTTCCTAGTCAATCATTTAAGACAGAAAACATGTAAATGTATGTATGGAACTCAGAAATGTAAACAGTGAAAACAGGAAAATACTTGACTTATATGATCAGCACAAGAATCCTGAGTTATGATGTCTGTTTGACTTAGTTCCAGTCTGCTGCTTTAAAAATCGACTCACACAAACTCCCAATGTATTCAGAAAAAATGTATATATTGGTCTTGACAAATTTTATTCCACCCAAAATACTTCAAAGAGTGAAGTATTTATACAAATTCTAAACTAGAATATGTTGAAAAAATATCAAGATTGGTTCACAAATATCTCCAACTGTTTTACATAAATAGAACTTAAGTAAAGGACACTCAAGACTAATGCATCTATTTGGCACTATTTTTTATGGATAGGTGATGACAAAGAGGATAATTCTAATTTTATCCAACTCTTAGTTGATGATGAGGCATCCAAGTCACTAATTGTTTCCTTTCTTTGTGTATTCTTCTCCAGCAATTCTGCAAACTTGGGGTCTAATGATATATTGTTATTTCTAAATCAGAAATAGATATGTAAAAAATGAAAGAGGTTATTTTAGATAAATATGTTGGTGAGATAAACCTCTTTCAGTTCCTGAAAATTATGCTCCAGCTGTCCACAATAGGTTCTTAAAAAATATGTGTAAAACAGAGTTTTACAGAGTCTGCAAAATAGGCTGTAAAGATGCACATGTATCTCCTGTTCTGTAATACCTGTGTAAAAAGTGAGATAGTTTTTTGTAGATAGGGCTCTTAGGAAAAAAAAATTCCTTCCTTTTTGTATGATGTATTTATTATTGGCCACAATATTCTCTGCAAAATGATGACTTAACATTAAGTTTCTGCAAAAAGTGCTTTCCAATATTGTTTAATATTTATCAATCCATAATGGTTGTTAGAAAAGTGAGAGAAGTGTTTGTAGTTGGACACATTAAGAACATAAACCTCCTTCAGTTTTTCAAAATTCATCTTGTATTGGTCAAAATAGTTTCTGCAAAACAATGACTTAAACATGAAATTTCTGCAAAAATGTTCCTTCTTGTTATGTTTTCAACTTTTCACCTTTTTTGTTCTTTTAACTGTTTTAATTTCGCTTTGGATAAACTTCATTGTTGGTGAAAGTATTTTCATCTCTTTTTACCATTTACTGCCTCTGTGTTTTACTTTTACTTTTTACCTTTGACTGCTCCGTAACTTTGTTTTAGCTTTTACTTTGACTTTTACCTGATACACTTTAACCACTGATACTCTTTGACTGTTATGTTTTCAGTGTCATTGTGAATTCTGATTTCACTTTTACCATTCACAGTGAAAATTTCATCATTTTGATCTCTCTCTGACTTGATTTTATTTTTTCTTTGTATACAAACTATTTGTTGAATGAAGCTTTTGAATTAAAATCTGAGAATTTGGAGTAAACAATTTTGTTAACTAGTATTGAAACTGTTGGCCCAAATCCATATTCTGATGATAACCTACAAAAATCAAACAATTTGTTAATGAAATCCAGGACTGCAGGGGGGTGATTGAAGGCTTTTTAAAGACCTGTGGAATGAGATCTATCTGTGGAGGTTTAACTCTGTTTTTTTTAGGCATTTTGGGTAACTACTGCAATATTAGACTGTTTGCAGGAGTTTTTTACTTTAAACATAGGGGTAGCTGAGAAATTTAGGCTAAGGATAGCTTCTTTTGGGATTTTTCTCAATTAGGTTTATTCAGAGGATGTAAACTGGGATAAAACATAAAATGAGGTTTTTCTGAGTGGATTTGACTGAGAGAAGGAGTTTCTAGGGTATATTCAGATTTTCAACCCTTTAAATATTTGAATTTTGGTATTTGGAGCTTAGAAATGGAGGAAACTAGCCTTTAAAAGACTGGCTCCAGAACACAAAGATCCCTAAATTCACAGGTATTTTGATGTTTTGACAGGGTTTTTGAATCTTTTGTGGTCTAATTTGGACTTCTGTTGATTTTGTTGGGGCCAAAATAGTATACTTTCTTATGTCAACAGGGTATCTTCAGTTGAAACTGGATCTTTGACGCTGTAGAGGGTAGCTTTAATGGTTTTTCAGATGTAGTCATAGTGGTAAATTTTAGCTCCGGGGCTATAAATTGGTCAACAAAGGCTCGAAAATATTTTAAAATAGTCGGGGTGGGAGTTTAACCAGTCGGGAATGTAACTAACGGATATAACAATGATATATTAAAGTTTTAACCTTAATAAACATCATCATATTCGGCGTTTTTTATAAGTTCATTCAAAGGAGGGAGGCAGATTTGGAATTTTGAATGCGAAAAAATGCTAGTTGTTTTCGCGTTGCATTTGGATGGTAAGTTGTTTAAATAATTTGGAACACGATCGAATAAGGATGGGACATGTAGCATTGAATTGTTTTGGAAAAAAAATTTTATCGCATGATTTTGGAGAAACTTTACCCGATCATTTTCGGAGCACGATATGGAATGCGCACCGTTAGATTTACTTCAATGATGTGAATGGTTAGGATTATTTTCCAAGCTGCGGGAAGAGGTAAGTGGGACTCGAGATATAATATAAGCCTTTGATCTGAAAATTTAGATCTACAGTGTAGGTTCAATGCGAGTGGCCGGGCATATGGACAGGGTATCGCGTTGATTTAGGACCGTTGGATCCAAAGGGATCTGGTTGATCGGGAGACTAGGGATAAATGAAAAAAAGCACCAGGAAAATGAAGGGGTAAAATAATAAATCAAAGGCTCAACGTTTTTTAAACCTTGGTTTAAAAACAATATCTGAGGCATCGGGAAAATTTGTTTATTCAATGATATATCTATATTATGAACACTTTCCTTCATATTTTATTATATAGTTAATTTAAACCAAATAGGTTTATTAACTATAAGGGGGCGGGATATTTACATAGTGCTAGTCTAGCCAAAGGGAGTTTATTGTGGGCGCTTTATTAAAACATGTGGGATAATAGACTTTGGCTAAATTTTCTAATAGTGGGTTTTTCAAGGATATTTAGTAAAAGGGAATTATATTAATATGACAAGGATTTTTATAGGGAACTAATAAATAAGTTAGAGTTAATATGACAAAGGGAAAAGTGAATACTCAAAATACATAAATATAACTAATAAAAGTGAAAATTAAAGCAAAGCTTCATTATCATAACTTAATCATTTTTACTTAGGATATAATGTACTTTTGAGGGTTTTTATGCTTTATGAGATGTAGGTAGTTAATCAAATGGGGGTTTTATGTATCATTAAGTAAAAATGGAGTCTTTACTTATGATTTTGCATGGTGATGAATGTATGAATGGTAAATGATGAAAATTAGGGATTATTATAGGAGTTCAAACATTTTTAACTTAACAGTGATTGAGCCTTGGGTCTGGTCCCAACAGAAGTCAGAGAAATGCTCTGAGCCTCTTTGACTGAAAGTCTAGAATGCAGAATAACTATAGGGGAGGGAAATTAGTTGTTGTAGCTTGGTGAAAGATATTTACAATGATTTTCCCACCTTCTTCTACTTACCCAATCTTTAATCTAAAATTTTTTCTTCCATTTGTGCCGGTGCATTTGAGCTAGCAACCTTGAACATTTTATTATTTTGAAAGCAATAAAAACTATCTAATCCTACCTTATTTCATTCAAGGACCCAGATTAAACTGTTGGGTTCCTTTTTACTCTATACCTATCTACTGAATTGTCAGGATTATACTGTCTGAAAATTCTTTATTCTCTATCTAAAACAAGCAAATTGAAACATGACAAGTCAAGATTAAGCAGTTCAACTCATCATGGATTATGGCATTTATTGACACTCTACCATAATCATCAACAAAAAGTAAAAATTAGTGGCATTTGGACTTGCACACTTTCATGTTTTATTTATTTTTCTTTTAGGGTCTATATTTTCTAAGTCCTTTGATCTTTCTTTTAGGACATTTTACCCTCTTTTTGATTTTTTTCAAAATATGGGAAAACAACTTGTAGAAAGCAAGGTATGTACATATTTACAGGACTTATCAAAATTCAATTCAAAATTATGAATCATATATTTATAGGACCCTAAGATACTCCATGATATCTTTTGCCAAATTCTCAGACAATATATTTTCCTAATTTAGAATTAAAGAATTGATGATTGCGTCAATTAACAAGACCTAGTCTACATAAAACCTAGTAGTATTAGGCTTTGCAAACAATCTACACAACAGTCCAGCAACATAGGAATAAGGGGAAGGTAATTGTGCTATCGGATACAAATGGATTTTGTCCCGTTTAAGCTTGCCTTGATCATCCTTCCATTCCTTTATAGCTTTCATTAGGTTTTGTATGTTTCTTTGTAAAACTTTGGACAAAAGCTTTTTCATAGTTCTACTGTGGGATGGGTAAGTGGTACATTGTCCTCAAATATTTTGCCGTTAATGAACCAATATTCTCTTCTTTTGAATTCTTAAATGTCCTATCTGCTATGTTCAAGTGGTCAATTACCCAATTAACCATATCTGTATAGGGGAGAATCTTTGACCTCGTTGCTACTTTATGAAGGAATGAGCATGCAACATTGAAATAAGACGAGTCTGAAGAAATTGATGCATCTGTTGTAGCAATTTTGGTTATTACCCTTCGCTATTCATTCTCTAAGAGTTGGTACATTTCCTCCCATGAGGAACTGCCGCAAACTTTATTGCTGGAGGTATTTGAGAATAAGACAGACATGTCTGAGTCTTAAATAATTGATGATTGGGAAATTTCCTTACCTTTCTTGTCATCCCTGTTATCCTTACTCTGTTAAGCGATTTCCTGAATTCAAGTGAACAGAGCAAGCTTTAGATCTGAGATGAATGGAGAGAAGAATATAGTTTAAAATGATATAATGAAAAATCCAACATTCAATCATTCAAAAAAGCGCAAAATAGATATCAATCTTTCAAACCTTACTCCCATTAAATGTAGTTAATCACCCATAATTATTCCTATCAAATCCCTTACACACCTTTACGTAAAATGTATATTCGATTAATTTAAGACGTTAGATATTATATCCGGTTGATTAGATATGAATAACTTGAGCAATAACTATCAATATTTCATATTGCAACTCTAAACCATTACTTTTAGTTATGTTTTCCGTTACCAATGAATTTCATGAAATGTGATCTGCGCAAATCGCAGATCGAAATTTCCATATAGTAATAAAACTTGCATTTGGTTATTCGCTTCAAAATGAGAATTGCACTAAGGAATTATGCCGACACAATTTATCGGATCTTTGGAGTTTTATGATTGTTGCTTTATTAATTCATTGTGTCCGACTCATAGCAAATTTTACCGATTTGTCACAAGTTGATTGTTTTAAAAGGCACGATGTGATTTATTTTTAAATGTAACAAGAGTTTTATATGAATCGAAAAAATGTTATAGCGCATATCGCAGCTTGCAACACTTATTATGTTTTAACTTTTTCACTTGTAAGTCATGTGATTCACGATTAGCGCTAAGAGATCAAAGCGAAAAGGGGATAGAAACTTTATTTCCTAAAGTTTTAAACTTAGGCTAAGATAAAACAAGCTTATAAATTTCTATTTATTTTAAAGGGTCCCCATTTAGTTAAAATAAATGGGGGGTGTTGTATAGTGAAAAAATTTAATGCAATGGTGGAGGAGTATGACTCCATTGCCAAGGACAATGCATGGGAGATTGTCCTAAGAACGGTCGACAAATCAATGGTTGGATCGAGATGGATCTACAAGGTAAAGCAAGCTGCTGATGGGAGTGTGGAGAAATACAAGGCCATATTTGTGGCCCAGGGATTCTCACAGATCGAGGGGATAGATTATGATGAGACTTTTGCACCTGCTGCAAGGTACTCTTCCATAAGATCCATCATTGCACTCTCAGCGCAAATGGGCTGGCACATTCAAAATATGGATGTGAAAACTACGTTTCTCAATGGGATCATTGAGGAAGAGTTGTACATAGAGCTGACCGAAGGTTTCAAGATCTTCAATAGTGATTCGCATGCATGCCGACTCAAAAGAGCACTCTATGGGCTAAAGCAAGCACCCAATGCTTGGTACACTTAGATAGACAACTATTTCACCGAAATGGGCTTCACCAAAAGTGAAGAAGATGCAAACCTGTACCAGATTGTGGTTGAAGATAAGATTTTGATTATTGTTATTTATGTTGATGATCTAATTTTGATTGGTGATGAGCAACTGATACACTCATGCAAGGAGGATCTTGCAAGGGAGTTTGAAATGAAGGACATGGGAATCCTTCATTATTTCCTTGGATTGGAAATATGGTCGCAGTATGGTGAATTTTTTTTGTCTCAAGGAAAGTATGCAAAGGAGATACTGGGTAAGTTTCACATGGAGAGCTGCAAACCCATGGATACTCCTCTTCCAGGAAATTGGAGGAAAGAGGATGCTACTTCTGGAGAGGTAGTGGATGCTACTATTGACAGGTAGTTAGCTGGTTCACTAATGTATCTAGTGAACACCAGACCAAACATTTTCTACGCAGTTAACCAGTTGAGTCAAGCTATGGTTAAGCCTACCAAGCTATTTTGGAAGGCGGGGAATCATGAATTGAGATACCTGAGGGGCACATCAGAGTATGGTCTAGGGTACAAACAGACAGAGGGAGTGAAGCTTCAAGGCTTCACGGATTCATATTGGGCGAACAGTCCATCAGACAGAAAGAGCACATTAGGAGGGATCTTCAGCATAGGATCGACAACAGTTTCCTGGTACAACAGGAAACAACGATCTGTGGCACTTAGTTCAGCAGAATAAGAATACATGGAAGCAAGTCAAGCTACATGTGAGGCTATTTTGATGAGAAAGATCTTGGTTGGTTTTTTGGTTCTCAGATGGATCCGACAATGATACATTGTGATAATCAGAGTTGCATTAAAATCTTGATTAATCCTGTGTTTCATGATAGGTCCAAGAATATAGATATCTGGTACCATCATCTCAGAGATTGTGTGCATGGAAGAGATTGTAGACAAATCTATGTTATTTGTTTATGTTTTTTCTTTACTTGTATTTTGATATCATCTGTTCTGAGTTAAGGGTTTTTATACTTAATTGCATCGCGAAGTCCTGTTTATGGTTATTTATGTTGTTTTATGCTTTTTAAAGTAAAATCATGCATTCTGCAAGACATTTCAATAAGAAATGTTGAAAAACGACTATATAATTAGCACAGTTGTTCTGCGAATCTATGTTAAGTGTTGAAAGGAAGATAAGCCCTGAAGCAACAATCCATTGTCCCTCTAGATGAAAAAACCTAGTTCTAGCATTCCCTTATATTGCCTCAGGTGAGACTTTAGTCTGTGTAGTAGATCGTTTCTGGAAGGGCCGATAATAGTGGTTTTTTTTGGTTCACACAGCCATATTTGAACCTAAGTCTAGGCCCCATCAATCCAACAATAATAATTTTGGCCGAATACTAAAATTGATTCCAATTCTAGTGTGGAAATTGGAGGTCATTTCCATGGACTTTATCATAGTTTTACCGAGGACATCTAGACAACATGATTCCATCATGGTTGTGGTGGAAAATTTGACAAAGGTAGCACACTTCATTCCAGTGAAGTCCACATACTCAAATAATGATGTTGCATAGGTATTCATCAGGGATGTGGTCATATTTCTTGGTTTTCAACAGAAAATTTTGTCAGACAGGGATGCAAAGTTCACTTCCAAGTTTTGGAAGGATTTGTTTGCAAGTTATCAACAGGATAACGTATCATTCACAGACAGATGGACAGACAGAGAGGGTCAACAGGATATTGGAGGACATTTTTAGGATATATGTGATGCATCAACAATAAAAGTGGGAAGAGTATCTTCCACTGGTAGAGTTCGCTTACGACAATGGATATCGAGAATATTTGAGGATGAGCTTGTTTAAGGCATTATATGGGTGTAGTTGCAATACTCCCATCATTTGGAGTGATCCTGTGAACAAGGTGCTGATAGGACAAGATATGTTGGTATAGATGGAATAGGAAATGTAGGTAATCATGAGTAATTTGAAAGCAGAACATGATAGGCAGAAGATATATGGAGATCGAAAAAGGTATTTTAAGGAGTTTCAGGTTGGGGAACAATCATTCTTGCGCATTAAGCCCATGAATATCTCCTTGCGGATTGGATCATGCGCCAAGCTAATACCTTGCTATTGTGGACCTTTTAGAATTATTGTGAGGATTGGGCTAGTATCATATCGACTTACACTACCTCTGACAAAGAAAGTCCATGATGTTTTCCATGTGTCATTGCTTAAAAAGTATGTCAAATATGTTGATCATGTGATTTTTTGGTCTTTATTGTACGTGGAGCTAGAAGGAGAATTCCATCCAGAGCCTCAGTGCATTTTGCAAAGAAATACGCTCATGCTCCGGAACTAAGCAATCAAGCAGGTTAAAGTGTAATGGAAGCACTTTAGGCCGGACGAAGCTACATAGTAGATGGCAGATCATATGCAAGCTATGTATCCTTCCTTATTTGTTGGTTGAGTGAATGTTTTGGCATGTTTTTTGGTATGTGTTTTTGGTATATGTTGGTATGGTGTTTTGGTAGATGTACATATGTATATGGATGTAAATACTGCCATGGGGTATGTTATAAAGATCCAATAAATAGTATTGGTGTCATGTAATTATTATGTTATATTGGTCATGTTGTCATGTTGGTTTGCTTCTCATCAAGTTGACCATTGTAAATACTACAACGAGCTAAGTTATAAAGCTCCATGGGTAGTATGTTTTTCTTATAACAGTTTTGTTGGTTGTAGGTGTCATTGAACACCGAGGACAGTGTTCCCCCAAGGGGGAGGGTTCTGTTAGAACCCTCATGAAAATTCCATGTAATGAAATTTAATAAAGGAAAAATAATAACCATAGTCATGAGACACGTATTCCAAGCTGAATGTTGAGTGGAACATCCTAGTGTGGGTGTTCATATGGTTTATTATGGCTATGTAAATTGGGAAAGGAAATGGCTAAGGCTTTGGAAAGGAAAAGGGGAATTTATTGGCATTTATTTATGAAAATAATGGAAATTAGGAGAAAATGAAGGTGAAAAGTCATAAGTTTCATGTGAGGAGGAAAACGAGGGAAACTAATGGAAAATTGAAGAAATTAGAGGCCTCATTAATAAAAATGATTTTGAGTATCAATTCACAGAATTTTTTTAGTTCAGTTTTGGAGCTCTCATTTTCTATCTCTCTCTCTCTCCTACTCTTGGACACTTAGAGTTTTCTTGGAGCATTAATGGAGAGTGTGGCATAAATGGAATATTGGATCAAGAAGGAAAAGGAAGAGCAAGGAAGTGCAAGAGGACATCAGGATCAACAACTACGATGGGTTTTTCTTTTAGGTATCGATTTTCATGTATGATTTCCTCACTATTTTTTGCATGCATTGAGTATGCATGTGGTTGTTTATTTATGATCAATAAATCGCATGGAGGATTGCCTGTATTGAAAATGTTTTTTTAGCCTTTCCATTTCATGCATAGCCATGGAGTTATGGGTTTTAATTTAGTTTTTTGATTGGTTTTCTTGTGCCTTTGGCTGTGAGTTGAGTTATTAGTGCTTATAAGCCTTAGTTGGACAAATTATCTGGAATCCCTCTAACAACTTTTGTTGAGTTACTAGTCCTAGAAGCCTTGGTTGGAAAAAAGCTCTGGATGCCCTTGGTGGGTTGAGTTACTAGTTCGGGTAGCCTTGGTTGGACAAACGTTATGGTATCACGATGAAAACTGTTGTTTGAGTTACTAGTTCTGGAATCCCTAGTGAGAACAAACCCTATGGAGCCCTAGAAAAGTTGGGTAGAGGCCAATATAGTGATGGTTAGTGATGTTCGAACGTGAGGTGGAATCACTGGTTGACGGTTGAGGCAATTTCGCCTTTGGAATCTCTGGTATGGTTTTCATTGATGTGTTTTATGAGATCCCAGATTTATGTTGAGATTCAACAAGAAAATTTCAGCACCCACGCCTAGTGCATTAAGCACCTACACTAGAGTGGGACCCACAGTGCTATTTTTGGTGCATGTCTATTTTAGTTATCCCTTAATTAAGATGGACACTAAAATGTAATCTATTCTCAAAAATAACTTGTAATAATTAACTGAGAGTGAAAAATTTAGTTAGTTCATGGATTTCGAGTTAGAGGTTGTTGGTGAGGCATGCAGAGTAATTATAGTTGTAACAGAGTTCAAAGTGTAGTGGTGCATTAGTTAATGCAGGTTGTAATAAGTTTAACTTAGTTAAGTGAGTTAAACTCAATTATGCTAGTCTTAACTACTTAATACACTAGTGAGAGATCAAGTGAATTAAAAATTAATTAATTCACAATCAATGATCTCACATGCAATTGAGGATTTGCTATTATTAGCTTCATGCATGTCAAATCCAATGGAGACCCAGTTGAGATCTAGGTGAAAGGGAAGTTGACTATCAATTGTAGGATTATTGGGTTGCACCCTTGCAACTAAACACCCATTGGAGTGCCCATGATTCTTGCGTAGTTAAGGAAGGAAAGAATTCCTATCTTTTAGGGATTTCATTCATCAGGGATTGTGCAAGAAAAGAAGGCTATTTGGAGGCAGTAAATTGGCTAAGTATTGGTCAGTTTTATGTATGACAGTGTGAAACAATTAGTTGAGTACTAGAGGGCTCTTGTGAGAAGAGTTTTGTATGTAATTTTTTCATGATCCATGCTGAATATACAATAGAAGATAGTGGGGTTTTGAGCAGAAAGCTTTCCCTGAGAATTTATCTGTGTTGTGTTTGATTTGATTCTTCTTTACTTTAATGGATTAGAGATTGTGTTTTAAATTCCAAAAAATATTTGTAGAAACGATTCAATATTTAACTTTAGTACATTGTTAGATTTGATTGAATCCAATATATACATGCATGTTGTATAATTTCTACAATTTATGCTTGGCATATGGCATGGGGGTGACTAGCTGAAGAGAGATTTGGCTCATCTATGTCTTTGGTTGGGTGGTATGTGGAAGTCCCAGAATTGGTTGCATTTCTCTTATGAAAATAAGAGTTATTTTCCTCTTGTATTGATGGGTAAATATGATTTTTATTATTTGGCTTATATGGTTGTTTTGTACTTGTAATTTATGTTGCTTATATCCACGTTATGAATGTGTTTCATGATAGTAATGATGTATGGCTCTCATCATGTTTTTATTTGTAAATGAATTAGCAATGAATCTATGAACTAATAGATGATAATGCAACTAATGTGATGAGGCAACAATGCTTCATAGTGATTATTAGATATCTATGAGACCCCTATGCTCATATATATTGTTTAAACATGTAGATTACATATTTGTGACATGTTTGACGAAATGGATATCGTGGATAGTAGGGGTCCAATGAATTCCTTGTCCATTTGATTGCATTTACATCATTATTCTACTGTTGTATTTCATTTTTGGAAGTGTCATGGAATTCTGGACAATGACCTGAGCCCTGGGCCTGAAAAAATGGCACAAAAATTGGAGTCACAGCTACAAAAATACCTTGGAAAGTCCCCAGTTGCATCTATGCCAATGTTGTGGAGTGACTAGAGGTTTTGAGTCACACTATTTCCCATCTCAAGGGAGCGATTGGGAGATTGATGCACTAAAGGGTTAGTCTGACTCAAGGGCTAGCTTTCTAGAAGGTATAGATGGCTCCTGGGTGTCATATAGTAGGTGCATAAGGTTTCTGATGTTGGGTTTCGTCGATTCCACTTCTTTAACTGACACATAGGGAGTTGAATCATATCATAGTAACTCTTCATCACATGTTTACCCTAGTTGGATGATTACTTGGGTAGTTGGGGGAGGAGGGAGCTACAGTCAAGATCATGAAGGCCTAACATAACCATCAATAACAGTTGAAGTGCTTAAACTACTTATCAAGTATCTGAAAAATTAAATGATGAATCATAAAAATTTCTGGCCTTTATGGAATCAACACATGTCAAACAATTATCATTATATATTGTTATGCAACTAACTCAAAGAATGAAAGAAAAAATAGATCAGCAAATTAAAAAGTGTCCTCTTTTAGGTGGAAACCTACTTTACATTACATAAATGAACAATTCTTGGATTGTACAAATTATAATACCTCCTTGGTATATATAGGAGTCTAAGGGGTCACAATATAATCAGAGCCTATATAGCAATAATATTTTAAGGGCTCATCAATAGCAATAGTGGGCTTTTATGGGGCACAACAATAATAACATGGGGGATACATGGGCACAACAATAATAATAGAGTGCTACACTAACTATAAAAATAAGGTGTGTTATCACTCAATAATTTCTCAAGGTTAAAAAAAGAAATATTCCAAGGTAACCACAAACCTACTTTTAAACTCTAGGATCTAGCCTTCCTAGGGTTCAGAGAGGGCTCTCTCTACAATATATATATATATATATATATATATATATATATATATATATATATATATTATATGATTTTAGGCTAGTTATAAAGGAAAATTTGGTTTGGTTGGTGGGAAAAATCACTTACTAAAATGGATAGTAATAAGTCTGGTTTCCATTGGGCATATGGAGTCAATGTGTCAAGCGGACACCTGAAGATCAAGGTCCAAAGAAAAATATTTTTATTGCAAGATAGACAAGTCACTAAAGATCTTTGAAGGCTGATTGGTGAAATGGTTTAATCAGGATAAAGAGTAGTTAAGAATTCTTTGATCTGGATAAGGAAGGAGAAGACGGAGGTCATTCGAAAGAGGGAGAAATTAAGGGTTTCCTAACCTGGAAATCAGTCGAAAACATATAAATGATAAATAGTTAAAGAAAAAGTGCTTTTAACAAATTCTGTAATAATATTCCTGATTTATCATTCAAATTTAGAACACATATATGGATTCATGTAAAACATAAGAAGATAAACAATGACAGTAGAGAGTACTTCACTTCAATGGCTCATCACATGAATCCTGAAATATGATGCTCTATGGTTTTGATCCAATCTGCTCTTGAACTTGCTACAAGAAACCCTTTAGGTACAGCAAAAATGACTATAGAAAACTTCAACAATTTATTTCACAACAATACTTCAAAGAGTGAAGTATTTATACAAATTCTAAACTAGAATATCTTGAAAAAATATCAAGATTGGTTTACAAATATCTCAAACTGTATTACATAAATAGAAATTAAATAAAGGACACTAAAAAATAATGAATCTATTTGGCACTATACTTATGGATTTATGGTGACAAATAATAGAATTTGAATTTGATATCAACTCTTAGCTGATGATGAGGCTTCCAAGCCACTAACCATCTCCTTCCTTTGTGCATTTTTCTCTAGAAATTATGCAAAATTAGGGTCCAATGATACCTTTTTATATCTCAATTCGAGATATATATGTAAAATATGAAAGATTTTATTGTAGATAAATATATTTTTGAGATAAACCTCTCTCATTTTCCTAAAATTCTGCTCTAGATGTTCACAATATACTATGCAAAAATATGTCTAAAACAAAACTTTGCCCAGTCTGAAAAAATAGGCTGTGCAGATGTGCATGTATCTCTCATTCTGTAATACCTGTGTAAAAATTGAGATATGTTTTTGTATATGGTTCTCCTAGAAACAAACACCTCCTCCAGTTTTGTAATATGAATTTCTGGTTGTCCACACTCTTCTCTGCAAAATGATGACTAAACAAGAATTTTTTGTAAAATGTGATTTACAATTGTTTAATATTTCCAAACCCATAATAGCTGTTAGAAAAGTGAGAGAGGTTTTTGTAGGTGGAGATCTTAAGAACATAAACCTCCTTCAGTTTTGAAAAATTCATCTTTTATTGGCCACAATAGTTTCTGCAAAACTATGACTTAAACAGGAAATTTCTAGAAAATGTCCCTTCTTGCTCTGTTTTCATCTTTTAACCTTATTGTTCTTTTAACTGTTTTGAATTTTACTTTGGATAAACTTCATTGTTGTTGGTGAAAGTGTTTTCATCTCTATTTACCATTTTCTGCCTCTGTATTTTAGTTTTACTGTTTTACCTTGACTGCTCTGTCACCTTTTCACTTCTACCCTTCACTGTGCAATTTTATCTCTCCGATCTCTCTCTGACTTTGATTTAATCCTTTCTTTGTATACACAATGTTTTTTCAATGAATTTTTTTGAATTAAAATATGAGAATTTGGAGCAAACAAGTTTGTCAACTAGTACTAGTATTGAAATTGTTGGCCCAATTTCATATTTTGAGAATAACCTAAAAAAATTAAACAATTCATTAATGAAACAACGGTTTGCAAGGAGGGATAATGGCTTTGATGATGGGAAAAGACTGTGAAAAATGGTTTGAGCTGTAGCGGGGTTACATTTTGTTGGAAATGGTTCTCAATAACTTCAAAAAAAAAAATTTGAAACGATTTTTAGCATTTCGCATAGTTCTAGAGCTTTAACACAGTTTTTTAGGGATTTTCACATTGATTTAGTGCATAGCACAGAGTGGACAGGTAGTTGGATGGTTTTCACACATCGAATAGCGAAAATATGGCTTTTGGAGGAGGACACAGTGAAAACGGGAGGTAAGCGGAGGAGGGAGAGTAATTTAAATGGAGGGTGGTTTTACTGCATAGGAGAAGAGTGGTTTTGGGTGGCTATCTCACTAGTTTTGGTCGCTAGGAGGTTTTATTTGAAACTATACGATACCATTGAGATGCCGCCATGTAGCAGGAGAGGGGGTAGTAAAAACCACCCATATCGCATGGTCTGGGGGTATTTAAAGGTCGGGCTATAAAATATGTGATATGGCCTGTCGGCCGTTGGATCTGTCGGGGAGATGCGAACAATCAGGATTGATCAATGGAGTTGCAGGGTAAATGGGCATGGGGCCCGAGGTTCTTAATGTGGTAGGGGGTTGAAAATGTATTAAATCTAAGGTTTATTACATATTCGAGTTATGATTTGCAGAGTTTAATGTATTTGATGAATGGGGTGCTGTGGATACATGTAATAAAAGGACTGGTGGACGATTATAGTGAGTAGTGGGTCCGAGATATTAACATGTGCGGAATATAACTTTAGGTTATAATTAAAATTTGGGTTGAGATATTATTATAAAATGAATTAATATAATACGGGATAAGGGAATATATGGGAATTAATACATTAAGTTAAATGTTAATATGAAATGTATTTGTGGAAAGACCAAATACACTAAGCATAGTGTAAAACATATTTTTTTTAAGCGGAATTTCATCATTGTGAGGCCCAACATAACGTTTAACACTTATACTTATGCAAAAAGCATTTTTGTGGGTTTTTTTAGGTATTTTTGTATGAAAAAGGGAATTAGTTAAGGGGTTTTTACTTTTCCTAGGTAAAATGTGTTTTAAACTTAGGAAAAGAGAATTTTTGCAAAAGAAAATGGATGATGAAGGGGAAAAGGTTTTCTTATGGAGGGGAAGGGTTTTTGTGAAGGGGATTCCAATACTTTAGTTCCAATCAGTCATTAAGTCGTGGGTCTGATCCCACCAAAAGTTAGAGAAATGCTTCGAGCCTTTATAACTGAAGGATTTAGTACTAGAACACATTGTGGGAAGGGAAATTAGTAATATACCAAATGACGTTTATCCATGCCTTGTGAAACTACTTTCTTCCTACCCATAATTTATTCTACCATTTTTTACTTTATTTTCATGGGTGCATTTGAGCTTGCAAACCCTTATTCATTTTTCTTTTAAAACAAGAAACTATCTAATTCTAACATATTTCATCCAAGGGCTCAGATTAAACTGTTGAGCTCCTTTATTCTCTACCTAATATACCTATCTATCAAGTTTAAACAGTTTGACAGATCTTTATTCTCTATCTATCAACATGAAATTTAAAACATGAGAAGTTAAGATTAAGCTATTTAACTCATCATGGATTATGGCATTTTAAACAAGTTGCACATAATCATTATTTTGCAAAAAGTAAACTAATAGTAGTTGCATTTGAACGTGCAACACTTTCATGATCCATTTTGGTGGGGTTCATATTTCTATTATTTTTTATCTTTTATTATTTTTGTCCTTTTATTGTTCTTTTAGGACATACCCTCTTTTTAGTTTTTAATTTGGGAATACATTTGCAGAAAGAAAAGGTATGTACAAAATTTTAAGATTTTAACAGAGTCAAATCAAAATTATAAATCCTATATTTATAGGATCCTAACAAGGTGAATACGCTAGTATTATACGGACCTCACATTCCCCTCTCCCTCAAAAAAGTGTTATCCTCAATGCATGAGTAGTTCTGGATTCTTCTATATAAAATTACCACCCTCCCATGTGGATTCTTTAGTGGGTAATTTCTTCCACTTAATGAGATACTCTGAAATTAATCAATTCCATAGTTGTTGGGTTCTTGTTTTTGTAATTTCTCAGGCTCAATAATAATTTTTCCTTCTTCATCAAGTTATGGAAAGATGGCTTGATCTCGGAGCTTGTCACCAATAACCTTCTTTAAGCATGAAACATGGAAAAATGGGTGTACTCGGGAAGATGCAGTCAACTCTAATTTTCATGCCATAGTACCAATATTTTGAAACACCTTGTAACAACCATAGTACTTGGGTGATAATTTATTATCCTTATTAGCTTGCTTGAGGGAAATTTTTTTGTATGGGTGTATTTGTAAAATTAGCCAATCACCTACATCAAAACTTCTTTCACAATGATGCTAATTTTCATGTTGTTTCATTCTATTTTTCCCCAGAGTGTGGTTATCCTTTAAGAGTTGGAGAACTTGTTGTTTATGCTCGACGAGATCTTCCATTGCTTGAATCTTGAAATTTTCTCTTAGAGATGATGTGATAGATGGTGGGTGATATCCATAAAGTGCCATAAATGGGGTTATTTTATTGAAATATGGAAGGAAGTTTTATACCACCATTCAACTAGAGGTAACCACTTGACCATTATGTTTTTTTTATATGATACAAATCAACAAATATATCCTTCCAAACATTTGTTCACAATCTCAGTTTTCTTGTCAGATTGAGGATGATAAGAAGAGCTATGAGCTAATTGAGTACCAAGAAAAGAAAAAAATTCGTCCAAAAATTTCTAGTGAAAATGGGATCTTTGTCACTTACAATAATATTTGGTTTTCCATGTATCTTTTGTTTCCATAAATACAGTAGCAACTGTACTAGATTTAAAATGATGAGTTAATGTACAAAAGTGTGCACACTTGGTAATTCAATCAACTATCAACATGATGACACTCTTTCCTTTAGACTTGGGTAAAATTGTGATAAAATCCATTGATACCTCCTCCCAATGCTAACTTGGAATGGCTAAATGTTGTAACGGATTCAGGGTCTTAATTGTCTCAACTTAATTTTGTTGGAAAACCAAACATTCTGCCACAAACTTCCGAATATCATATTTAATTCCATCCCCAAAAAATTCCTTCTTGATCCTATGGTAAGTTTTTCAAAACGCTGAGTGCCCTCCTAAGGGGGAGGTGTGTAATTCCAAAGGAATATTTTCCTTAAGTTGGGAATTCTTACAAAGATATAAGTGGTCTTTGTACCATAATGAATCATTTTTCCAACTAAATGTATCAGATGTATTTGGACCTTGATGTAAATTTTGAATGAGTGTCTACACCTCTTCATCATTCTTCCATTCATCCCTTTCTATGGTTATTCAGTTAGGTTGGAAAATATAAATAGCACAAAGAAATGATTCCACATCATCATCCCTTCTTGTGAGTGCATCTGCAATGAAATTTTGCTTCCCTTTTTTCTAGATGATTTCAAATTCCTAACCCAACATCTTTGTGACACATTTTTGCTGCTCTTCTGAAGATAATATTTGTTCTAAAATTTATTTAAGAATATCATGATATTTTTTTACCTTGAAGTGTCTTCCCATTAGTTAAGGTCTCCATTTCCTTAGTGCATGCAATATTGCCAACATTTCCTTCTCATAAATAGGTTTGTGTAAATACTTTCCTTTGATTGGATAGCATTCAAAAGAAATGGGTCTTCCTTCTTGCATTAAAACAACACAAATTCCATTTCTCAAGGAATCACATTCCATAATAAAGGTTTTTGTGAAGTCAGGCGTAGCTAATATTGGTGCTTGGAACATTTCCTCTTTATGATGTTCAAAGACCTTAGTTGCTTCTGGAGTCCAAGAAAATGTATCTTTATTCAATAATGTTGTTATAGGTGTTGTTATTCTCCCATAATTATTAAAAAACTTGCAATGATACCTTGTTAACATGAGAAATCCTTGAAGATTATTTATGGTTGTGGGGATTTTCTATTCATTAATGGCTTTAATTTTGTTAGGGTCTACCTTAACACCCTCATGAGATACAATATGACCCAAATATTACATCTCTTGTACTCCAAACAAAAATTTGGAGTTTTTTCCAAATAATTGTTTCTCCTCCAATAGTTTCAGCACCTTGTCAACATGTTGAACATGATCCTTCCTAGACTTGTTGTAGATTAGTATATCATCATAAAATAATAACACAAATTTTCTAAGGAATGGTTTGAAAATGGAATTCATCAAACCTTGAAATGTTGAAGGTGCATTAGTAAGGCCAAAAGGCATGACCAAAAATGTTGTTTTCAGAATGTCTTCATCCTTCATTCTAATTTGATGATATCCTAAATGAAGATCCAACTTGGTGAAGTAAATTTCTCCATGTAATTCATCTAACAATTCATCAATGAAAAGAATGGGAAATTTATCTTTAATAGTGAGCTTGTTCAACTCCCTATAATCCAAACACATATGCCATGGTCCATCATCTTCATGTGCATCAATACTAATGTAGAAGAGAAAGAACTTTGACTAGGTTAAATTATATCGGCCTCTAGAATTTCTGCAACCATAAGTTTAATTTCAATATTTTGGGAATAGGGATATCTGTAAGGTCTAATTTTTGGAGGAACACTTCCTAGAATCAAAATAATAACATGATCATGATCACAAATATGTGGGAGGCCTTTGGCAGTCTCAAATACCTTAGAATGATTATTTAAGGCTTTCTGGAGAGTTGGAGAAATAGATGATTTTGATGTTTGAACCTCTAGTGAGCATTGTTGTCTTGAGGGGTCCTGACCCAGGATCAGAGTGTTTTGTGCAACCAATAAAAGCCTCCAACTACTGTCCCTTTCGGTAATTATTTTCTTGCGCAGACCAAAGCCTCACCCGAAGCAGTATGGGGGGGGGGTGTTGGAACCAGGTTTCCGCACCCCAAGGGAGCGTTTGATGTTTGTTTTACCCTTACTTATCAGATTTAATGCTTAGCTGTCTGCGTGAAACTTCTCAGGAAACTAGATCCAAGCCTAGATAAAACCATTAACAAATATGCATTAACAGATAGGCGTAACAGATTATATTTCAATCATATCTAACTCATCATAGCAGAATCCACCCTTGCGCAATTAGACATATAGTTTTCCAGTAAAAACCCTAACACAAAAGTAAAACTTGTGCAAATACAAATATTTTCCACAGATAATTCACTCAAATAAATACACATTCAGTCAGAAAAGAATTAACAGATAAGAAACTTAATCATGCATAACACATAGAAATGGTGTCAGAATTTTCCAGAAAGTCTTCTTTATTAATGGATCTTCATCTCAGTACTATCTCTTTATGTCTACACACATAGTAGCAGAGTCCATGCACATAGCTCAGGACTAGGTCTCTGCACACACAATGAGTAGGAGCCTTTCTACCTACAGATACTTACTGCAAAAATTAGATTAAAAAATTTCCATAAGCATAAACATCTATCGATCTACTGATATCTTACTCGACTCGAATCTTACATATTTATAAGTCTTTGATGTGCACATACCATGCTCTCAAACCATGGTTTGAGACTCATGGTTTCCCATTTTAACCATTACAATGATAAAGGATATTTGATCCACCACAAAGGCCCTTGACTTCTGTGCACAACACGTTTCAAATTTTTTTTACCCAAAATTATACAAAAATTTTCACATAAGGGACCCCATCCCAATAGGCCCCCAACACAATCTAGTGACTCTTCCCGATTCGCTTTGGTCCTGGCTCCGGCATCTTATCCTTCAACGCCTGAATTGATGTATTTAGAGGCTGAATGACTTCGGTTCTCTGTGCTACAGCGTCCTGTGCTTCTTCAACTAGTTTTGTTGTAGTTTTCCCCTCGGCTGCCACACTGATAATTCTTTGGGTTAGCTACATGTTTCTAAGGGAAAAAACTATGCTTTAGGACAACTGAAAGGCTTCCTTAGCCCAAGGCTGCATCCAGTTGTCGAGAAAATACTCTCATCAATGAAGTGTATCGATCTCTTCTTAAATAATGTGACTATCTTATAAGCTATCCAACCACTGGGCATGTAGCTAGGTTGTCACAATGACTTGGATCTCATTAAATTTCTTCTCTTTTTCCTATAGGTCCATCTTTAGTTGTTGGGCAACATGCTCATCTTGGACGAAGGTCCAAATTCCGATGAATTCCTCTAAAAATTGGCTGCAAGCATCCAAAACAACACTGATGCTAGCAGTAGACTCCTGAACAACCTTGGCGCGCTGTGCATGAACCTCTGGAGGTGTCTCAGGATGCATCTTCATCTACAGATCGATGATATTAGGCTTAAGTTCTGTTGAGAATGTGGTGATTTCTGATTGTGAAGCCTTGAGTGCAATGACCAAGTTTTCTATCTTGATAGTGGCCCATGCAATGTGTAATATTCCCAAATGGGGAAAGCAACAATATAGCACATAAAACTGAAAATATGCAGAAATATCACTGAATCAAAACATGAGACAACCATAGAACCATTACATTATGATTATAACAAAGAAATAGGTACAAATTCTTGAGGAAAAGATCACTCAAGTTAGGCAAACAAGCCTCCTATGAAAGAATAAACCTAAATATGAAATACTGGTAATACATGAAATGTCGATATGATATAACTGCGCTATCTATAAGAGTAACAACAGCTAAAATATGGATATATATATATATATATATATAATATATATATATATATATATATATATATATATATATATATATATATATATATATATATATGCTGATACAATGCTCCAAAAGTGCTAAGACTAGAGATCTATGCTCCAAAATAGATTTCCAGGACAACCCAGAAAAGGTTTCCAAAAATACACACTATACAAAAATAGTTGATATGGCCCTAGGGATGAATAATTTCTACAACTGGAATGCTGAAAGGAGTTGGCTGATCTAAAATATGCAATGGATTATCCCCCTCTAATATATCCTCCAAGATGAAGGGCTGATTCCCTCAAAGGAAACTCAAACTCTCCAAATAGGGCAATAAACCCACTGCAGCAGTTGCTCTCTAAAATAACACATTCCTTGGGGGAAACTACACTGTAGCTGATGGTAGCTACTTGGCATGGTGCCAAAATATGAAATGAAGCCCTGAGAACTTCCTCACAAGCTTCCGGATGAAAGGATGATCCCTCCAATGGAAAACTAGCTTAGAAATTGGAGATCTCTCTCCTCCACTGCTACACTCCTGCAACACAACACAACTCTAAAAAGAACTATGTTGTATATGAGACTGAAGCTTGGAAAAATTCTAGATAGTGGTGATGAAGCTCAAGATAACCTCTCCTGAGTAGGCAATCTAAGTCCCTTGAGGATGAGGGTGGGATTTCCGCTCGAAAACACCCTTGTGCTAAACATCACAGCAAACCCTGCTAAACAACAAAAAGCACACACAAAAATCTCACATGAAAAATCCAGATCTAAAAAGATTTTAAAAATAATACAAATCCATGTCCTATAATGATTCCATCCTCTTCCTTTTATGCTTGGTGAGCTTCCTCACCCTGGGTCCCACTCAATAATGGAGCTACTCTCATGCATACACTCCTCCTAAATGACTGCGCTGTCCTCCATTAATCCTCAGCGATCTCCAAAAAAATGATGTTGATCTAGTCAACATTGACCCAGTCCACATGCAGCTAATTGGAATATTAAAGTTTTATTTTGTCACTTAGATAGGTGAATAAGTGGGTAGGGACTAGGTCAACATTGACCATGAAATCCATAAAGAGGCTTGCTCTCTTGTGGAGTAGTGTGTTGCAAATGTATGGTGAAGGAATGTACATACATTGTTAGTTGATCAATAAGCATCAAAACACAATATTTACCATATATTGTAGATAAGTTGGTGAAGAGGTCCATAGATGAACCTTCCCATCTCTCCATCGAAAGGGGAAGTGGTTGAAGCAACCTTGCAAGGTGGTTTCCCTCCTCCTCATTCATCAAACAAGCTACATACCTCCTGATATGCTGGAGCACTTCTTCTTCGAGATCCTCCCAATAGAATCCCTCCATGATGGTGTGATAAGACTCAATGAAGTCTACATGTCCTAAAAAGAGTGTCTCATAAGCTGCATGTAGAATATCCTTCTTGAACTTGGAGTCTCTAGTCAACTAGATCTGATCATGGAAATAAATGACTCCATCAACCACTCTATATATTCCATCTGTCACTTTCCCATCAAGAACCTTACATGTGAAGAGGTTCTTGGAATATTCCACCAATATTTGGGACTCCCAATATGGATCTATGCTTCCCAACAATGAAAATGTTGTAGAAATATGAAATGAAGCACCTGTCACATCATAGCTCTCCTATTTGACATGCTCAATGCCAAAGCCACATGTTGGAGTTTGCTACCCCACTTTTTTTGCCTCCCTTGCAACTGATCTTGCTCAAGACAATATTGAAGTAAATGGAGGTCAACCTCCTCTTGGAAGGTATGGCCCATCAAAAAATTCCATAGTTTGGCCAATGCATACAAGAGTGTCAACAACCTCTTGTCATATTGAGAAATCTTCCTCATGCGTGGAAGTATACTTTTCTCCTCCAAAGTTATGGAGTAGCCCTTTGACACCATGCTCATGCCATCACAAATTTCTGAATCATCATCTTTTAGTGCAAATAGCTTAGTGGGAGATGGAAATGTCCATATTAGAAAATTTCTCATCCCTCCTTTGAACCCATCAAGGGTTCTCTGCGCTGTGCTAGCTCCTCCCAAGGCTCCTTCCTTAGCCAAATATATCAATGTTGCACTACGTTGAGAGAACTCTTTGATCATCTTCCAATCAGGGGGTCTCCCTGGTGGAATTCCTCCATGTAATGAAACATCAAGGCCTAAAGCAAGTTGTATATGTGAGTGGAATGATTTTTCCCTACCCTCACTATGAAAATCATCCTCTTGCTTATGTGCATAAATCTCCTGAAAAGGATGGGTGTGTATGTTCCCAATAACTTGGTGTTGGCCCTCCTTCTTATCTTCTCCTAGCTTCTGCAAGATCTCACAATTTAAGGTGTTCTTCTCCAATGTAATCAACCCATGCACACCCAATGTCATATTGGTGTCAAGAGTCTCACTCAAAAAGAAGTGATCTACCATGGTTTATGTCCCCAAAACTATAGTAAATGTTGAACACACTTCCTCCATTGTTTTGTCTCATTGCCTATCAACATAGACACATGCTGCTCCTAATCTTCATATGTGATATCCTTTGGAGCTTCTTGCAAAGATACAAGAACTCCTCTAGTTGAATAAATTGCTTCATCTCCATCTCCAGATAGTGGTTGATCTCCTCCCGCTATTACAACGCTAGAGGCTCTTTCCACCTATTTCTCTTCCTTCTCCTCATCATTGGAGAATACCTCATCATTAACAGATCCTTTGGCTTGATCTCCTCTTTAAGGAGTAATCCTCATGTCTTCTTCTTCAGAAGAAAGTTCTTGCTGAAGTGGGGCTTTTTCCCTTGGCAAAGTATGTTGTTGATTTTTAACCTCCTCAACAATGTTCTGAAATGGATTTGGCTTCATGGATCCTTCCAATTCATGCAAAGGTCCTAATTTCTTGGGTTCGCTAGCTCACCCAAAGAAGTTCCAAAATTTCTTTGATCAAATATTTTCACTAACCTCCTAGTGAACTTTGCATAAGTAGATATATTTGAATTATTTAATGAAGAAGATTCATAAAACCACTAGGAATAAGCCTTAACTTCAATATGCAGTGCTGCTACTCTAATTGCTTTATCTTCTGAAACTTTATGCAGTTGAAAATATGTGTCTAGCGTCATTACCCAAGCCTTAGCTCCGCTCTTGGGTGACCCATAAAAAGTAGGTTGAAAGAATCTAACCAAAGTGTGTTGCATGCATCCTCTTCTTCTATTGTGGTTACTAGGTCTTCTATCTTCTTTGATTTGACAAAACCCTTGAAATTTTAGATGCTCCTTGAATATTCTAGACTGAGATTCATATTCTTGGAGATAGTCACCAAGAATCTCCTCCTTTGGTGTTTATCCTTCCTCTTCTTCTCTTGCCAAGAATGTAGGCATTGTACCACGTTGTAGATCTAATGGTGTAGCTGAATGGTCACACCCATAACGTGAAAATCTAGAGCTTTCTTCATGTACAATCCCTCTTGGAGAATCTCTACATCTCTCCATTCTCATCTCCTTGATGTCTCTCTTAATGCCCTACTAGTTTGAAGAAGAAGAAGTTTTGAGAACTCCTCCCCTTCTGATAATGGAGTTTTGCCTTCATCTCTTCTTCAGATCTTGTCCTTTCTATGAGAAGCCTCCTTAGATGAAATAATGGCTGAAGTACAGAGGCTGAGGCAAGATTATTCTCTGATACCATTGTAATATTCACAAATGCGGAAAGCATAAATATAACACATAAAACTGGAAATATGCAGAAATATCACTGAATAAAAACATGAGACAACAATAGAGCCATTCAATTATGATTATAATAAAAAAATAGGTACAAATTCTTGAGGAAAAGATCACTCAAGTTGGGCAAACAAGCCTCCCATGAAAGAATACACCTAAATCTGAAATGTTGCTAATACATGAAATGCCATAATGCTATAACTGCGCTGTCTATAAGAGAAATATGGAAATAAATATATCTGCTGGTACAATGCTCCAAAAGTGCTAAGATTAGAGATCTATGCTCCAAAACAGATTTCCAGGACAACCCAGAAAAGGTTTCCGGAAATACACACTATACAAAAATAGCTGATATGGCCCTAGGGCTGAATAATATCTGCAAATGGAATGCTAAAAGGAGTTGAATGATATGAAATATGCAATGGCTGATCCTCCTCCAATAGATCCTCCAATATGAAGGGCTAATTTCCTCAAAGGAAACTCAAACACTTCAAATAGGGAAATAAACCCACTGTTGCAGCTACTCTCTAAAAGAATGCAGCCCTTGAGGGAAACTGTGTTGTAGATGATGGTAGCTACTTGGTCTGGTGCCAAAATATGAAATGAAGCCCTGAGAACTTCCTCAAAAGATTCCGGATGAAAGGATGATCCCTCCAATGGAAAACTAGCTCAGAAATTGGAGATCTCTCTCCTCCATTGCTACACTCTTGCAACACAACCCAACTCTAAACAGAACTGCATTGTATATGAGACTAAAGCTTTGCCAAATTCCTAATAGCGGTGATGCAGCTCAAGATAACCTCTCCTGAGTAGGCACTCTATGTCCCCCGAGAATGAGGGTGGGATTTCCGCTCGGAAACACCATTATGATAAACCGCACAAGAAACCCTACTAAACAGCAAAAGCATGCACATAAATGTCACATGGCAAATCTAGATCTAAAAAGATAAAAAACAATAATAAAAATCCATGTCCTCTATTGCTGCCATCCTCTTCCTTTTTTTCTTGGTGAGCTTCCTCGCCCTGGGTCCCACTCAATAATGGAGCTACTCTCATGCATACACTCCTCCTAAATGACTTCATTGTCCTCCATTAATCCTCCATGATGTCCATAACAACGCTATTGATCTGGTCAACATTGACCTAGTCCATATGCTCTAGCCCATGTTCACACCTTAGGGTGCTTTATTAAGCTGAAAATATGATCCACTTTCACATGAGAAGTGGCTTTATTGTTCATAAAGAGATTTATGGGTCTCCCTATCCACTTATCCACCTATCTAAGTGACAAAGTAAAACTTTAATATTCCAATTAACTGCAAGATAATTTTGGAATATTATAGTCCTCCCCTCCAAAATGTTGTTTGTGCTTAAGAAAATATAAGGGTGTTGCAAAACCTCCAATGGATATGTCTCTTCCCAAGTATACAAGTTAGCCTTTGGTAGATAAACCAAATAGCTCTCATCATGAAGAAGTGGGAGATATATGGAAAAATTTATATGCTGTCCATTGGCCTCCTCAAGGCATGATAGATGGTAAATGTTGTGTGCCTCAATCCCCATGAGAAATTCCAATCTCCATGCTATCATCCAAATAAAATGAGCCATCCTTGGTAGCTCATAGAAACAATCACCAATCCCCTGCTTCTGCGATGTATAGGGGCTGCATGTTTGAAAATGAGAGATCAAGTTATTCAACTCATGTTGTCTCTCTCTCAATTTATGATAAACTCAAGAAGCCAAAAGGTACTTGGAATCTCACGATCCCATTCTTTGGTTCTAGGAACCTCTATTTCCCAATGCATCCCACATATAGTGAATAGAATGTCATCACCATAAGGGCTCCAAAAGAAAAATGGAATATGTGTCATATAACATGTGTTGGGAAAAATACTGAGAGGGGGGGTGAATTAGTATTTACTGCAACAATCAGATCTTTTTACTTTTTCATTCCTTAAAACCCATACGCTACTTTCCTTCAGTAAACTAGCGTATATACGCGGATCCCCTTTATGAAACTCGCGTATACACAAAGATCTAGATATGTCATTAAACTTCACTTAAACCATTCCATCATTTATTCATCAGATATTCAATAAGCAGTAAACATGTGCAGTAAGAACAGAATAAACCATCACACAAAGCATCACACATGAACACCAGGATTTTTAGGTGGAAACCCAAATCGGGAGAAAACCACCGCTGCAGTTGCTCACCCTTCAATATTTTATTATAGAGAAAACATCTTACAACATATGTGCTGGCGCAGACTTGACCAGCACGCAGGCACCCACCTGCGCTCGTTTACCAGCCTCTCCTGGAAGGGAGCTCCAACCCCCCGACTCGTTTACCAGCCTCTCCTGGAAGGGAGCTACGACCCCCCGATCTCGTTTACCAGCCTCACCTGGAAGGGAGCTACGACCCCCTGACTGAAGGCTACAACCCTCAGCACCACCTTGGACCACATTTCATCAATTTTCACACTGGATCCAACAACTTCAATAGAGCAACACTTGTAGACCAAGTTTCATCATATTTCCAGACTGAACCCTTTCCAAACTTTTAAGCACAAACATTCATCACCAACAGATACTTAACAACACAGATCAGATAGCAGAAACATAGCAGAACAGATCATATATTTCATACCCTTTGCTTCAGCAAACCCTAGTTTGCATACGCGCTTTCACTTCACTGATGTCGCGTATATACGCGCTTCCGTCCACACAAACCAGCGTATACCTCAGTGTATATTTTATTGCGCATACGTGCTTTCTCTTCGCTGAAGCCGCGTATATACGCGCTTCCTCCGCGGCGAAGTAGCGTATAGATCATCAATCATTACAGAGCAGCATACTTCATCAGATCAGATATTCAGTTCAGATCTACCCTTTTGCTTCAGACAGATGTTCGCCTAGATGCTCGCCTCATCACAGATCTAAGCCTTCCATAATCAGATCTAGCAAATACAAGAGCAATTCAGATCTAGATCCCCTTCTTCATCATTGGTGCATCATACATTCATATTTATCATTCAAGTGTAACCCTTTCCATTCAGATCTACTTCAGAGAGAAGTATTCATTCAAGCTCAGACATCTTGCACCCACACTCATGATTTGCACAATGAATTTCTTCTCTTTATATAGGCTTATCCTTTTTCAATACCATGAGCCCCTTTTTCAATACCATGGGCCAAAGCAATACCATGAGCCCAAAACTACCTGGACGGGGTCAATTAGGTGGATCATTACCCAATACAATGGGTCAATACCATGGTGGTTACCCTTGGTTTTGCACTTTTTGAGCGCTTTAGCCCATACGCGACTTGGAACGTTCTTTTCCGCGTGCATACGCGACTTCACCTAGGCCAATCCGCGTATACCTAGAGACATACTCTTTTTCATCATAGAATTAGCACATGCTGAATTCCTTTCTTCATTGCCTTCTCTTCACACTGTAGATTCATCAGATTTCCTTCATCAAGGACATATTCTATCAAGCACAACTTCATCAAGTGAGTTGTCTTTCAAGGACAACACTCCGCATCATATTGTCAACAAACATCATATCATATCAGATATACATCATTTGCTAAGTCCATCAAGTCAAGAATATCTTCATCAGGTGGATTGCCATCAAGGACAACACATGTCAACAGTCGCATGTCTTCATCTCCATTCAGTGGGTTGCCATCAAGGACAACACTCTGCATCATATTTCCAACAATCTCCCCCTTTGGACTTGATGGCAACCACGATGGTGTTTGGTTACCACAACAGATAGGTACCATGTCACTATCCCAAATATTTGACATCATTATCTTTTCTTCATTCAAACACGTGTTTGGTTACCACAACAGATAGGTACCATGTCACTCTCCCAAATATGTCACTCTCCCAAATATTTGACATCATTATCTTTTCTTCATTCAAACACCATGTCAATCTCCCCCTTTGACATCAAGGGCAAAGGATGGATCAAAAACCAACATTCTCCCCCTGTTCTCCTCATGTGGAAGAAGCATTCTGCAAATCTGATATGTGCTGAAGTGGCCAAGCTCCCCCTGAGTTCATGCTGAATCTTCAAACATATTTTTCAATAAAGTACATGACCCTTCCTATCACCAAAGACTCATACTTACATCAAATATCCAACCAAGTGGATTTACATATGAGACTCAAGTACCCAACCAAGTGGGTTTACACATTTCAATTCAGCTACCCAACCAAGTGGGTATACATGACTCAAGTACCCAACCAAGTGGGTTTACAATTTTGAACAAGTCCTTACATGATTGAATATTACAAATTTTACATCATAGGGCTCAACATGACCTTTTCATCAAATTAAAAATATGACTTTTCATGACCAATACCAGTAGGACCTCAAGAGAGATCACATTTCAGAACCATCATAATGCCAATAATGCATTATACTCAGCAAGGCTAATGCTCCCCCTGAAAATGTGCATCCAAGCATCTGTTCTATATGACCAAAGCTCCCCTTTTGCTTGTGCATCCTAAACACTTTCAACAACAAATCATCAAGGCATCTTCATCAAAACATTAGAAACAGAATTATGAGAAGCTGAGACACCACCGGAAGATACAAAACGATGTCGGAGAGATACCAAACGACACGACGTTGTCACTGAGAAAGTGAACCAACCAAAAATTGTCGACGACGATATCGCGGGTTTTACGTACGGGAACTCGCGTATATACGCGGCTTGTGTTCCGAAGCCGCGTATCCCAAGCCATCTGCTAAAATTATACGATTTGTTCTTTTAAGTGGCCATCTAACACTCCCGGCCACATGTAGATACTCGAGAACGCTTCCTGGCAGGCAGAGGTTTGGTAAAGATATCGGCAACTTGTTCTTTGGAGGGAACATACTCCAACTTCACCGTTTGCTCAAGCACTTGTTCACGTAAGAAATGATACTTGATGGGAATGTGCTTGGTCTTCGAATGCATAACAGGATTCTTTGAGATACTGATGGCACTTGTATTATCACACATAATGGAGATAGGAGTTGCACATTTGATTTGAAAATCTTGCAAAGTTTGCATCATCCATAGGAGTTGGGTGCAACAAGATGCGGCAGCTACATACTCTGCTTCAGCTGTTGATAAGGCAATAGAATTTTGCTTCTTGCTGAACCAAGATACTAACCGGGGCCCCATGTAAAATGCACCACCACTAGTGCTTTTCCGATCATCAACACTTCCGGCCCAATCTGCATCAGTGTAAGCATGAAGAGTAAGATTAGCATTCTTCGGATACCATAGACCAAAATCTTGAGTTCCTTGTAGATATTTGAAAATTCTTTTGACAGCCTGAAGATGAGACTCTTTGGATTAGCTTGGAATCTTCCTACAATCCCAACTGCATGCATAATGTCTGGTCTAGTCCCAGTGAGATAAAGCAGACTTCCTATCATCGATCTGTATTCTGGTTGATTCACTATGGGAGAATCATCATTAGAACTGAGACTGCATCCGGTTATCATTGGTGTACTTACAGGTTTGCATTCTTCCATGCCATACTTCTTCATAATTTGCTTAAGATATTTTTCTTGTGATAGGAATATACCATCTGCAGTTTGATGCACTTGCAAGCCAAGAAAGAATGTTAGTTCCCCAAGTAAGGACATTTCAAATTCTTGCTGCATGACAGAAGCAAATTTTTGACTCATCGATTCTTCGTTACTCCCAAAAATGATATCATCAACATATACAACCACAATCAATAGTTTATCATTTTCAATTTTTGTGTATAAGTTGCTATCAGCAGACCCCTTTGAAAATCCTTGTTGATGAAGATATTTGTCAAGACGATAATACCATGCCCTTGGAGCTTGTTTGAGACCATATAGAGATTTTTTAAGTCTACAAACAAGATTTTCATCATTTCCCAAAATGAATCCTTCCGGTTGTTCTATATATACTTCTTCTTCTAGATCACCATTAAGAAAAGCAGATTTAACATCCATTTGATAAAATTTGATTTGTTGATAACTTGAAAAAGCAAGAAACATTCTTATGGCTTCAAGTCTAGCTACAGGAGCAAAAGTTTCTTCAAAATCTATACCTTCTTGTTGAGTATACCCTTTGCAAACCAGTCTAGCTTTGTTTCTTACAACATCCCCATTCTCATTTAACTTGTTCTTGAAAATCCATTTAGCTCCAATGACATTTTTATCATGAGGTCTTGGAACCAAATCCCAAGTGTCATTCTTTTCAATTTGAACAAGTTCTTCATCCATGGCTTGCCTCCAACATTCATATTTGCTAGCTTCATTGACATTGTGTGGTTCAATTGTGGATAGAAGTGCCAAATTACTAGAAGATCCCGCAAGAGTTCTCCTTGTTCGTACACCTGATTCCTTGTCTCCCAAAATTTGAGATTCGGGATGATTCTTTTGAACATATCTGGATGGAGCTTTTTCAGATAGATCATTTTCAGGTTCTTCATTGGATCCACTGTCTATATCATTTCCATCTGATGTAGAAGGCCATATGTCGCTATCATATTCTTTTGTTGTTTTTTTTTCTTCTTTAGGAGCTGCAGGAGACTCATCAATAACAACATCAATACATTCAACAACCTTTCGAAGCCTTTTATTGTAACATGTGAAAGCTTTGCTTGATGATGAGTAACCAAGAAATATCCCTTCATCTGATCTAGGTTCAAATTTTCCAAGCTTTTCATCATTATTTTTGATAAAGCATTTACTTCCAAAAACCTTAAAATGCCTCACAGTGGGAGAATTGCCATACCAGAGTTCATATGGAGTTTTGTCACTATTTACCCGAACATGAGCTTTATTGAGAATGTTAACCGCTGTATGTGCTGCTTCACTCCAGAACATGTCAGGAACATCAGAATCAACAAGCATAGCTCTAGCCATTTGAACAATTGTTCTATTCATTCTTTATGCTACACCATTTTGTTGTGGAGTGCCTGCTACAGAGAACTGTCTTTTAATGCCATGTTGTTCACAAAAATCAAAGAATTCATTTGATGAATATTCTCCTCCTCGATCAGATCTAAGACACTTTATTTTTAGATCTAATTCATTTTCTGCCAATGCTTTGAAGCTCTGAAATTTTTCAAGTGCTTGATCTTTGTGTTTAATGAACCTGATCCAACACATTCTAGAGTAGTCATCAATAAATAAGATATAGTATTCTTCCCCACGTAATGAATTTTTCCTCATAGGTCCACATATATCAGTATGAATGAGTTCAAGAGGCTTACTTGATGATCCTTCTTTGGCATTAAATCGTACTCTGGTTTGCTTACCAAATTGACAAGATTTGCATATGGTACTTTCAGGAAGATTGACCTTGGGAAGATCACGAACAGCTTGAAGTCTGCTTGCTTTGTTGATTTGAGAGAAACTCAGATGCCCCAGCCTTCTATGCCATAGCCAATTTTCTGAGGACTTGCTCAAGTAACATTGATCTATGCCATTTAGAATATACAGGTTGCTTGGATTTATTTTTCCTTTTATAATGATTTTACCTGTGTCAAGATCACGAACCACACATTCTTTGGAACTGAAGACCACTTCTGCTCCTTGATCACACATTTGACTAACACTTAACAGGTTATGTCTTAATCCATCCACATACATGACATCTTTAGCCTTCACTTTTTCTTTTAGAAATACTGACCCTTTTCCTTTAATTACAGCAGGAGTATCATTTCCAAATGTAACTTTCTTTTCTTTTTCTAGAGCATTATAAGTATGAAGTTTGCTTTTGTCACCTGTCATGTGTCTTGAGCACCCACTATCGATGTACCATTGATTTTCTTCTCCTTTCGCAAATAATGCTATCCCACAATTTTCAACTGGTGGTTCTTTCTTTTTCCATATTTTAGAGCTTGAGGGAACATGTTCTTTTGGCTGGATCTTGTTCCTGCATTCAGATTCTTCATGGCCAAAGTTATTACAATAAGTGCATTCAATTTCACTTTGAAGAGGAGAGAAATTGTTATAGGTATTCTTCTTTGGTTCAATATCCAACATTTTCTTTCTTGCTTCTCTTGTCATGATGGTTTTATATGCAACACATTGAATAGCTTTATGACCAAAATTGTGACAAGTGAAACATTTCCCATTGAAGTAGAAATTTCTGCGATCATGGAATCTTCTATTTGAATTTACCTGTTGGTTGTAGTGTCTTTGAAAGCTATCCCTGTTAGTGTTCCTTGAATTGAGATGGTCCTGCTTTCCCTGTAGAGATCCTTTATTCCCTTGCTGAGTGGTTGAATGATGTAAACCACCTGTAACTGCTTTTAGATAGTTTGGTGCTGAAGTTTGAGAAGATTCTCCGGTATATCCAAGACCTGTCTTTATAAGAGGAGAACGTTGTACCTTGATGATCTCATCTAAGGTTTCAGATCCTTTAACAAATCTAAGATTCAATGTTTTTTCTTTCTCAACTTCTTTTCTTTGACTAACCACTTCACATTCTAGTTTTTCAATATGTTTCTTTGCTTCTTCAAGCTGCTTTTCAATGGTCTCTCTGATTATCTTTTGTTCTTCTAAGCGTAGTTTGAGTTGATTATTTTCTTCAAGAAAATCGTTTTCCTCTAGAGCATCCATAAAAGTATCCTTTTCTTCTTTTTGTTCAAATTCCATGAGAAGTCTAAGATCTTCTTCACATTCTTCCTCACTGTTAGATGACTCATCACTATCTTCATTAGCATAGTAACTTTTCTTAGAGCTAGATCAGTTCTTATTCCTTCTTACTACTTCATTTCTTTTATAAGGACATTTTGCAGCATAATGACCAACTTTACCACACTCAAAACATTTGAAGGGAAGCTTACCTTTGAATCTTCCAGTACCTAGTTGGAGCTTTCTCACGAAATTTGCTTCTTCTTCATCGGATACATAGTTGGATTCTTTGACAACCTCCTTTTCCTTTCCTTTTGTAGATGCCTTAAAATCAGCTTCTCTTATTTGAGAAGGACCTCCTTGTCTCATTTCAAAAGCAGTCAGAGTACCATGTAATTGAACAATAGTAAGCGATTGCAGATCTTGCCTTTCTTCAATAGTTGAAACTTTAGAGTCAAATTTTGAAGTCAAAGATCTTAAGACCTTTTCTACCAGAGTAGTATCAGCCATGGTTTCACCCAAATTTCTCATTCGATTTACAATATCATCCAGACGAAGAAAGAAACTGGCAACACTCTCATCACTATGCATTTTCAAATTTTCATATTCAATTCTAAGAGTTTGGAGTTTTGCACTTTTTACCTTTGTGTCTCCTTCATAGCTTAGAATTATTTTGTCCCATATTTCTTTTGCTGAATGTAGCTGCATCACTTTAGCAAATTCTGATTCAGACATGCTTCCCAATAAGACATTCACTGCTTTGGCATTGATTTCATACTTATTTCTTTCAGCTGCATCAGTAGGAATACTTGCCGGGTATTGATAACCTTCTTCCACGATTGCCCATACATCTGCACCAAGACTTTGCAGATAAGCTTTTGTACGTACCTTCCAGAAGATCAGATTGCTTCCATTGAATAGAGGTGGCTTTATAGACATTACTCCTTCTTGACTTCCCATTGCGACGGATCTCAAACACAGCGATCGAAGCTTTTGCTGAGACTGCTCTGAAACCAATTGTTGGGAAAAATCTTTTGAGGAGAGGAAATTGAATGCAGTACTACACCCAACAATCAAATCTTTTACTTTTCATTCCTTGGCCATACACTACTTTCCTTCGTGCGCTAGCGTATATACGGATCCTTTATGTCCGCGTATACACGAGGATCTAGATATGTCATTAAACTTCACTTAAACCATTCCATCATTTATTCATCAGATATTCAATAAGCAGTAAACATGTGCAGTAGGAACAGAATAAACCATCACACAAAGCATCACACATGAACACTAGAATTTTGGGTGGAAACCCAAGTCGGGAGAAGACCACACATTGCGGTTGCTCGACCTTCAATATTTTATTATGAGAAAAAAATCTTACAACATATGTGCGCAGCGCGGACAGCTTGACACGCGGGCTTATTGGCTAGTTTACCGACCTCTGGCTACATGGAAGAGCTTAACCCCACGACTGGATTTACCGACCTCTCTGGAAGGGAGCTACGACTAAGATCTGTTTACCGGCCCACTCACACGGAAGGGAGCTACGACCCCCCAGTGAAGGCCTCTGACCCTCGGCCTACCTTGGACCACCGTTTCATCAATTTTCTACTTTGGATCAACAAATTCAATATAGCAACACTTGTAGACCAAGTTTCATCCTTGACTCGGTGAACCTTTCCAAACTTTTGGCACAAACATTCACAACCAACGAGATACTTAACAACACGGACGGATAAGCGAAACATAGCGAACATATCAGATGTTTCATACCCCATGCTTCAGAAAACCCTAGTGTGCATACGCGCTTTCACTTCACTGATGTCGCGTATATACGCGCTTCCGTCCACACAAACCAGCGTATACCTCAGTGTATATTTTATTGCGCATACGCGCTTTCTCTTCGCTGAAGCTGCATATATACGCGCTTCCTCCGCGGCGAAGTAGCGTATAGATCTTCAATCATTACAGAGCGACATACTTCATCAGATCAGATATTCAGTTCAGATCTACCCTTTTGCTTCAGACAGATGTTCGCCTAGATGCTCGCCTCATCACAAATCTAAGCCTTCCATAATCAGATCTAGCAAATACAAGAGCAATTCAGATCTAGATCCCCTTCTTCATCATTGGTGCATCATACATTCAGATTTATCATTCAAGTGTAACCCTTTCCATTCAGATATACTTCAGTGAGAAGTATTCATTCAAGCTCAGACATCTTGCACCCACATACATGATTTGCATAATGAATTTCATCTCTTTATATAGGTTTATCCTTTTCCAATACCATGAGCCCCTTTTTTTCAATACCATGGGCCAAAACAATACCATGAGCCCAAAACTACCTGGACGGGGTCAATTAGGCGGATCATTACCCAATACAATGGGTCAATACCATGGTGGTTACCCTTGGTTTTGCACTTTTTGAGCGCTTTAGCCCATACGCGACTTGGAACGTTCTTTTCCGCGTGCATACGCGACTTCACCTAGGCCAATCCGCGTATACCTAGAGACATACTCTTTTTCATCATAGAATTAGCACATGCTGAATTCCTTTCTTCATTGCCTTCTGTTCACACTGTAGATTCATCAGATTTCCTTCATCAAGGACATATTCTATCAAGCACAACTTCATCAAGTGAGTTGTCTTTCAAGGACAACACTCCGCACCATATTGTCAACAAACATCATATCATATCAGATATACATCATTTGCTAAGTCCATCAAGTCAAGAATAACTTCATCAAGTGGTTTGCCATCAAGGACAACACTCTGCATCATATTTCCAACAACATGGTGGATGGTGACAGTAGTCCCTCAAGTGAGACCAATGTTGCTCTGCCTCTACCTGTCTCAAAAAATCATATGATAAGTGGCCATCCAAACAACGGCTTGCTGCCATAAGCTTCTCAAAATCTTGAAAATAGTGAAGGACATTAGGTGTTAACTGAATATGAGACAAGCAATACATGTCTTGCCCAAAGTACTCTATAAAGTGGTCATCCCCATCACTAAATGTAGTCCCAAAATGACCATGAAATCCGTAAATAGGCTTGCTCTCTTGTGGAGCAATGTGCTGCAAATGTATGGTAAAGGAATGTACATACATTGTTAGTTGATCAATAAGACTAAAAACACAATATTTACCATATATTGTAGACAAGTTGATGAAGAGGTCCATAGATGAACCTTCCCATCTCTCCATCAAAAGGGGAAGTGGTTGAAGCAGCATTACAAGGTGGTTTCTCTCCTCCTCATTCATCAAACAAGCTACATACTTTCTGATATGTTGGAGCAAATCTTCTTTGAGATCCTCCAAATAAAATCCCTCCATGATGGTGTGATAAGACTCAATGAAGTCTACATGTCTTGAAAAGAGTCCCTCATATGATGCATGTAGAATGTCCTTCTTGAGCTTGGAGTCTCTAGTCAAGTAGATATGATCATGGAAATAAATGACTGCATCAACCATTCTATATCTTCCATCTGTCACTTTCCCATCAAGAACCTTACATGTGAAGAGGTTCTTGGAATATTCCACCAATATTTGGGACTCCCAACATGGATCTATGCTTCCCAACAATGAAAACGTTGTAGAAATCTGAAATGAAGCACCTATCACATCATAACTCTCCTCTTTGACATGCTCAATGCCAAAGCCACATGTTGGAGTACTGCTACCCCACTTTTGCTGCCTCCCTTGCAGCTGATCTTGCTCAAGACAAGATTGAAGTAAATAGAGGTCAACCTCCTCTTGGAAGGTATGGCCCATCCAAAACTTCCATAGTTTGGCCAATGCATACAAGAGTGTCAACAAAATCTTGTCATATTGAGAAATCTTCCTCATGTGTGGAAGTATCATTTTCTCCTCCAAAGATATGGAGTAGCCCTTTGAAACCATGCTCATGCCATCACAGGTTTTTGAATCATCATCTTTCAGCACAAATAGTTGAGTGGGAGATGGAAATGTCCATATCAAAAAATTTCTCATCCCTCCTTTGAACCCATCAAGGGTTATCTGCATTGTGCTAGCCCCTCCCAAGACTCCTTCCTTAGCCAAATATATCAATGCTGCACTATGTTGAGAGAAATTTTTGATCATCTTCCAATCAGGGGGTCTCCCTGGTGGAATGCCTCCATGTAATGAAACATCAAGGCTTAGAGCAGGTTGTATATGATTTGGAATGATTTTTCCCTTCCCTCACTACGAAAATCATCCTCATGCTTTTGCGCATAAATATCCTGAAAAGAATGGGTGTGTATGTTCCCAATCACTTGGTGCTGGCCCTCCTTCTCATCTTCTCCTACCTTCTACAATATCTCATAGTTTAAGGTGTTCTTCTCCAATGTAATCAACCCATGCACACCCAATGTCATATTGGTGTCAAGAGTCTCAATCACAAAGAAGTGATATACCATGGCGTATGTCCCAAAAAATGTGGTCAATATTGGACACACTTCCTCCATTATTTTGTCTCATTTCCTATCAACATAGACACATGCTGCTCCTGGTCTTCATATGTGAGATCCTTTGGAACTTATTGCAAAGATACAAGAGATCCTCTAGTTGAAGAAATTGATTCATCTCCATCTCTAGATAGTGTTGGATCTCCTCCTGCTATTACAACGCTAGAGGCTCTTTCCAACTCTTTCTCTTCCTTCTCCTCATCATTGGAGAATACCTCATCATTAAGAGATCCTTTGGCTTGATATCCTCTTGAAGGAGGAATCCTCGTGTCTTCTTATTGAGAAGAAAGTTCTTGCTAAAGTGGGGCTTTTTCCCTTGGCAAAGTATGTTGCCGATTTTTAACCCCCTCAACAATGTTCTGAAATGGAGTTGGCTTCATGGATCCTTCCAACTCATGCAAAGGTCCTGATTTCTTTGGTTTGGCTAGCTCACCCAAAGAAGTTCCAGAATGTCTTTGATCAAATATTTTCACTAACCTCCTAGTGAAATTTGAATAAGTATACATATTTGCATTATTTAATGAAGAAGGTTCACAAAACCACTAGGCATAAGCCTTACCTTCAAGAAGTAGTGCTGCTACTCTAATGGCTTCATCTTCTGAAACTTGATGCAGCTGAAAATATGTGTCTAGCTTCATTACCTAAGCCTTAGTTGTTCTCTTGGGTGACCCATCAAAAGTAGTTAGAAAGAATCTACCCAAAGTGTGCTTCATGCACCCTCTTTTTCTATTATGGTTACTAGGTCTTCTATCTTCTTTGATTTGAAAAAACCCTTGGAAGTTTAGATGCTCCTTGAATCTTCTAGACTAAGATTCATATTCTTGGAGATAGTCACCAAGAGTCTCATCCTTTGGTGTTTCTCCTTCCTCTTCTTATCTTGCCAAGAATGTAGGCATGGTACCACGTTGTAGATCTGATGGTGTAGCTGAATTTTCACACCCATAATGTGAAAATCTAGAGCTTTCTTCATGTACAAGCCCTCTTGGAGAATCTCTACATCTCTCTATTCTCATCTCTTTGATGTATCTGTTAATGCCCTGCATAGTTTGAAGAGGTTTTGAAAACTCCTTCCCTCCTGATAATGGAGTTTTGCCTTCATCTCTTCTATATATCTTATCCTTTCTATGAGAAGCCTCCTTATATGACATAATGGCTAAAGTGCATAGGCTGAGCCAAGATTATGCTCTGATACCACTGTAATATTCTCAAATGGGGAAAGCATAAATATAGTGCATACAACTAGAAATATGCAGAAATATCACTGAATTAAAACATGAGACAACCATATAGCCATTCCATTATGATTATAACAGAAAAATAGGTACAAATTCTTGAGGAAAAGATCACTCAAGTTGGGCAAACAAGCCTCCAATGAAAGAATACACCTAAATCTGAAATGTTGCTAATACATGAAATGCCATAATGTTATTACTGCGACGTATATAAGATTAGCAGTAGCTGAAATATGGAAATATATATATATATATATATATATATATATATATATATATATATATATATATATATATATATATATATATATATATATATATATATATATATATATATATATCTGCTGATAAAATGTTCCAAAAGTGCTAAGAATAGAGATTTATGCTCCAAAACAGATTTTTAGGACAACCCAGAAAAGGTTTCCGGAAATACACACTATACAAAAATAGCTGATATGGCCCTAGGGCTGAATAATCTCTGCAACTGGAATGTTGAAAGGAGTTGTATGATCTAAAATATGCAATGCCTGATCCTCCTCCAATAGATGCTCCAAGATGAAGGGCTGATTCCCTCAAAGGAAACTCAAACACTCTAAATAGGGTGATAAAATCATTGCTGCAACTGCTCTCTAAAATAATGCAGTCCTTGAGGGAAACTGCACTGTAGCCGATGGTAACTACTTTTCCTGGTGCCAAAGTATGAAATGAAGCCTTGAGAACTTCCTCACAAGATTCCAGATGAAAGGATGATCCCTCCAATGTAAAACTAGCTCAGAAATTGGAGATCTCTCTCCTCCACTACTACACTCCTGCAACACAAACCAACTCTAAACATAAATCCACTGTATATGAGACTAAAGCTTGGCCAAATTCCAGATAGTGGTGATGCAACTCAAGATAACCTATCTTAAGTAGGCACTCTAAATCCCCCTAGGATGAGGGTGGGATTTCCGCTTAGAAACACCCTTGTGCTAAACAACACAGAAAACCCTGCTAAACAACAAAAGAATGCACAAAAATGTCACATGACAAATCCAGATATAAAAAGATAAAAAAATAATACAAATCCATGTCCTCTAATGCTGCGAACCTCTTCCTTTTATGCTTGGTGAGCTTCCTCACCCTGGGTCCCACTCAATAATGGAGCTACTCTCATGCATACGCTCCTCCTAAATGACTGCGTTGTCCTCCATTAATCCTCCATGATCTCCATAACAACACTATTGATCTGGTCAACTTTAACCTATTCCACATGCTCTAGCCCCTATTCACACCTTAGGGTGCTTTATTAAGCTGAAAAGATGATCCAATTTCACATGAGAAGTGTTTTTGTTCTTCATAAAGAGATTTATGGGTCTCCCTACCCACTTATTCATCTATCTAAGTGAAAAAATAAAACTTTCATATTCTAATTAGCTGCAAGATAGTTTTGGAATATTACACAATGGTGGGTACTATGATTTCAGGGAGGCCCGAACATAGCTGATCAATCAAGGTTTCCAATTGGGCACGCTGGCTTTCAGCGGCATGTCACACATCCTCTGCAAGTTGCTACCCTTCAAGCATTGAGGTAGCTTGGTGTTGCGTTGTTGTGGTGTCTTGGAAGGCCATATATTCATGATACTCCAGATCATCCTTGATGATCATATGCATAGTATGAAGCTTACCGCTAGGGAACACCGCCAAATCAATCTCGACCTCAAAGCGTTCGAGAATGACTGCGTGCAACTCTTAACTGGTAATTTGAAGTGGGGCACCTAAAACTTGAAATATTCTGCTTTCGGAGTTGGATGCGTGTTGAATGGTGATCTCACTCTCTTGTCTCACGCTCGCTTGACCAACACTCACTTGTATGGTGCTTGCTTGCATTTTGAGCTGCTGGAATTCCTGTTGCACGTCATTAAGGAAAAATTTATACTGAGCTTCGACCTTGGTCCATACATCTTCAGTCACCATCTCGATTGTATCTTTTATCTTTTCAAATTACTCCTATGTAAGTGTCAATGGATCTATCCTAGTCTTCTTAGAAGCCTTTCATTTTGTGCGCGACCCCAAGGTAGTCTAAGGCCCTCGTTTGGTTCCTCGCCGCATGTCTATTAGGGCATCGAAATTGTCTTCATCCTTTTCTATCTACTCATCACTCTATAGGTCCATTTTTTCTGTCGTCATGGTCAGCTCTTGGTCCTTCTATGCATCCTTCAGGTGCTTTGTGGGTGTGCGTGGCTTCGTTGGGGTCTTTTGTGGTATTGAGGATGAAACACCTATAGTTGTGCTTGTTTCAAGCCATAATGGGGGCCACTTGGTCATGGTCTGCATAAGGTCATCCTTTGTGACCATGTATGGCAGCTCATACCATACCCCTGTCATTTCCCTCTTCATGTGGACGTGAAAATTATGGAAGGTAGCCTTGAGGTCCATGATGTGCTTTTACTTCTTGTACAATGTAGGTGACAGGCTTGGCTTGGACTGCACTGCTTGAAATATTTCTGCATCAAACAACACCCAAAAGATTTTGTTTTCTTTGATTCTGGATGGTAGCTTTGAGTTGATAGGGACGCATAATTGGCTACTTCACACAGATCAAGTTCGAGGTTTGGTAATTGCGACTGCGACGATGGCCTCCAACCGATTAGCGCAACCGGCAACAACAACCAAGCATAATAGAAATTCTTGCCCTCCTCTTACAACTCCCGAATGTTTTCTAGAAATTCATTGTAGAGGTACTTTTCTCAATTATGTTGTACCCCTTTTACACACTGTGTGGCTAGTTAATTACATACACTGACACCTCCATTGCACGAAACTTCCAGATCATTTTACAGGAAAGGATCAAGGTAGAAAATTTAACTTCTGCGGCATCGATGTTTGCTGCAACAAAGCCACGGGAGTTCTTGTTTAACCAATAATATTTCTTCACCTTATCAACAACCTTTTTCTCCAATCCCTTTCCTTTGAAGGCCACCCCTGGATCCTCCCCTTGGTATGGTAACATGGTGATCCTATGAATCAACTTATTATCAATTGGAATGGGCTCCCATAGCCATAGAAAATTATCATGCACTAGGGCAAGAAACTAGCATAGATAAATGCCATTTATGATGCTACACCAAAAATGCGGGATGTTGAGAAGGTTTAGTAGTTTGGATTGCTGCAACCCCATCGCCCATGTCTTTGGATTGAATTTTATGAATCCCCCATCATGGGGCACTAGCTTCAAATACTCTGAGGGCTCAAGTTCGGGGAACTTTGCGTAGTTATCTAGGTCTCGGTCTTCCAATTTGAGCAGCGGAACATTTGCAAACATGTCTCTTTCAAATGGCACGTTTTACGGGAGAAACAAAATATTTATATGATATTTGACCTTATCCAGGTCCTTCATGATTTCCACAGATGGCTTGCGCGGAACCATATACTTTTGTATCCACAACATTGGATCGATATCTTCGACAACATCCTCTTCAATGATTACTCCGGGCTCTTCAGCCATTAGTATCTTCTGTCTCTCATTTGGGGTCGACTTAGATTTCGAAGTCTTCTTGCACAGAGACTTCCTAGTCTCCGAGGTTTGTTGTTTCTTTATTTTCTGTGGTTGAGATTCCAGTGTAGGTGTTTCTTCAGTGGGCTTCGCAGAGGCGGTAGGATTTGTAGTAGTCATACTTGGAGGGATTAAATTTCCTAACCCTTGTTGGCGCAACGTCTCGAAGATGGATTCCGGGTGATCATACATATACTCAGGAAAACACAATGAGATCAATAGACATTGATCTCTTGGAAAGAAAAGGGAATTATTGCGACCCTTCTTGCCATATTTATAGCGATGACGCAACCTAAAAGACCTGATGTCCATTGATGCAGCCTCATAAATGCTTAAACATCTCCAAATCTGGCATTATCTCCTCCATAAATGTAGCTTAGGTGCTCCTCCAAACAATAATAAAGTTGTCTTATCCAAATTAACTATTCCAACGGCTAGTTTTTGGCCCATCTAAATCGGTGTCAACCTCCTGGCACAGCCCCTACGCGGTTGTCACAGATACCCGTGATTCCTCAATCTTCATCTCACTGGCATAATTTTCCAACATTTGACAGACTTCTTTATGGTCCTGATCCCTCTCACAAATGTTCGTGGCACTAAGACACTTCGCTTACCATATAGTCATTTGGTGCGCAAAGGGATGGGGTCATCCCTGTATGGCTTCAACCGACTTCCATTCACATATCCTGGAAGGACTTCGCCCCTTAAGGTAACCAGACATACCACACCTCCTTCCATAATCTCCTTGACAACATAAGGTCCAAGGCAATGCATTTTGAACTTTCCTGGGTGGTGCGTAAACTTGTTGTAATAGAAAAAACTAAATCATCCTCCTTGAAAATATTTTGTCTAATGTGTCTGTCATGCCAAGATTTTTCACACACCTTTTTCACCTATTGATGGAAACCAACAATGAATTTTTCTTTCTCCAATGCAACTAGCTATGATAGTCGCTCTTCCATACTATCTTGATCAACCATGTTAGTTACCGTTGCAATGTGCATACTAGGGATGATGTACTCCATTGGCATAATAGCTTCCTGTCCATACACCAACCTGAAAGGGGCCTGTCCAATAAATTTCTTGCATGTAGTTCTATATTCCCACCAAACCATAGGTATGCACACATCCCAATCATTCTGATTAGAATTTCACACCTTTTTTAGTACATTATCCAAAATATTATTAAAGGATTCTATCGTGCCATTTTCTTGTGGATGATACGGTGTACTCTTCTGGTGGTGCATCTTAAACTCCATGGTCAAGGCTTCAATGTTATCATTCACAAAGTGTGTTCCCTGGTCACTTATCAAGATTTTAGGACACCCAAACCTTGTCAAGATATTCTAAAAAATGAAGTTTGAAACTTTCTTTGCACTACAACCTTTCACAGGCTTAGCTTTTTCCCACTTGGTGAAATAATTCATTGTAGTAATGATATAGTTCACACCAGTATTCTCTCCGAGAGGGTTGATCGGTCCTACAAAGTCAATGGCCCATTTATCAAAATCCCGCAAAGTCACTTGTGGTTGTAGTGGAATTTCATCTCTGCATGACTTTACCTATTCTCTGACACACATCACAAGCAAGACAATACTCTTTCACATCACTCTGCATTGTAGGCCACCACAAACAAGCCCTCAAAATTTTATGTGTAGTTGGTTTTTCTGCATAGTGACCTCCTGCAATCCCTGCATGTGCTTCGACTAGGATGCTCTATCTTTCAAACTCCAGCACATGGCGTCTCAATACCTCATCAACTCCCATCTCATACAACTGGCCAACAATCAAAGTAAAGTTTGTTGTGCGCAAGACCAATTCTTTCTTTTTCTTAACTGTATAATTCGTAGGGGCACTTCTAGTGGTTAGAAAGTAGATAATATATGTGAAGTAGTCATCGACTACTTTAACGGAAAATAGTTGCGCGTCTGGTAATCCATCCTCCAAAATAGTTGGCTCCTCTCCACTTTCAATGCGTGATAGATGATTTGGACATGCATTCAATATCCTTGGATTTATGATTACCTCAAAATCATACTCCTGAAATAATAAGAGCCATCATAAAAATCTTTCCCCCCCAACACAGGCTTGTTGATTAGGTACTTCAAATCAGAGTGGTCAGTAAACATCTTAAAATGTGCTCCCAAAAAATAGTGACGAAACTTCTGTAGCACATAGACCATAGCTAATCCTTATCTTTATGTTGTCAAGTAGTTGCGCTCAAAACTTGACAATTTCCTGCTTGCAAATGCAATTGAGTAATTAATATCTCCAACTCATGGCTGCACGAGAACAACACCTATCACGATACAGGAAGAATCCACGTGTATATGGAATTCCTTTGTACAGTCTGGAAATACCAATATAGGCGCAATCACCATTTTCTCCTTAAGTAGCTCTAAACTCTTCTAGGAGTCCTCATCCTAGCAAAAGGAGGCATCTTTCTTCAACAACTTTTCCATCGATGCAGTAATCAGTGCATAGCCTTGAATACATTTTTTGTAATAGCCAGTATGCCCCAAAATTGAGCGCAACTGCTTCACATTTGTGGGGGCCTCTAGGTTGATAATAATATAAATATTAGTGGGATTGACCATCAATCCCTGTTGATAGACAATATGACCCAACAAAATCTCGAAAGGGGCATATAAGATGCACTTCTTCAGATTCAATGAGATATGATGCTTCCAACAAGTATGCAGCATTAAGAACATATTTGAAACATGCTTCTTCAATAAGCCAAAGATAGTCCAGTCATCAAAATATACTTCTAAGAATTTATGTATATACTCCTTAAACACAACTACCACCATGCACGAGAATATCACTGGCGCATTCTTCAGACCGAATGACATTAATGTGTATTTGAATGATCCCCATTCCATCACAAAGGTTGTCTTACTTCTATCTTCAAGCATGATTCTTATTTGGTAGTATCCAGAAAAACCATCAGTAAATGTGTAGGCCTCCTTCCCTCCCACATTGTCCAATATTTTATCAAAAAATGGATTTGGAAAAGGGTCATGCACACAAGCATCATTCAACTCGCGCAGATCCACAAAAATCCTGATTTCTCCTTTGGTATTCTTTTCTTGGACCACCATGGGGCTTACCTAATCTGATTCTTCTACTGGTTCAATGATCCCTGCAACAATAATTTTCTCCAACTCCTCCTTGACCTTCTGTTTTTACTTTGGATTCAACCTATAAGGGCATTGCTTGACAGGCCTAGCATCTGGTTTCAGAGTGATTTTCATTACACCAAGATCCCCAACAATACCTTTCAACTTTGAAAACTTTGTGGGAAATAAGTCTTGATATTCAGCGAGCAGCTCCGCAACCTTAGCTATTGTATCTTCATCCTAGTAATCCCATATTTTGGCAATATCAGGTTGCTCTTCTATTTCGATGTTGACTTGCCTAATATTCATGGGTTCAGTCACATCTGGCACTTCGCCCATAGGCCCAAAAACTGCACGCTGACCTTTAGACTCAACGATATTGATGTTTCTTAGGTCTTCCTCATTATATTCAATAGTCACATTCTGGTAGTCAACTATATCCTTCATCTGCACATATTATGTTGGTAGGGCTTGTTCTTTTGGTTTCTCTATCATGTCAAAGACCACATATTGAATCATGTGTAAGGAAGTAATCATGCATGGGAATCCAATCTCAAAACTGAACGTTAAAACAAAGCTTTACCGTAGTGTAACACATTATGTCGTGCCTCATTGCAACTCAACCTCTAGGTACCAGTTCATAGGAATCCGACTTAAAGTATGGATTAATGTATGCACCCATCCTGGCTGTGGCTCTTCTCCCCAAGATGTAGTCCACCTGGCTAAATATATGCAGAAATATTATTTGCCTACATAGGTTCCTTCTTGGGTATTGGGTTTACCAAATCACAATTGCCTCATGTGGGTACATTATTCTCAATTCGCCAAGTTGTCCTTGTGTGTTTCCCACCAATGCCGTGGGGTTGAGCGCAGAGTTAAGTCAAGCACATGGAACCATTGTGTCTTTGGAACAACCTTTTTGAATGCATCTAAGAAACAAGTGAAACTACCTATACCATCATAAAAAGTTAATTCCCTCACCTCAGAGGATATGCACCGTAGATATTTGGTGACTCGGTGGGAGTGCAGTGTAGAGACTTCATGCAAATGGTTCTGCCAATTCTCCAATTATTCATATGAGTCTTAGTGGCATGAAACATCCCTATCCAAGCTAAGCTAACCATCCACTGTGGGATTGATCCAATATTCATCTCTCATAGTTATCTTGTAGATATGATCAACTTCCTCTTTTGTGTGCATTGGTTTTGTGTATCTTTCTCCTTTTGCAGGATCCAGTGGGACAACAACCTTGGTTCCATTATTTTCAAACACCATAATTTTGTGCTTAAGGTTGATTATAACATCCATGTCAATAGCCCAATCCAGACCCAACAGTGCAGTGTATGGATCTGAATCATCAACAATCTGAATAACTTCAAAATCAGCCAGTGCCTTAACTCCTTCGATATCAACTATGACCCGAGAGAGTCTACCCATTGGGATATTATTCTGTTGATTTTCCATGCGCAGCTGTATTTCCGACCATTCAAGCGTAGGCTCTCCCATTTTCTGCAAAGTCTGCTTTGGTATGAAATTTTCATTAGAGCTTAGATCCAAAATGACCTCGTCTATTTCAAACTCACCTATCTAAGCAGTCAGGCGCATCTCTCAGCCAATTCTTCTCTTGTTCTTGTAGATATTATTGACAAAATTTTACTCCATCTTAGGATGTTCGTTTTCGGTGCAACTATTAATTAAATCTTGAAGGTTCTCAACGAATTTCTTATTGCGCAGAAGCTTGATACAAGCCTGCAAAAATGGTTTCATCTCTGCAGGCTTGACCCCTTCGTCGGTATCCGTGGTAGGTTTGCTTGCTAATTTAGATGTGAAGTCCTTCTTTATTGCGACAAAGGTTTCCTTTTCCCTTTGTAGATTGAACCCTTCCTTTTTCTTAGGATCTCTTCGGACCCAAACATCAGTGACATGTCTCTTATCTTCTCCAGTTGCTACACCGCTTCTGGTAACAATATTTATGCTAAGGTCTTCAATGCGCAGTTCCACTCTCATCGTTTGAACATTCTGCGTAGGTGTCCGCGCATTAGGGGAATTTTGAGGTCTAAAATGGGCCTCCCAAGGAAATAGTAAAATAATAGCTAAACCAATAAAATAATATTTATGAATTTGCAATTCACTTTTTGCACCACAATCCATGTAACCATAGTTAAATTCAATTCAAAATTTGTACCAGAATAAAATTAATAAAAAAATTGTATTGATGTGACTATAAATAAGAATGATCTTTAAAAAAAAAAGTCATTATCATTGAACAACTAATGCATTTGTCCTTTGTACTTAAATAACTTAAAATAAAATATAAATATAAATTCATAAATTCTTAATTATATAATATGTTATTAATTAAAATTTATATTATTTAAATCGTATAATAGCATGTAATTAATGTACTACATAAAAATAATATAATATAATAAATGTAATATATTATTTTATGTATGAATTTTATATTACATATGAAATTGATTTTACTTATAACATAAGAAGAAATAATATATAATATAAAAATGAATATAATATATATTCTATATCATTTAGATTATTTTTCATAATATTATAAATAATAATATATAATATTAATATAATCATAATGAAATGAATTAAGTTATATTTAAAATTAAAGAAAAAAAATATTGAAATAGATTTAATTTATATTTTTAAGTATAATATAAGATTTATATACATTGAAATTTAGATTTGTTTTTGCCCCAAACTATGTTGAACCTAATATAATTTTTTTCAACATACAAAACTAATATACCTTTTTTCATCATACAAAACTAAAATGTTTTTTTCTTTAATTTTAATATTTTGTATTGTTATTAATATTATAATAATATTATTTATAGATTTGATTTATCCTAAAATTACAAAGTTACATTTTTATTTATTTTGATTTCATATGTATAATATATATGTATAAATATTAACTTATAATTATTTTGAAATTGTAATATTAAATAAAATGAGATGAATATATAATTTAAACATAAATATAAGAAAATATACAAATATAATATTTATTCAAAAGTGTGTAAAGACATGAAAATTGTGTAGGGATATGCATTGTTTCTTTTAAAAAATATGAAATGGAAATAATAATATTTTATTCAAAAAATGTAAATGATATATATTATGAGTACTTTACTTTATGACTTTAAAAGTACTTAGAGCACTACCATGGTTAGCCATGATTTTTTATCCACCATTGAAAATGTGACAACTAAGTACCTTTAACTCAAGCAATGCCACCTCAACCATTAGGGATGATGTCATCCCCTAAAATGTGATTGGTTCTCATAAAGTGAACTTTGATTGTACATTTTCCTTAGGAGACCCATTTTAGACTTCAAAATTCCCCTAATGGTTTCTTTTCCTGCATTTTTGCAAATAGTACAGGGAAATGTTCAATAACATGATCAAACTATCTACAACACCTGCAAGATTGTTGTGTTGGGTTCGGGCAGTCGCGCGCATAATGAAAATCTTCTCCACAGTTATAACAAATGAGTTGTCCCATTCCACGACCAACTCCTCCTCCTCTTCCTCCTCCTCTTCCTAGAAATCCACCGCGTGCAGACGATGATGTAGGCGAATCTGGTCCTCTACCCTCAATATGCAATCTATACGAGGCAAATTGCTCAATTATCAGATTGAATCTGTGATAATTCTTGTCATCGTGTCCCACAGATCGAAAGAATGTGAAATAAGGTTAATGTAGCTCCCGAATATATTTGCCAAGCCTAGGGAAAAATTCCGTCGTATGCAATCCATTTGCTTGGAAAATCATGCACCATAGATTGGGAACCTCACTAGGTCTTTCCTCGTTCTTAATCGGACTTTGTCCTCCAACCACCAGATAGTTATTATATATAGGAAAATGATCCCTCTGACGTCCCTCAGCTTTACACCGTGTGCACCATACTCCTGTGCACACATCCTTTTCTTTCTCCTTTCGCAGAGTTCGTATTTCTAAGTACAATGCAGCTAACTGGATTTGGATTTGTTGAGCCTCAACCTGTGTGACTTGTACAGGTGACGCTTCTATCTTCATGGAAATATCCACAACTTAATCCTGTTTCGCAATCTTTTGTTGGTTTAAATATTGGCGTAGATGCAACAACAACATAGTAATGAACCATTCTTTGTGTTGTGTGTCATCGATAATAAATCCTCCATTCTTGATGGTGCGCTTTAATATTTGATATTCCTCCCATACAGATTCATTCACTTCTTGGTGGATCTCCTTTAGTTCGATCACACATTGAGAGTATGATTTCGGCTTTTTTAACTGCTCCTTCAGAGCGGTTTTAAGCTCGTCAATCGTTGCATTAGGGTTGGTTTCCATATATCTCATGTAAAAATCCAATGCACATTATTGAAATGAAGTAGCCAGATGAAATTTATTAACATTATCATTATTGATTTGTTGTATTTTCCATACAGCGTCTGCAACAAACCAATATTGGTTAACATCTTCATTTCCAACACCCTTGAAATTATGCTTCTTTATGGAAGTAGCCATATCGAGTTTTGGTGGTGGAGATGGAGGTGGGTTGGATGACTTGTTAGAGTGAGATCAATTTGGGAGTGGAGTGAATGGGATCTGAACTAAGGCCAAGGACCCAAAAATAATTTGATCTTGCAATCCCTCTTCTTCCGAGTGTGCAAATTCATCAGAGTTACTTGTTTCAGATTCCTCGTCGTTGTTAGATTTACCTTTGAGAGGGCTATAAACCTAACCTTCTTCTAGATCTACTCTGTAAGTTTTTTTTTTGCATGTAGTCGAGCCTCTTTGGGACATTCATTCAATGTGGCTTCACAGAGTACCATTTTCACATAAAATCATTTTAATCCATAGTTTCAATGAGCACAGAAAATTACCACTAGGGCCCTTGAAAAAACTCCTTTCAGCTTTAAAATATGATACAAAAGTATAATAGAAAATTCAGTCACAAACCCACTCAAAACGCTATTAATCCAACAGTCTAATGTGCGGGTAATTTTATTGCTATATTTCTCCAACTGCTGAACCAGTTCAGGAGTCCACTTGGTCATGATCGCGTTGTCCTTTGCGCAGGTCTAAAATTCAGTTATTTGAGATAATCACTCGTGTAACTCAGTCACAAAGGAAGTAAAGAAAATTGTGTAGACCTTTATATAGATATACATTTTCTCCTGATCCTTAGCAAATAATTTAGGGTTTTAGTTTTCTTGGATTGAAAATTCGTGCACCTTCTTATCGAGCCAATCTTGCAGTTCATTCTTTGTCGGAGGCCACACCATCAAATCTCCATCAAATAGATCCCAGTCCTGAAAACAGAACCATTTTTTGGCTTGAGAGGTCCTGACCCAGGTTGAAAGTGTTCTACGCAACCAACAAAACCCTCCAACTACTGGCCCTTTCGGCAATGATCTGCTTGTGCAGACCAAAGTCTCTCTCGAAGCAGTATGGGGGGGTGATGGAACCAGGTTTCTGCACCTTAAGAGAGCATTTGAGGTGTGTTTTACCGATACTTATCAGATTTAATGCTTAGTTGTCTGCGAGAAACTTCTCAGGAAACCAAATCTGAGCATAGATAAAACCCTTAATAGATATGAATTAACAACTAGGCATAACATATTATATTTCAATCAGATCTAACTTATCAGAGCATGTGCAATCACAGAGATATTTTTCTAGTAAAAACCCTAACAAAGAAGAAATCCTTGCGCAAATAAAAATATTTTCCATAGATAAGTAACTTAGATAAATACGCATTCAATCAAAAGCATATTAACAGATAAGAAACCTAATCATGCATACCATAGAAATTGCATCAGAATTCGCTAAAACTTCTTCTTTATTAATGGATCTTCATCTCACAATCTCTTTTCGTCCATGCACACAAAAAAAATTCCATGCACACAACCAATAGTAGCCTTTCTACCCAGACAGAATTACCACAAAACTTAGATCAAAATTCCCATAAAAATAAACATATATCGATCTACTGATATATTACTCGACTTGAATCTTACATATTTATAGGTCATTGATGTGCACATACCATGTTCTCAAACCATGGTTTGAGACTTATGGTTTCCCCTTTTACCCATTACAATGATAAAGGATATTTGACCCGCCCCAAAGCCCCTTGAATTCTACGCGCAATGCGTTTCAACAAAAAATTACCCAAAATTATATAAAATTTTTCCCATAGCTGACCCCATCCCAACAAGCATAATTATGCAATTATGCCATGTTGTTATTTATTTAGAAGTTTTTTCATGCCATTAGAGTTGATTATATATCTTGGTTTCCCTGCGATACCCCTTAATTAAACTTCCATTCCTTCCCAAAAAAAATCAAGAAAAAATCTTGAAAAAACTATCGTCCCCAAAATTTTGTAACCAATGGAATCCTAGTACAACATTGGTGCCACCCATTGGAATGGAAAACATTGTACTATTCAATACATATTCCCCCATGTTTAGCTTGATATTATGGCACTTTATAGAGAAATTTTTCAGTTCCTCCATTTGCAACCATCACTTGCCACTCGGGTGTTGGATATAGGAAGAAATTTAATTCCTTGGCTATCTTACAATGAATAAAACTATGAGTACTACCTAAATCAATAAACAATATTACATTTTACTTCTTGATATATGCTTCTATCTTGAGCATTTGAGGAGTGGTAATTCCTGCTAATGTAGTGAAAGATATGGTTATATTCATTTCTTTTTTATCAGGGGTTGTTCCTATTGTATATCCTCCTCCTTTGTTGTTTCTTGTTCCTTTTCTTCCTCCTCTTCACAATCTATGTAAATATTTTTTTCTCAGCACACTTATGATCTTTAGTGTATTTTCTGTCACAACTCTAACAAATCCCTTTTTCTCTTTTTCCTCCAAATTTTTTGGTGTCAACCTTGTAGGTTGTGAAAGGCTAGGTGTAGCAACACTTCCATCTTTATAGTTGCGAGTTGTAGACTTCCTTGTTACCATAATTTTTCTTTCAACTATTCTTGCCACCCTGAATGCCTTCTCCAATCAGGTTCCCAAAGGTGAACCTCATGTTGGATTTTATCCTTCAAAGTCTCTATGAAGACATCAATCCTATGCTCCTTTGGAATATCATTTACCCTAATATTTAATTTTTGGAAGTCCTCAATGTGCTCCGTCATTGAGCCCTTTTGTTTGAGATTTATCAATTCAATAATAAAGAAAGTGTTGCTCTTTGTATCCTCATAATGTGCAATCATTTCCTCCGTAAAAATTGACCAAGTGACAAGTGTTTTACCAGAAAAAAGCCATAGATACCATACAAACTGATTGGGTTCTAACTATAAAGTTGCAATGCATACCTTTTGTGTATTATGACATGAATATTTCCACAGTCAGTAACATAATGTTGTTGAGAACTTCTGGAATCATGTGTATTATGTTTGAAGAGCCCAACATTTCAGGTGAACACCTCACCCACATTTAGGGGAAGGAAGCTTAACTGATGGTAGGAAGAGTGCTTGACCAAGATATATAGGGAATGAGGGAAATTAGCTGTTAGAAAGAGAACATTGAAAAAATGATAAATTGGATTAAATTTGACTAAGACTATAAATGGAGAAAAAATATTCTATAATTTAATATAATTATCGTTGGAATTATCTAAGATTATTTTAGTTAAATTAAAATTATTAGAGTGAAAAATATTAAAATGATTAAAATGTATTAGGAATAGAACATTTAAAATCTTTTTCTATAGGTAAAATTCATAAAGGCCAAATATTTGAAATGGATAAGAATTAATAAGTATTATTAATTTATTAATTATATAATAGGGCTAATTGATTATAATTATTTATAGAATTTTGGCTTCTGTGATCCATTGTAAAATTATGAAGAATTTTTTCGATAATAATAACATACAAATGAACATTATCGACGCGTTTCGAACCAATCAGTGTGGTTCATCATCAAGACTAGGTGAGAGATTAGATCTGGACATTGAGTTTAAATAGATGCAGAAATGGCTAAACTAGACGTTAGGATAACGGCTAGTTTGACTATGAAATTTATTAAATTTCATTGTCAAACTAGCCGCTATCCTAACGTCTAGTTTAGCCATTTCTGCATCTATTTAAACTCAATGTCCGTATCTGATCTCTCACCTAGTCCTGATGATGAACCACACTGGTTGGTTCGAAACGCGTCGACAATGTTCATTTGTATGTGATTATTACCGAAAAAATTCTTCATGATTATAATTATTTGATTTTATATAATTAAGGTTATATTAATATAATGATAATTTGCAAAGATACATCAAACGGTATAAATTTAAATTAATATGTAAAAAAAAATTATTGTGTGCGTTGCACATCATGGAGATCAAAATATTGCTCCATCTATAGTATCCATATTACTATATCCTTGACATCAAACTTACTCACACCAATATTTGGAATGTGGTGGTTTTTAAACCCAATGTTAGATTCTCTAAAATCATATTTCATATTATTTTTTCCATTATCCTGATTTTCATGGAGTACCTTGTCACCTTTGGGAAGCCTTTCTTGCAACAACTTTGTCAAACCTTCCATGTATATTTTTGATCCATCCATCTTAGATTCCATATCTGATTTTAAACCCTCCATGTCTCATTTTAAACCATCCATGTACGAATTTAAGCCATCCATGTCCTCTTTTAGTTCATCTTTGGTTTCTCTTTGTGAGAGCAAAATTTGTTGCACTTGGTCCCGTAATTTTGATATATCATGTTGGAATTCTTCCTCTTCATGCATCATAGTAGAGCTTTGTGAGGGCTTAATGGGTGTAGAATTATTTTTTGGGGAGGAATTTTAGAGCCAAATATTAATATATATGCTTCAATATTATTTTGAATCACTTCAAACTGAATTTTCAAAATAAATTTATGCAAAAATTTAAAAAATACACACCTTTTACTTGATTTTTAGGAGCTAGATATTGAAATTGTTGTATCTTTATGATTTTAGATCTCCAAGATCTAAAATTAAGTCTTGTGGAATCCCTCTAAGTATTCTTTCCGATTCCAAAATTCTAAATAAATTTGGATTCTTCAAGATAAAGTTATGCTCAATCTCCCACGATGACCTGATTATGGAATGGTTTGGTAGAGTGAACTTGTACAGAGTGGAATGTGTCACTGTTTCAACCTTAGGCCCTAAAAATGATACAAAAGATACCATAGTCCATGAAATTTTAGCCACTTTTTATGAATTTCAAATCCAATTCTCATAGAGGAAGCTATGATGATTCTCCCAAGGTCATCTATTTGAGATGAAATTCTGGAGCATGCAAAAACCCTAACTTATTCGGACCATATCTCCAAAATATAGCAAAACAAGATCTGAAATTTTTACACAAAGTTCATAAGGATTTTGACTCCTCATAGTAAAAATTTCAACTTCTGAAACTTTGTAAAAAAAAAAAGTTATAGTGAAAATTCCAATATGACGTGTTTGCAGCAAAAAAACCCTAGAATCCAAAGCTTTAATACCAAATGTTATGCAACCACCTCAAAGAATAGAAGAAAATATAAATTACGACTTAAAATTGTCCTCTTTTAGGGGGGAACCTTCTTTATATTACATAAATGAACAATTCTTGGATGGTACAAATGATAAGGCCCCCTTGGTAATATATATGAGGCTAAGGTCACAATATGATGAGAGCCTAAATAACAATAATAATGTAAGGGCACAACAATAGAAACATGGGGGATACATGGGCAAGAAAATAACTATAAGGGGATACACTAACAATAAAATAAGGGGAATACACTAGTATTATAGGGATCTAAGAGATACACTAGTGAGAATGTGGTTAGTTGAAAAATAGGTGTTGAGGCCAATATTATGATCAGATGGGAAAGTTAAGGCATCATATTCTTTATTATTTGAACATAGAGATGGATCAATTTGAGCAGTTTTACAAATTCTTTGAATACTAGAAGCATTCTACTCATAGGTTGAATATAAAAAATCATTACCTTGTATCTAAGTATAAGAATTAAAGATGAATGCTAGTATAGAATATATGGTAAACCAATTAGGATATAATCGATCAACAAGTGTTGAATTAGGTTCAACCTTCATATCAACTTGGGAGATTAAAATGCCAAGAAGAAGAATTTGATTCACCAAATAAATCAATAATTCACTAAAAATTAAGAAGATATCTTGTGACAAAACATAAATTATTATCATCACAATATTCGCAAGAAAGACTAAGATCTGATTATTCTCAAAAGCGTTTAACAAATGTGAATCTTTTAGTCAATGACCGTATTTTTCATGATAATTATTAGGATAGTATTTATAACTTTGTGCATCCATGGAAGATGTTCATTCCAATCCTAAGTTCAATGTAAGAGGTTTATATGAAGATAAACAAACAAAATCCTATATCTGATCAAAATTCAAATCTTGAAAATTAGAAAAAATGTTTGAATTTTTTTTTTTTTATCAAGAATGAGTATGCACCCAGTGAGACGATACAAAAAAAATTGCAAGAAAATCAAGATATCACATAGTTCAGGGATCTCATTAGGATTGTGAGAACATAACATAACAATCAATGGGGGTTGGAGTTTCTTAACTCCCTGGCAAGTCTCAATACCTTGAAATGTTTGATAATTACTTTTTGAGAGTTGATTCATATTGTGCATTTCATGTGGATAGCTACTATTAGTTATTTCAACAAGATCATTGTTATTCGATTGGTAGCCATCTACACCACTATTTTGATCATATTTTGCAACTTCAACAAAAAAATTACCCAAGTCATAAGATTCTTCTAATTTGAAATTTAAAGATGTATAAATCAGAGAAATCTTAAGAGCAACCTAATTTCAAGAGTTGTCCTCACACAAACAGGAGATTGCAAGGAATGAGATGGATGCTTAGTGATTTTATTGTCCTCTATTTCATTATGGATGACCTTAATACCTTGTGTCTGTTCAATATTATTCTCATTATATCTTAAATTCAAAGAGCATGACATGTATTTATCATGAGTTAATTCATTACAAATAGTAGGACATAGGGGATAGTGAGTTGAAGAAGAAGAACTCACGAGAGAATATTTAGAGAATATTTTTTAGAAATAAAAATATTCACCGATGTACCTAAGAAATCATCACCATTTTAATAAATGGAGTCATGATCATCAGAATGATGGTTTCCCAAGGATTTGGATTGATTAAAAATATTTTTTTCATTTGATTCATTACTGAGATCACAAGGTTCTAAATCAACCAAGAATGAAGAAACATCATCTTGACAAGGAGGGTTTTAAAAGAGAGAAGAGAAATGAAAATCATCTTCACCATTTTTCTCCTCTACCTATGGAATGTGACCATCATGTACTTGATAAAAAATTAGCATTTAGTCCAGTAAATTTATAATTAAAAGTATCTAAAGTATTAGCTAGTGGTACAGATTGAATAAGCGAATAAAGGAACGAAGGGTCATGAAATGTAGATGATAGAGGATGAAAAACATACCTTGAAGAAACATCACTTTTAATTATAAGAGATTAATAATTTTGTTTATGTATGTTAAAGTGATATGGGGAAATCAAGGGACCAGTATTCACCTTCGGTTGCTTGTGTGTAGAGTATTGACCAAGAAGATAAAATAAGGATAGGATGAATGGAACATCAATATAATTTTAAAATTTCTCAACTTTAATAATAATACTAGAGACAACCTTGTTAGGAAATGAAAATGGAGGAGGAAAATGGAAAAAAGGAACAATAGGTCCCTCCTTTGAGATGGGAGGTGTCTCATAATTAATAAAATTTAGGAGAGCACTACTAACCAATGATTCAAATTCAGATTGTTTCAAGGATATTTGAACCAATCATTGAAACTTTTCTTTGAAGAAATCCCAATCCATATCTTCTTTAGAAAACTCATAACACATGTGAAGAAATCTATTAGAAAAATCCTCTATTGGTTCATCAAATTTCATTCTAAGTTCATTGATACATTTATAAACATCTCGATAATCATACTTCCCAAAGGATTGGTGAAGCTCCTTAAGAAGTTGTCAAATTAATGAATAATAGTAGATGGAAAGGTATGACACCACAACTTGACTCGACCTTCAAGTATGAGGGTGAATAATACAAAAGAAACATCTTCACAATCTACATCATGAAAATAAAAAAAAAACCTAAGGAATTGATATGTATACTCAACTATGGATGTTCCACCCTCACCATCAAACTTTAATTGAGACAATTTATAAAAAAGTTCCACATGGATTGAAAGTTTAAGATTGGATCTATTAGAAAAAAATCTTGGTAGTATGATTTGGGAATGAGCGTATTATCACTTAGAAAGTTTTCTTGGTTGTAACAAAGAACTTCCTAAGGTAAACTTTTCAAACCAATCTTACAGATAGAAGCCTAGCCCCTTCAATCCAGAGAGGGCTCTATCTTAAAACCTAATCACTAAGCTTAGTAACTGGTTGTGTCTTTAAGAAATGGCTAGATATTCAATAGTTTGTGCTGAAATAGGGTAAGATGTAATTCATACATTGGGAAATGGGGTCAACAAATCAGGTTTTTATATGCAGTTACCAAGATATTGACTGTATGAATCAATATGGATAGAGGCAAGTTAGATGGAAAAATATATACATATCAAACATCATTTTAATGGTAGTAGAAGAATATAACAATCCACTATAGTAGGGCATGAAACATGAATCCTACAAGTTTTAGGAGAAAGAGTGTAGACGTCTAAACCATATGAACCAGAGTATTAAACTAATGAATTCTATCAAATAATCTCATTTAAACATTAGAGGATAAAAGATAAATGTCATCATATTGAAAGGAAACTATCATAGAATAAAATTGACAGAGTATACCATCACAATAATATTTGTATCATTGAAAAAAATATCCTAGTCGTCTTGGAACTTGAAAAGATAAGTAATTTTATCACACATAGTAAAAAGAGACTACTTTGTTTCAAAGTCCAACCTTTTTTCCTTATTTTTGATATATTATATAGGAAAATCACATAAAGTTTTCAAGATCCAAAATAGCTTAGGAAATTAGTTATCAAATATTATAATATATGTATAATGAAAATTTACAAAATATAAATCAATCCCTACTAATCCATCTATTTAGAACCTTATCTTGGAATCTAACCTAAAAAAGAATGTGTATGCAAACTGGTACAAGAACTCTATTGATTTTCTAGAAAACATTGATGAGTCGCATGCTAAAATTTAGAATCTAGAGCTATTTACTACCTTCTAGGGTCATTCACCATCTATTCCATGCGTAAATACTTCATGTAGATATCCATGAGATACACTGAACCTGCGAAAAATATCCTCAAGTTATGCAACTGAATTTACACATGTCCCCCTTGTCTTAAGGCATCGCTTTTTCATTGAAAATGTGACCAAAAACATCATCTACATGCATACAATCCCCAAAACTTGTATAAAATCATCATTAGGCCTTAGAGTATGCAAGCTAGGCAGTCAAAAATATTCAACGAAGTTTCATGAGATATATAAGTCAAAATTAAGGTTTTTTACAACAAAAATAATTTCCCTTGTTCTTGGCTCAAGGTACTACTTCACCAAAATGCAGACTTGTTTATTCTTCTAGGAATTCATTAGCTTGAGCAAGCATGCTCAAATTTTCTTGGTTATATTTTGATCTTGTAGCTATTTTATATCTTTCTTGAATTCCCTTGTTGACTATTAGGGTTTCCTGTTCCTTTCTTTTTGCAGATTATGTTTTCCTTTTTTTGCAGTTTTCTTCTTACCTTTGGAAGATTCTACATATTCCTCATCATCAATGAATATGACTCTTTTAGTCTAGGGTTAAATTTAGCTTTTAATCCTAGTCTCAACTTATTTTTATCTCTAGTGTGAGGTTTTCTCAAGTAATAAACCCTAGATTATGTTTCTCTATTTGTATCCCCTGCATCCTTGTAGGGCCACTTCTACTTTTTATTTTCTATTGTTATATACCCATAATCTTCCTCCTTTTGCATTTGTTGTTGCTGTTGTTTGGCTTTTCTCTTATAAAACCTAATTTTTTCTTCAGTAGTAGGGTTTTCAAAATGCTCTTGTACAAGGATTTGATGAATAGGGTCCCTTATCTCTATTTCTGGGACTAGGGTTTCTGTACTGATTTTAGCCCTAAATTTTCCTTGTTTTAAGGGTGCAGGGTCCACTAGAGCTATTCGTCTTAATTTATCTACTTTCTTATTCAACTCATGAATGTATAGTATCTTAATTAAGCCATGATGGCATATATCATGAGGTAATACTTTTTCTCGGGTTCTAGCCTTAGTAGACATTTTAAACAAGCTTTGATGAAAAAATAAGGCAAACTCTTTTTACCAAACCTAGGTAAATGACATAAAAATGTCATATGGTATATATCAACTTTAGAATACCTGACTTCACATGTGAAGAATAATTGCATAGTCTTTAAGGAAGTAGACCACTTGGGCTTCAACATTTTTTGAGGGAATCCCATGCTCTAATTAGAGTTTTGATAATCTTCCTTTAAGAAAAAAATGAGATCCACATTGTACATCATTTGTTTCTTGAACCACTTCTCACCCTCGATAGGAAACCTTGTGTCTTATGATATTGAATCCTTGGTAACTTCAAACTTCATACCTCTCATTCAAGCTCTATTTCCATCGAAAAAGTGAATAAAATCATGACACCAACTCAATTTATAACCATTAAACCACTGGAAAATCGGCTTCCATCCTGCGTTTATGAATAAAGCTAAAGATTCATCATAGGCCTCAAACCATACTCCATTTGGTTCATACCATATTACATGGCCATACTTTCCCATTCTTCATTTTTTCCAAACTACAATCTATCACCAATATCTGGTAACAGACCGTGAAAATAAGCAGAATTGTCTCAAGCACTTAAAAACTAGTTGCTGGAAATGTTGGAAATCTGAACTGAACTAGGTTTATTTCAAACTCCTTTTCTCATAGATTTAAGCCCTCTTCAAATGTCACATCACCTTTACTTCGGGTTAAATTAACTTTAATAACATATTTTCCATTTGAAATGATTTAAAAGGTATTTTAAAACTTTGTATTTTGAAATTTTATAAGCACTATGAAATATTTTCTTAGCACGCTAAAAAATATTTTTCGTAGTGCCAAATGTAGGCGCTACGAAAATATTTTTTTAGCGCCATATTTTTTCATTCGATATGCTCCAATATTTTTTATGAAAATTTTTATTTTAGTGCTCAATCCAAATTTTCACAGTTTTTAGATGAAGCAATCAACTGATCATCAAAACATTTAGTCCCTTTGGACATATACAGATTCAGTGCTAATAGATCCATACAAGATAATATATTAAAAATAGACTTGACATGCTTATCTTATCATCTAGCCCTCCTTCAAGCACCAACTGTTGATGGTGCTAGAAATCTATCAACCAAGGCAGTTTCCCTAATACGAAGTCTCAATTAAACCTCACACCGTTTGGAGTAGGAGCCCCAACCGGAAATATAGTCGATTTCCATTAATATTAGGAATATTTTGTGGCTACATTTGTTAACATAATATATTATACAAACAATATTTGAAACACGCAAGTAAGTTGACACTACAAGGCATACAATTGCAATGTAAATAAGGTGCTTTAATAACAAGGAAAGTGAGAGTGGGAATCTAGAAGAAAAGTAATAGTATCATCCTAAATTAAACACACAATAGAATAAGGGGATCATTAGTTAACCTAAAAAGTATTTCGAAAGGCAACAATAATCACAAAAGAAAGTAACAATGCACATTCAACAAGATACATACCAAAGCCAACAAAATAGGTCATTTTCATTAGTATGCATTAACATAAACATACACTGCAAACAATGAAATAATAGGCTTACAATAATTCACGACATATGCATGAAAGTGTGTCAGATTTGAGAGCTTCATATATTAAGTGAAAGTCCTAAGAAATACAATTACAGTGTTGTCATACTAGTCCCAACAATGGAACATTAAGTCACTGATTACTCCTCCAAAGAAAAATTTTCTCTCCTATGCGAAGCTAAAGAATCCAAGGTGAAAAGTACAAGTCCAAAAATTTCATTTTCTTGAGCTATTAGGGTGTGTATTTATAAAAAATGAGGTGAATCTTCAAGTCTTATGTGACTCTTGATCTCCCTCATGATTCTTGAGCACCTACTATGAATTTTCAAGTTCCTATGTAAATTTTGAGCTTTTACATGAATTTATAACTTTGTAGTCAATTTTCACATTCCATGTGGGACCCTTGAGCTTCCACATATTTTACATTTTCTTATTTTTGGAAATTACATAATTGAATTCCACAAATAATTTGGCAAGATACATTGACACATATGAATTTGTGATGACACTTAGATAAGCCATGAATTGGAATTGATGACATGGATCTTCATTGTGATGTGTCCACACCAAGCCTTTCTCCTTATTGTTATGAATTTGACTTCTTTATGATGGATATTTTCTTCTCCTTAATGTTCATACTCTAAAGGGTCTAGATGAGTGTTGGAACCTTCCAATTCTGTAATATTCCAAATTGGAAATAGCAGCAATATAGCACATAAAAATGTAAAGCACATCAAATCTGAATATGAAATAAGAGAAGTCAATGTGCAGCCATCATTTTATTAAGATATCAACAGAAATATACAAAAATATCACAAGGGACAAGCCACTCAAGTAATAGGAACAATCCTCCAATGATCAAAACAATCAGCACATGAGTTATTGCAACTGTATAGAATGCCGGAGAGCAGTGAAAGTGTTTTCCATATCAGTGTAACTGCTATTGAATACATATATAAATTAAATGTGGCTGATAGAAACAAAAGGAATTCCCAATAAAGAAGATGTGGGCTCTAATACATGATTTCTAGCCCACCCGAAAAAGATTTCTAGAAATACCAAGAAATATACAATGTCACAAATAACCATGGGGCTGAGATGTCCCTACAAACTAGATCTGAAAAGAATGAGGCTATGATAGATATGAAATTATTATGTCCTCCTCCAATGGTAATTCTGAATAGAAGGCTGATCTCTCTACTCAGAAATAGACCCTCCAGATGAGCTCAATGAACCCTCCCAGCAACTGCCTCCAAAAATAATGCAGTTCAGAATTGTGACTGTGTTATGAGGGATGGTAGATGGTTGGCCTGATGAAAAATATGTGAAAATATGCCCAAGATCCCTCCTTGTTGATCCTCCAATGGATAGGCTACCTCTCCACTGAAAAACAAGCCCAGAAACAACTCTATGTGATCCTCCTTTGCTGCACCCTGCAACACAACCCAGCTCTAAACAGAAACTGTGCTATACCTGAAGGATGTAGCTTAGCCAGAATGTTGGAATGAGGAAATTCAGCTCAAAGACCCTCTCCTTCCCTGAGGATGAGGTAGGGATTCCCGACCAGGAACACCCTTGTGATAAACAGCACAACAACCTTGCTAAACAACAAAGGAATGCAAAGTCTAAACAGAACAATATCAATAATAATCTAAAACATGAATAAAAATGGTTGCTATCCCCTCCATATATCACATGAGAGCCTCCTCACATTGGGTCCCATCCATACTTGCCACCAAGCTCATGCAAGCTATCCTCCACTAAAATTGCGTTGTCTTATCATAAAGACCACGTCTCTATGACAATGTTGTTGATTTGGTCAAAGTTGACTGAATCAACATGATCCAATCCCTATTCACACCCAAAGGTGCTTAATCTAGCTGCTTATTCTTCCTCCCTTTCACATTAGGAGTTTTATTATTCCTCCTAAAGGGGTTTTATGAGTCTCCCCACCCACTTGTTCACCTACCTAGTGATAAAACAAACTATAATATTCCATTTAGATGAAGTCTAATTTTTTGGAATATTACAGTCCTCCCCTCCAAAATGTTGCTTGTCCTCATGCAACTGTAAAGGTGGAGCAAAAATTCCTCCCTTCCTATTCTTGTGGCCTCCTCATCAATATCTTCCACCACAACTCAACATAATCTGCAATAAATCTACCCTCCAATGGTTCCTCCCAAGCATGCAAAATGGTGTACATCATGAGAAAGTGGAAGGTGTAAGTGGAATACTTCTTGTTGTCGAATGGCATCCTCAAGGTAGGAGTGATGATAAACATAGGTAATCTCATCCCCAATGAGAGTCTCCCATCCCCATGCTATCATCCAAATGAAATGAGCCATTCTAGGTAGCTCATCAAAGAAATCATCAACCCCTGATTTATGCAATGTGTTGGGGCTGCATGGAGAGATTAGATTTTCCCATCCAAGTTGTTTCTCCCCCCATTTATGGTAAGTATGGGGCTATTGATGAACTTGGGCTAAAATTTCATGGCCTCCAAGAATGGCCCAAGTAACCCCACCAAACAAATTAGCCATGAAGTGCCTCCTCCAAGAACTCAAGTTCTCCAAATGGCTCCTCCCACAAGAAGAAAAGAGATGTAGTATGGCAATCATGGTTTTCCCATTATCTCTCCTGAAACATGAAACATGTATAGTAGGGAGAATCATACTCCCAATGGGAACCTTCAACTCTTGTCCCACTCTCCAAATAAAGCTCCCCATGAACATAAGAATATCAAAAATATATGGAAGCAAAACCCAATGAAAACAAGTTGTCCTTTGACAACCAGAAATTGGATTATAGTTCCACACATGGAACCAGCGCAATGCATCCCTTGCCTGCCTCAAAACAAATACTAAAAAGTGCCCTTCCAGCCACTTTTTTTCTACCACAATCATCCCATAAGATGGAATCATGAAGAAAAATTTTGGTGTCAACGGTGCACACCAAGAATCATGTGGCTTCCCCCACAAACCATCAATAAAATAGCCAATATCAATGCTAAATTTGGCCTCAAGTACATCATAATATAATGCATAATAAGGAATGATCCTCCTTAATACAACATGCTGCTCATATAAAGTGAAGAAGTGTAAATCATAATGCAAATATGTACCTTCTCTACCATGTACTTTGGTCCTTGAGCTGAAATGGCTCAACTGAAAATTCTCCCTCACTCTTAATGAGTAGGGAAATGACTGTGCCAACATCTCCATCAGCATCTGGGCTATGCATATTTCCATGTGCTGAAATATATCATGATGGATGCCCTCCCAAGTGAACTTCTCCATCAAAGAATGATATGCATCAAAGTGCATAGAAAGGAAGTCCTCATGTGCTGCATGTAGCAGCTTCTCCTTGAGCTCAAAAGCTCTAGTCAAGAAGACTCTACCATAAGAATAGATGACCAAATCATCCACCATATATCTACCATCTCCCTTTGGGTCATCAAGAATCATGCAGGCACCAAGATCCTTGGAGTACTCTACCAAAAGTTGAGATCTCCAATATGGATCAATCCTCCCAAGAGACAAAGCTAATGATCTAGAATTTGAAGCTCCCCAGATGCTGCTGTCTTCTCCTTTGAAATCCCTCATGCTAAAGTAATCCTCCAAAATGCTACCATGCCCATCATGCAACTGCTCATGCTCAAATAAAAGTGGTGACTTTTGGAAGTTGGCCTCCCATGAGAAGCTACCATCCAAAAAGAACCTCCTGATCTTGGCTAATGTAAGCATGAGTGGCCTCCATCTACTCCAATGTATGGAGGATTCCTCCCTCAAACGAAGTACCCTCTATTTTTCCAAATCCATGGAACAACTCCCTTGCACCATGAAGGTGCCATCCTCCATCACTGCAGCAACTTCTGTCAGCGCAGTATATGTAGTGAGAGTGGGTGATGCTGAAAATGGGGGAATGTATCCCTCCTCCTTGAGTCTATCCCAAACTCTCTGCATTGTAATAGACTCATCCAAGGTATTCACCCCTCTGGAATCTAAGAGTGGTGAACCAAATGGCATGATGTCTCTCACCAACTATATATATGGTGGCCTCCCCGGTGGAATGCCATATTGTAGTGAGACATCGAAATCTGAAGTGGAATGTATATATGAGTGGACTAATTTTTCCCTCTCTTCACTGCGCAATATAATCTCATTCTTTTTTGCAGAAACCTCCTGAAATAGATAAGGGTGAATTTTCATAATCCCTTGATGCTGATCCTTCTTTTCCTCCATCTCACAATCCACAAAAACTGATGCATGCTGCTCCGGAATTGTGATTTGTTTCCCACATGTTAGATCATTTAGAACTCCTTGAAAAGACACAAGGGCTCCTCTAATGGAAGCAATGGATCCCTTCCCATCTCCATGTGGTGATGGATCTCCTCCTGATAGTACAATGCTGTTAGCTCTTCTCTGCTCATCCTCTTCATCAATATGTGAGAATGCCTCATCATCAATGAGAGACCCTTGATCTTGGTCTTCCCTTGAAGGAGGAACTTCCATGTCTTCATCTATAGAAGAGGGCTCTTCAAGAAGTGGGGATCTTGCCCTTGGAAAGGTATCATGCATGTTTCTATCCCCTTCAACAAAATTATGGAGTGGAGTTGGAAAAATAAATCTCTCCAACTCATGCAAAAGTTTTGAGTTTTTGGGTTCAACAAGAGATGTTTACAATGTTTAAGATCAAATATCCTCACTAATTTCTTAGTGAACCCTGCATAAGTGTTTACATTTGCATGATGAAATGAACCATAACTATAAAACCACCAATCATGGGCCATACCTTTGAGGTGTAGCGCTGCTACTCTAATGGCCTCCTTTTCTGAAACTTTGTGTAGCTGAAAATAGGAATCAAGCTCCTCCACCCAAGCTTTGGCTGTGAACTTTTTTGATCCATCAAAGTTAGATAGAAATATTCTACCTCTCTTGCTTCTATTATGTTTGTTGGATCTTATCTCTTCCTTGAGTTGGAAAAACCCTTGGAAGTCCAAGTGCTCTTTGAATCTCCATGATTGAGACTCATACTCCAGAAGATAGTCACTCAAGGTCTCCTTCCTTGGTGCATCTTCTTCCTCCATCCTTCTTGCAGTGAATGTGGGAAATAAGATGTGTTGTGGATTTTCCTGCATGGCTGAATGTCCACACCCATCATGTGAATACCCAGGGCTTGCTTCACTTTCAAACCCTCTTGAAGTTTTTCTACACCTCTCCCCTTTCATCTCCTTGAGATATTCTTTGATATTCTTCACAGTTTGGAAAAGAAGCTAGGAGATCCTCTCTTCCTTCATTTCTCCAAACAATGGAGCCATGCCTTTGTTTCTTTTGTACAAATTCTTTTTTCTGTAAGAAGAAGATTCTCCTTCAAATGACATAATGTCTTGGATGCATAGGTTGAGCCAAGATTATGCTCTGATACTACTGTAATATTCCAAATTGGAAATGGCACCAATATAGCTCATAAAAATGTAAAGCACAACACATCTGAATATGGCATAAGAGAGGTAAATGTGAAGCCATAATTTTATTAAGATATCAATAGAAATATACAGAAATATCATGAGGGACAAGCCACTCAAGCAATAGGAACAATCCTCCAATGATCGAAACAATCAGAACATTAGTTGCTGCAGCTGTATAGAATGTTGGAGAGCAGTGACAACGCTATCCATATTAGTGTAGCTACTACTGAATACATATATAAATGAAATGTGGATGATAGAAACAAAGGTAATACCCAAGAAAGAAGATGTGGGCTCTAATACATGATTTCTAGCCCACCTGGAAAAGATTGCTAGAAATACCAAGAAATATACAATGTCACAAATAAACCTGGGGCTGAGATGTCACTAAAAACTGGATCTGAAAAGAATGAGGCTATGACATATCTAAAATGATGATTTCCTCCTCCAATGGTTTTTCTGAATAGAAGGTTGATCCCTCTACTCAGAAATAGACCCTCCTGATGAGCTCAATGAACCCTCCCAGCAACTACCTCCAAAAATAACGCAGTTCAGAATTGCGACTATGCTGTGAGGGATGGTAGATGGTTGGCTTGATGCTAAAGATTTGAAAATATGCCTAGGAGCCCTCCTTGCTGATACTCCAATGGATAGGCTACCTCTCCACTGAAAAACAAGCCCAGAAACAGCTTTATGTGATCCTCCTTTGCTGCACCCTACAACACAACCCATCTCTAAACAGAAACTATGCTATAGCTGAAGGAGGTAGCTTGGAAAAAATTCCAGAATGAGGAAATGCAACTCAAAGAACCTCTCCTTCCCTGAGGATGAGGTAAGGATTCCCGACTAGGAACACCCTTGTGCTAAACAACATAGTAACCTTGCTAAAAAACACAGGAATGAAAAGTATAAACAAACCAATATCAATAATAATCTAAAACATGAATAAAAATGGTTGCTATCCCCTCCATATATAGCATGAGAGCCTCCTCACATTAGGTCCCATCCATACTTGCCACCAAGCTCATGCAAGTTGTCCTCCACTAAAATTGTGTTGTCTTATCATAAATACCACTTCTCTATGACATCACTGTTGATTTGGTCAAAGTTGACTGAATCAACTTGATCCAATCCCTGTTCACACCCAAAGGTGCTTAATCTAGCTTCTTATTCTTCCTCCCTTTCACATTAGGAGTGTTATTATTCCTTCTAAAGGGTTTTATGAGTCTCCCCACCCACTTATTCACCTACCTAGTGATAAAAAAAACTATAATATTCCATTTAGATGAAGTCTAAATTTTTGGAATATTACAAATTCAGCATGAGATTCCACCTCTTTGTCTTAGTCCAATAATCCTTTGTGTTATTCACGATAGTTCTTCCATTTTATCATTCTCTGCAAGTTCTCTCCCACAAAATTTTCGTGATGACCTCTTTGTATCTTCATGATAAGTCCTATATGTGTTTCATTTTCATCCTCCCAGAGCTTCGATAATATGGAGTCTTCTTTGTGATTTTTGTCTTCAATATTCCATTGTGATCTTGTGTCGCTTCATCTTATTTCTTGATAGTGTCTTTGTCTCTTCAACTTCACAAGTGTGTTTTGCATGACTTCCTTGGAATCATCCTTCCATATCAAGATCCAATACTTGTAGATGAAATTCACTCATTACAAATCAAAATTATTCTAGAAATATCCTTGTTATGAAACCAGCTCCAAAAAATAGAGAAAAAGAGAGATCAACGCCTTAGAAATCAGCCACTCCGAGGGGGAAACCTCTAATACATTACATAAATGAATAATTCTTGGATGATACAAATGACCAAAACCTCCTTCTATATATAGGAGTCCATGGGCCCACAATATAATCCTAGCCGACCTAACAATAAAAATGTAAGGGCACAATAATAACAATATTTGGGTTACAGGGGTACACAATAAAAATAAGGGGGCTACACTAATAAAAATAAGGGACTAAACTAGTAATATAGGGACCTAACATGCCCCTCTCCTTCAAAAAAGTGTTGTCCTCAATGCTTGAGTAGCTCTGGGTGCTTCTGTATAAAAATCTCATCCTCCCATGTAGAATCTTCAGTGGGTAAGTTCTTCCACTTGATGAGATACTCTGAAATTGATCGATTTCGTAGTTATCGAGTTCTTGTTTCCGTGACCGCTTCAGGTTCCAATATGATTTTTACTTCCTCATCAAGTTCTAGAAATATTGTTTGAACTAGAATATTTTCACCTATAACCTTCTTTAAGCATGAAACATGGAAAACTGGATGCACTCGCGAAGAAGTAAGAAGCTCCAATCTGTATTCCATAGTACTAATCTTTTGCAACACCTTGTAAGGACCATAGTAATTTGGCGATAATTTATTATCCTTATTAGCTTGCTTGAGGGGCATTTGTTTGTATGTTTGTAGCCGTAAAAATACCCAGTCTCCTACATCAAAACTTCTCTCGCTGCGATGTTGTTATGCCTGTTTTTTCATTCGATTTTGTGCTATATTTAGGTTATCCTTTAAGAGTTGGAGAACTTCTTGTTGATGCTTGATGTGATCTTCCACTGCTTGAAACTTATAATTTTCTCTTAAAGATGATGTGATGGATGGTGGATGATATCCATAAAGTTCCACAAATGGGGTCATTTTTGCTGTAGTATGGAAGGAAGTGTTATACCACCATTCAGCGAGAGGTAACCACTCAACCCATTGTGTTTGTTTATCAGATACAAAAAAACGAAGATATACTTCCAAACATCTATTCACTATCTCAGTTTGACCATCGGATTTAGGATGATAAGATGAGCTATGATCTAATTGAGTACCCAAAAAAGAAAATAACTCCATCCAAAAATTTCCAGTAAAAATGGGATCTCTATCTCTCACAATAACCTTTTTGTTTGCATGTAGCTTTTGAATTGTGTCCATAAATGTAGTAGCAAATGTTCTTGCTTTAAATGGATGAGATAATGCACAAAAGTGTGCATACTTAGTAATTCTATCAACTACCACCATGATGACACTCTTTCCTTCATACTTAGGTAAACCTGTGATAAAATCCATTGGAATCTCCTCCCAACGTTGACTTGGAATGGATAAAGTTTGTAGAAGACTCGGGGTCTTAATTGTCTCAACTTTATTTTGCTAGAAAACAAAACATTCCGCCACAAACTTTTGAATATCAGATTTAAGGCCACCCCAAAAAAAATATTTCTTCACCCTGTGGTAAGTTTTTAAAAATCCTGAGTGTCCTCCTAAAGGAGAAGTGTGAAATTCCAAAAGAATCTTTTGTTTTAGTTGGGAATTCTTACAAATATATAAGCAATCTTCGTACCATAAGGAATCATTTTTCCAACTAAATGTCTAAGATGTACTAGGATCTTGTTGCAAATTTTGAATGAGTGTCCACACTTCTTCGTCCTTCTTCCATTTATCTCTTGCTTCAGTTATCCAATCTGTTTGGATAATATAAATGACACAAAGAAAGGCTTCCACCTCTCATTATTTCTTGAGAGTGCATCTACAACAACATTTAGCTTCCCTTTTTTGTAGATTATTTCAAAGTCATAACCCAAAATCTTTGTGACCCATTTTTGCTGCTCTTCTGAAGATAGTCTTTGTTCCAAAAAGTGTTTAAGACTATCATGATTATTTTTTACTTTCAAGTGTCTTCCCATCAGGTAAGGTTGCCATTTATTTAGTGCATGTATTATTGCTAACATTTCCTTCTCATAAATAGCTTTCTATAAATACTTTCTTTTGATTGTACAACTTTCAAAAGCAATGGGTCTTCCTTCTTGCATTAAAACATCACCAATTCCATTTCCTGAGGCATCACATTCCACAATAAAAATTTTTGTGAAGTCTGGCGTAGCTAAGACTGGTGCTAGGCACATTGCCTCTTTAAGATGTTCAAAGGCCTTAGTTGCTTCAGGAGTCAATGAAAATGCATTTTTCTTCAATAATTTTGTTAGAGGTGCTGCTATTCTCCCATAATTCTTAACAAACTTGTGATAATACCCTGTTAACCTGAGAAATCCTCGCAACTACTTTATGTTTGTGGGGAATTTCCATTCCTTAATGGATTTAATTTTGTTAGGGTCCACCTTAACACCCTCGTGAGATACAATATGACCCAGATATTCCACCTCTTGTACTCCAAAGAAACATTTGGATGTTTTTGCATATAATTGTTTCTCATCCAATAGTTTGAGCACCCTGTCAACATGTTGAACATGATCCTTCCAAGACCTGTTGTAGATTAGTATATCATCAAAAAATACTAGCACAAATTTTCTAAGGGTGGGTTTGAAAATGGAATTCATCAATCCTTGAAATGTAGAAGGTGCATTGGTAAGGCCAAAAGGCATGACCAAAAATTCATAATGACCCTCATGAGTTTGAAATGTTGTTTTCGGAATATCTTCAGTCTTCATTCTAATTTGATGATATCCCGAACGAAGATCCAACTTGGTAAAATAAATTGCTCCATGTAATTCATCCAATAATTCATCAATCACAGGAATGGGAAATTTATCTTTAATGGTGAGCTAATTGAGCTCCCTATAATCCGGACACATTCGCCATGATCCATCCTTCTTGTGTACCAATACTACAGGAGCAGAGAAAGAACTTTGACTAGGTTGAATTATACCCGCCTCTAACATTTCTGCAATCATACGTTCAATTTCGCTCTTTTGGAAGTAAGGATATCTATAAGGCCTGATGTTTGGAGGAACACTTCCTGGAATCCAATGAATAGCATGATCATGATCACGAATAGGTGGGAGTCCTTTGGGAGTTTCAAACACCTTGGAATGATTGTCCAAGACTTGTTGGAGATCTGCAGAAATAGATGATTTTGATGTCGGAACTTCTAGTGAGCATAATTGTGCAATTACGCCTAGTTGTTCTTTCTTTAGAAGCTTTGTCATGCCATTAGAGCTTATTATCCTTCCTGGCTTCCCTTCAATACCCCGTAATTCGACTTCCTTTCCTTCTGAAAAGAATTTCAAGAAAAGTTCTTGAAAATTAAAAGCTACCGTCCCCAAAGATTGTAACCATCGTACTCCTAGTACAACATCAGCACCTCCCATAGGAATGGAAAGCATTGGACTAGTCAACACATATTCCCCCATGGTTAGCTTGATGTTATGGCATTTTCCAGAGCAATTTATCGTTCCTCCATTTGCAACCATCACTTGACATTCTGGTGCTGGGTATAGGAAACAATTTAATTCCTTGGCTACCTTACAATGAATAAAATTATGGGTGCTACCTGAATCAATCAACACGATTACCTTTTTCTTCTTGATTTGTCCTTGTATCTTGAGAGTTTGAGGAGTGGTAATTCCTGCCAGTGCATTACACGATATGGTCGGATTCATTTCTTCCTCTTCTAGGGTTGGTTCCTGGTGTATATCCTCTTCTTGTTCATTTTCTTTTTCCTCTTCACAATCTATGTAAAATAATTTCTTCTCAGCACACTTATGACCTTTAGTGTATTTGCTATCACAACTGTAGCAAAGCCCTTTTTCTCTTTTTTTTTCCAATTGTTGTGGTGTCAACCTTGTAGGTTGTGGAAATCTAGGCGTAGCAACACTTCCTTCTTTATAGAATTGAGTGGTAGGCTTCCTTGTCGCCATAATTTTACATTCAACTTTTCTTGCCAACCTGAATGCCTTCTCCAATGAATCAGGTTCCAAAACGCGAACTTCATGTTGGATGTTCTCCTTTAAAGTGCCTAGGAAGAGATCAATCCTGTGTTCCTCTGTAAGATCAGTTACCCTTATATTCAATTTTTGGAAGTCCTCAATGTGCTGCCCCACTAAACCCCTTTGTTTGAGATTTATCAATTGGGTAAAGAAGGTGTTGCTCTTTGTATCCTCATAATGTGCTATCATTTCCTCCGTAAAAATTGACCAAGTGACAATTTTTTTACGGGAGCAAAGCCATTGATACCATACAAATGTATTTTATTCTAAATGTAAAGTTGCAATGCGTACCTTTTGTGTGTTTTGCACATTATGGAGATCAAAATATTGCTCCATCTGTAGTATCCATGTTACAGGATCCTTTCCATCAAACTTCCTCATATCCATTTTTGGAATATGGTGGTTCTTCCCGCTAACATTAGAGTTTATGAAATCACGATTAACATTTATTTTTTTCTCATCATGAGTTTCCTCTACTATCTTTTCACCATTAGGAAACATTTCTTGTATCAACTTTGCCAAACCTTCAATGTCTACTTTTAGATCCTTCTTCATGTTTTCCATGTTGTCTTTCATTTTTTCATCGATCTTAGCTTCCATGTCATCCATCTTAGCTTCCATGCCCACTTCCATGCCATCCATCTTAGCTTCCAATCCATTCATATTATCTTCCACGCCTTTCTTCAAACCATCCATCTTAGTTTCCATGCCTTTCTTCAAAAATTCCATTTCATTTTTTGTTGCTCTTTGCGATAGCGAAATTTGGTGCACTTGCTCTTGTAATTTTGATATCTCATGTTGTGTTTCTTCATCTTCATGAGTCATAGTAGAGCCTTCTGAAGGCTTAATGGGTGTTGAATTCTTTTTAGGGGGAATTTTAGAACCCAATACTGATATCTATTCTTCAATATTCCCTTGGAATAAATTCAAACTAATTTTTTTCAAACGAGACTTATGTAATTCGAAAAAAATACACCTTTTTCTTGCTTTTGAGGATCTCAATATTGAAACTGAATTACCTTTGTGATTTTGGATCTTTAATACCCGAAATATGGTCCTATAGTAGCACTCTGGATCTTCTTTCGAATACCACAGGTCTAACCTGATTTGGATTCTTCAAGACAAAGTTGTGTCCAATATCCCACGATGACCTAATTATGGACTGGTTTAGTAAAGCAAACTTTTATGACTTGCCACATGTCACTGTTTCCTCATTCAGATCTAAAATTGATATAACAAAATCTAAAATCTGTGTACTTACGACCACTTTTTACAGAATCACAATCCGACGCTCAGAGAGAGATTTATGATGTTTTTCCCATGGTCACCTCTTTGAGATGCAATTCAGGGGCCTGAAATAATCCTAACTTCCACAGATCATATCTCCAAAAATATTGCGAACCAAGATCTGAAATTTTCACAGGAGGTTCCTCAGGATTTAGGCTTCGTACTGTAAAAATTTCATCTTCTGAAACTTTGTATATGAAAATTTATAGCGAAAATTCCATAATGACCTGTTTTAGTTGAAATTCGGGAGCCTGAAAAACCCTAACTTCCCTAGATCATATCTTCAAAAATATTGCGAACCAAGATATAAAATATGTACAGGAGGTTTCTCAGGATTTTGGCTTCGCGCTATATAAATTTCATCTTCTGAAGCTTAGTAGAAAAAACGTTATTGCGAAAATTCCCTGATGGCTTGTTTGGAGTAGCGAAACCCTACAATCCAAAGCTCTGATACCACATGTTATGAAGCCAACTCCAAAAAATAGAGAAAAAGAGTGATCAACGCCTTATAAATCAACCACTTCAAGGGGTAAACCTCCAATACATTACATAAATGAATAATTCTTGGATGATACAAATGACCAAAAGCTCCTTCTATATATAGGAGTCCATGGGACCACAATATAATCCTAGTCGGCCTAACAATAAAAATGTAAGGGCACAATAATAACAATATTGGGATTACAGGGGTACATAATAACAATAAAGGGGCTACACTAATAACAATAAGGGACTAAACTAGTAATATAGGGACCTAACAATCCTAGTATAGCTTCTTTATGAAATTCACTAATTGAACCTGACAACAAGTGTAGGACTACGAAAGATGTTCAAGTATTGCGCAGTGTGCAGTTCTAGAAGGAAGTGATGGAGGTATGGTCACTATGAATGCACATTGCGTAGTGGCTAAAGGACTGGTAGATAGAACTTCAAAGTTGAGGGAGACAGTGATATAGTAAGGTAGGATTGCAGAGTATGATTTCGAAACACACAATTTAGGGAAGACTAAGCCATAGGATTCAACAATTACACAAATCAAGGAGGTAGTGAGGCCTTACTACTAACTGATATTGAACGATGCATAGTGGGAGACTGATTTGGATAGATAATTGTGCAAGTTCCAGGGACAAGAGGAAGGGACTGAGTACTATGACTGCACAATGTGTAGTTCTTGAAGGTAGTGACTGCACAGTGAATAGTTCCTATATGAAATGGTGCTTCAATATGACTTAAGACTGCACAATTCATAGTTCTAGGACATAAAAATGTTCATCAAGTTGCAAATATGGTGAAATATCCAACAAGACTAACTGTGGGATTAGTCAGACAAAAGAAAACAAGACATGCAAAAAAGTCCCAAAACCACGAGATATCACACTCATATAACATCAAAGCATGCCAAATGAATGCCCAATACCTAAAATCAACAAGCATATCTTGAAACGATAGCAAAGCGACACTTATTTCTAAGTGTGTTAGTTGAATAAAATTTATGATAGGAACGTCTATTGTAACCAAAAAGTGCGTTTATTCGTTGGAGAGTGTCTTGAACATATCCTTATGATATATATGATTAGCTAATGCATATGAGTGTTCTAGAGATACCTTTAGTGATGCAATAAAGTGCGAAACATGCATGCGTGCAATCACTTAAAAGAGACACTTGCTACAATAATAAAAAGTGAAAAAGACATTTGCAAAAGATAGAAAAAGTGGAAGAGACACATGAGTCAAGAAAAAGAAAAAGTGACACCTCTTAAAGTGAAAGAAAGAAAAATGACATTCATGAAAGTAAAAGAGACACTTATGAAAGAAAAAATTTGCAAAAGCGATAGTTGAGAAAGCTCACTGGAATGATGATACAATTGCAACTAAGAGCGAGAGTATGACTAACTCAACATATTACATGTTCATTGCCAACCAATATTGCTCAATGACTATCAACAAGAATTGCGTAGTCACTGTATTTATGAACTATGCAATGACTTTCTAGAAGGGTTATGTAGTCACTATCACTAGGAACTACACAATTATTGTACCTAGGTACTGCGTAAGCATTGGTTCTAGAACATAGTCACTACTCTTAAGGCTTATGCAATGTCTGACTTCACAGGTAAAAACTGACCACTCAACTTGCTGGAAGCGCGTGCGCTTGAGAATGCATCAAAATCTAAGCATGTGTAAGCAAGTGACTTCCATGACTAGAACCTCAGAAGAAGACTTAAGCACATAGAAAATGATCAACCAATCATGAAGCGACTAAGAAATATCAAGGAATGACAAATCATAAGATCACAAGTAAGCTCCAAAATTCAAGTGTAAGAAAAATTTTGGAGTGTGTTTGTCATAATGGAAAAACATCTAATAATTTTTTCTCTACATCACATTGTAATTGTGCGGAATTTCAACTCATTGTGTAGAACTCCAGACATTGAACTTCCACAGGTCTTCTGTACAATGAACTTTTGCACAGGGTCGCTTGAGCTTGGAAAGGAAAAAGTAGCTCTGGCGAAAAACCCGAGAGGTGGAGTAAATGCTGGAAATTTTCTAGATCTATTTGGGGTTGTTTCAAATAGAGAATAAGACCATTGTTAGAAATGCGACATCACTGTTGCAAAGAGGTGAATCATTAATGAAATGGTTTCCCTAAAAGCAATGGTAGTGGTTTTGTTGTAGAAAACTCTAAGCATATCCTTCACCGCTTTCTTCTTGAGCCCCATGTTGGTGAGTTAGGTTGCAACCTTGTCTAATGACTTGAACAACACCATCTGCCATCTATAGCCTATTGCACACATGAACATGGAATTAAATCCTACAACTCACAAAAGAGCACACAACAAAGGCACCAGGATGACCACCAAATTGGAGTTAAAAGTGTTTTTTACATTCAAGTAAGGGTTGCATGGTTCATGGTGCTCAGAGGCAAGAAGTAGCCCTTGAATATTCTGGTGATCACTCATCTTCCCAATATTTGATCTCAAAATCTCAAACACACCACCCAATCAATTAATCAATCAAGAAATATCAGAAAATATAGACTATCAGAGGACTACGAACAAGAAACAACATTGGCCGCAACATTATTGGCTTTAAATAAGACAACCTACAAAATGAAATTTCAAACAAATAAAGCTTGACGCTTGGATGAGATTGCAATCTTAATCAGTCATTTCACATTTCCCACCTTTGGTTATGTCTCCTCTTCCAATTTCTTTATCCACAAAGCTGCTTGCACTTAATATACAAGCCAATCACAATAGATATGCCAATCCAAACATATACTCCTAAACCCACTTGGTTAATGTTTGTGTCATAATTAGATATGAAAATTAAACACATATAAACCAAACACATATTTTCTAAACCTTTCCACATATAACCACTTAAACATTTAGCTATATAAACCTCTGCACATTTGGCAAATATTTATTTAGCTATATAAACATCTTCACATTTAAAAAATATGTGTTTGGTTTATAAACGTCCGCACATATAACCCATTAAACATATAGCTATATAAACCTCTTCACATTTAAAAAATATGTGTTTAACAATATAAACCTCCACACATTTAGCAAATATGTGTTTAGCTATATAAACCTTCACACATTTAGTAAACATGTGTTTGTTTTATAAACCTCTGCGCATATATCTAATTAAACATTTAGCTATATAAACCTTTGCACATTCAAAGAACTTAGTTAGAGTTACACATATGCACATGTCTATATTATTGATCTATGGTTCTACTTACTTTACCACAACCGCTCTACTTAGTTGAAGTGCTAGTTTCAAAATGATATTGGACCAGTAAGATAAGGACCATGAGGTTGTTCTCCGGAGGCCCGGCACCATATTTTCAGTCTTTCTCCAACGTTAAAAACTTGGATAGGAATAATTTTGTTTGAATGGTATGAACAACATCGATGATTCGGTTCTTCGTTGAAGCTACTTTTGCCTTTCCAACATCAATCGACCCATGAAGCCACCTGCAATTCAACTCCCTTATCTTATCATTAATGTTAAAAAGAGAAAAGGCATATGATAAATATGGAAATTCACTATGCACATGAGGGTTGACAGATTACTCTCCAGCACATCATATGGCATCCTTTCCTAAGAATTTCTACTGTGTAGTAGAAGCCTCAAGAACGTCGATCTATCTCAGTTGGTCGACACAACTCTGATTCAAACCTTGAAGTAATTTTAATTTCCAAAAACATAGTGTACCATTTTATTTGCCAACAAAGATTTGTAAAATCCTAGGAGATGCATAGGCTGCCTGCCTATGCAGAGGATGCAGAGGTGGCTACGCGGAGTAAGCATGTGTAGAGATAGTTGTGCGAAGGAAGTGTCTAAGAGGGAAGTTGTGAATAGGTGATTGTGAAGAGGAAGGTTTCAGTATGCAGAGAAAAACCATGCAGAAAATAAAATGCGGATGAAATGTGAATCCATTGAAAAAAGCCGGAACAATATTGCTTTGCAATTATTAATATTGTTACTTATTGTAATCTCACAAGTCAATATTTTGAAATATTTTTCACCTTAGATGTTTTCTTTACCATTTTTTCATAAGAAATTTGTGGCAATATGAATTTAATTGATTCAAAGTCAAAGTTCGTTGAGGTATTATTTATTATGTGAATAACTAATAATAATTATAAAATAAATAAAATAATCTATAAAATAATTTTCCATCTTATTAATTAAATAAAAATAATGTAATAATTAATTAAAACTATGGAAAAATTATAAAGTAATTATAACATCAATACACTCGATATCTTACTTTAGCACCTACTTCATATCTTACATTGCTAAATGTAAAAGAATTAAATTATAACATTAATCTAGATCTATTTAACTCAAGACTTATTACAAATAGGGGGATTTAAACCTTGAATCTCTAAGTTTTCATAGATTTCACATTACTTCAATCACCAATTGAACTCCCCAAGAGACATAATATTAATAATTATTAATTATAGATTTCACGTTACTTCAATCACTAATTGTTATATAACATAAAAAGTTTGGGTTAGAGAGGGCCTTTTGGTCCAATTATTATATTATAAAAATGATTAAATCCCTAACCATCGGATTTTATTATGAGATTCTTGATGTATAGATAGATTTTGTTACAATATCATGGGCTAATACCATAACTTACCAATACCACATGCCCATCATAACTCATTTTATATGAAATTTATTCATATAACATTTTTTTTAATTAATCAATTTAATTAAAAGTCCAAAAAATATATAACCATTTAAAGTGCAATTTCAACTTTTGATTTTTGTATATTATTATAAATATTCTTGAATATTCTTATATGTTAAATCCCTACCATTCATGCCCATAATAACTTACTTTATATGACATTTATTCATACAACATTTCTTTTAATTAATCAATTTAATTAAAAATCCAAAAAAATATATAACTATTTTAAAGAGAAATTCCAACTTTTGATTTTTGTATATTATTGTGAATATTTTAGAATATTCTATATATGTTAAATCCCTACCATTTATCTAATAATTATTAATAATTAAACTAAATTTCCAGAAATTATATTTAAAGAGAAATCTCAACTTTTGATTTGTGTATATTTTTATGAATATTTTAAAATATTATTTATAAGTTAAATCCTTACCATTCATCTAATAATTAAACAGAATCAGAATGTTAAATTGCTTTAGCTACCAAACATCATTGGATGATACACCAGCTAGATGTGAAATCTGCATTTTTAAATGGGGAGTTGAAAGATGAAGTGTATTTAGAGCAATCTGAGAGGTTTGTTAAATCAGGGAAATAACATTTAGTCTGTAGATTGAAGAAAGCATTATATGGACTAAAATAGGCACCCAAGTCATGGTATGATAAAATTGATTCATTTTTCCTGCAACACCGTTATAAAAGAAGCAAGAATGATCTGAATCTGTATATCGCGTTTGATAAAGAGGGGTGAATTGTTTTGATTTAATTATATGTAGATGATCTTATCATTATAGGAAATGCTGATGAACTCATTAAAGAAATAAAAGAGAAGATGTCACAGGTGTTTGAGATGAAATACCTTGGTGAGCTATGCTATTGTTTGGGTCTCTAAGTCTGGAGAGATTCAGGCCAAAATTTTCTGTCACAGGGTAAGTATGTCAGGAGTTTACTGAAAAAGTTCAGGATGGATCAATGTAAAGCTGCAGAAATGCCTTTACAATAGAATACCAAACTTTAGAGTGATGATGGTTTTAAGGAGGCAGATGCAACATTGTATAGAAATTTTCTTGGGAGTTTAATCTACTTGACCACTACTAGACCATATTTGGCTTATGCAGTTAGTGTATTGAGCCAATATATGTCCAAGCCACTTGAGAGTCATTGGGTTGCAACGAAAGGTGTCTTAAGGTATCTTCAAGGAACCTTAGACTTTGGTATTATATATATTGATTTGTTTGATGTTAGATTGACAGGTTTTTCAGACTCCGATTGGGCCTGAAATCTAGATGATAGACGATCCATAATAGGTTATGCATTCAACGTAGGGTCTGGGGTAATTGCATGGAGAAACAAGAATAAAAACACTGTATCCTTGTCTTCAGTAGAAACTAAGTATCAAGCCATGTGTGCAACAACATGTGAGGCAGTTTGGTTAAGGAGGCTTCTCCAGGATGCCAGAGAAGAATAGAAAGATGCAATAGTTATCAGATGTGATAACCGGAGCTCCATCAAACTTGCAAATAATCTGGTGTTTCATAAAAACACACGATACATAGTTTCATTTTGTTAGGGAGAAGGTTCAGTCAAAGGAAAATTATATTAAATATTGTAATACTTATGATAATGCTGCTGACATTTTTACTAAGCCTCTTGGAAGAGTCAAGTTTGAGTCATTTAGGGAGATGTTAGGAGTTTTAATGAAACCTTTTTAAATTAGGGGGGAGTGTTGAAGATAATGGAGAACGTAATATTAAGAGAGAGTCAGTTAACTAGAACCTTAGATTAAAAATTAGTTCCTATTCTTTAGGTAAGATGTTCTAACTTCCCTATATGAGTGAAGACTATTTATTCATGACTGTAATGTGATTAAGGTAGAGCATTCTTCGTGGAAGTCTCTCCTGGTGGAATTTGTCATATGAGAGATGCCCAATTTTCATTTAATAAAGTCAACTCTTATTCTTTATTACCATTTTCCCAAAAAAACTGTTGAAGTCATGTTGAATTCCTTTGAAAAAAGAGGATTTCAAGAAGAAATGTGCAATTCTGAAGCCGATTGGAAAATTTCAAATGATTCTCTGAAAAGTAGTGGATAAAGTCACATGAAATTCTTAGGTTGCTTGCAAATTCTCCATATTATAATTGTATAGAGAGTGGAAGTTTCTCTCTCGTTAAGAGAAATATGATATACAAATTAGTTTAATAAGATTAATTTATCAAACAAGTATTAAAATCTAAAAAATATTATTGGACAAAAATATTCAAAAACAAGAATGTCATATAAATATAAAAATATGGAAAATAATATTTTAACTATATTACAGTTCAATAATAATAATAAATTCTAAGTAAAAATTGAAAATTTTATACAATACAAACAAAATTTACATTCTTATATGCTCAAGGGAAATCTTGTGGCTTGTTAATGAGTGCTTCTTCTTCCTAAGTTCAAAATAAGTACAAGTATTCATTTATGCTTTTCATAAAAGACAAAAAAATATTTTCAAAATCTGGTCTCTAAATGTGCTTGGTAATTTGTCTCATACAACACAGACTATTAAAGCATTTTGTACTTCTCCAAAATAAAATGTGTTAGTTATATAATATATTAAATATATATCATATATATGTATTGGAAATAAAAGAGATTATTTATCTCGAAGGATAAGAATAAATCATGCGCATTAACCTTCTTTCTCTTCTTTGATATTTTAAGTTCTTTTACCAAGTCGAAACTAGCTTTGGACAGTGTGTTTGCAAGTATGTTCCTTAACTGGTAAGCAAGTATGTTCCTTAACTTGTAGATGTGATAAAATGTGAGTTTATGATTAAACGTAGGGATTTTTGAAGAATCTTTTGACAAAGAATTAGAAGATTCATCCGTTAACAATTACTTGTGAGCCACCATATATGTGAAGAGAGTTTCTCTAGTGTATAACAAGTTGCATAATGAGAGAAACTGTAAAGAGCGCATCATAATTATTGGTAGTCGGTCCAATGTTTAATGTTTAAATAGAAAAAGAAGAAGTTTGAGTTGTCCAAATAGATGGTGCCTTCAACCCCACCTATGGGGGGGATCAAATGGATAGCATCATCAAAAAATTCGTTGCAAAATTATTTTTGAATATCAACATTTAATGTTGTCTTAGTAATATCAGATTTTTTGTTTAGAATTCAAGGAGTTCTAAAGCACGAGGTTATACATAGCTATTTTAAGGAAACAAGTACCTTGATTTTCAATTATTTCTTAATTTCTATCAAGCCATACACCCCAATCCACCACCACATGGAGAGCGTTATGAAGTAGATTTTGACTTATGGATAGCTAATTGTTTGAGCAAACTTCAATGTTGAGCCTTGGAAACAATATGAAGGACCTTTATTATTTTATTTCTTTTCAAATTATCTAAGTAAAGGGGAAGATTATGAATAAATGAAGGATACGTTCAAAGGTAGAGAGAATTAAAGGACATTTATTAGGGAAGAAGACTTTTTTTCGATGATGTCCCCTATGGGAGCTTATTGTGAATAAGAAGCCACATAAAGTGTTTGGATTTTGGAGGGAATATGAGCTTCCATAATATCTTCCCCCACAAAGGGGGTTGTCTAGGACCTTCCTGACGTGTCATACTAAAGTATCCAAACTTTTGAAGAGTATGAACCCTGAGGGCCATGAGCCTAGATAAGAGTGTTCTCACTATTCGAGAGTGAAACATGGGAGTGATCCAAATTTATGCAGGAACGCAATAAAATACAAAAATAGCAATAAATACAGAGATGCAACATAAATAATGCTTCATTTGATTAATATAAAATAACAAAAATATGCTTATAGACATAATCGAAATCAATAGCGAGGGCGCTGGTAGCTTATATTTGAGAAGAGATGTGGCGGCTACATGCCTTTGAATTGTGTTACAAACAATGGAAAATTCTAAATGTCCAAAAACCTAACCCTAGGAGATGAAGAGCCAACTATGGGCCACGTTTGGGTAAATTGGTGTTTCAACTTCCCGGGCTTGTAACTTTGACATACTATCTCAATTTGACACACATGATACATTGTTAGAAAGATCTATCCGAGGACTACAACTGTTGAAAACAAATATCAATTTCAGTGTGAAATCATATCCATTGGAATCGCGATGCCAAAAAACTTGGTTTAGGGCCTCAAAATGACTTCGGAAGTTCAAGACTTGAAAAAATGCTATAAATAGTAATTTGTGCTGAAAATGAAAAAATGAAAGGACTGATGGTGGCATTTCAAATAGAGTAGGTGGGCTGCCACCAATATCCACTTGGATCATTAGGGTCCCAAAATGACTCTGGGAGTGCAGGACCTGAAAACCTATTAAAAATAGTACATTGTGCTAAAAGTGAAAAGTTGCAAGAATTGATGGTGCAGGTTCAGATGGAATAGGTGGGTGGCCACCAATATCCACCTGGATCATTCCTCCTTCCTTAGGAAGCAATTGTCCCCATTGCGTCGAGATCCTCCATCAGATGAGGCAAATTCTGTTGAACTGGGTATTGGATTTGTCAAAGATGTCATGGACCTGCGAGCAGACATGCTGGATGTGTTTAGCAAATTTGGTTTCTTTATTAGCCTCATACAGTACATGTGTGGATTTTGTTTGTGTAGTTGTATGAGGTATAGCAACATCAGGTGGTGGTGTGTCGGTGGTCAGATCAATGGAGTGCTTGTCTTGACAGTGTAGAGGAACCTCTATGAGTGAGGAGAAAATGTCCTTGTATTCCTCCATGACTTTGTCCATCTACTGTAGCCATGCAGGGGAGCCCTGTTTCGAGGTTGTGGCCACCATATTCTTATTTCCCTGTGAGAAGGCTGTAAGGAAAATAGATTTCCTGGTTTGGGAAACAATTTTACTTTGTTGTTTTGTAGTAGTCAAAGAGATGACCGGATGTGGTACTACCTCTGGTATCCTGTACAAGTTATTTCCCAAAGTAATAATAACAGCACGAGGCCTAGAATCATACACAACATGTCGCCTCCATAAGTATGGTTGGCCCAATAATACATTAGCTACATCAAGAGGAGAAACATCACACACTACCTCATCCGTGAATGGCTTGATACTGTACGAAAGGCGACACTACTGATCTCTCCCTGGGTGAAGCCACCTGGTAGTATACAGCTGCGGGTGTGCTATGGTCAGTAGGCTGAGCTGCTTCACGACCTCTACTAAAATGAGGTTCTATTGACTTCCGCTATCGACAAGGAATTACAGTGGAGAACCCTTCACCCACATCTGCGAATGGAAGAGGCACTCCCCCTCCTCTGGATCCTCGAGATCCTCCCTCTAGATCTTGGTGGTGGCAACAATTACACTGGGATCCGCATCAATGATGTGCTTCACTTTGTCATTACCTTTGTCTGGTTCTGACTCAGGTTTAGAACATGCATCTGATTCGGGTGCCTTTAGTTTGGCCACCAACGACTTTTTGGCCCGACACTCGTTTGTGCTGTGAGTGGGGCTATTATGCAATTCAAACCACTTCCCCATGTCCTTATTTGGATTTGTGGTGTTGTTCTCAGTCGCCCCGCTTTGGCCTTGCCCCTTGTTCTACAGTTTGGGGGCGCCTTTCCCTGGCTTCGGATTCGCAGATCCAAAGTCTCGCTTCTTCTGCTTAAATTTCTGCTGAATCTTGGCGGTATGTGATATGCCATGCCAAGCTATGTAATATCGAGGAACTCCATTTCCTCCTGAATGTGTCTGTGCAGACAGCTGAAGTACTTGAGCACCAAATGTCTCTCTAAATCTTTAATACCCAACTTTGTGCACAGGGTATTGAACAAATTTGTCAGTTCATGCACATCTTGATCCCTTTGCTGCTGCTCATGGTCCATTGGATGTAATTGTCCTCATAGCTCCCCACGGGGTAATATTGTTCCTTGATGCCATCTCGAAACGAATTCCAAGTGGGTACGGCGGAGAACAGAGAGGGTTCTATCCCATCCTTTTGATCACAGTAGATTTCCCACCAAACTTTGACATGGGGGAAGACTTTGATGAGTGAAAAAATAATATTTTCTTTATCGAAGAATTCATGGACCGAGAAATACCCTTCCAACAAATTCAACCATCTATATATGACACCTACATCTATCTGGCCTTCAAATATAGGAATGTCAAAGTTTACCTGTACCTTGAAGGGAGTGGCACCTCCATTAGGGGAATTTTGAGGTGGAAAATTGGGCTCCTAAGAAAAATATGAAACCAAAATAAACTTTATAAGAACTAATAGGATTCAAGATGATGATGTTAGTCATGGGGGATGATTCACCACTTTTTAAGTAAAAGGGTAAAAAGATTAAAAAATAATAAAATAATAAAACTACTTTTTCAACTCGTGTTTTCAGCTTATCTCCCAAAGTTTTTACTCAAATTTCGAAGAAAAGTACTCATTGGATGAAAAATTTAATTTCTAATCCAAGGAGTTCCCATGTTGCATACTTTCGATGGACCCTGCTACACGAAAAATGAGAAATACATGAAAAAACGTGATTTCAATCACGTTTTTCATGTAATTATTATTTTTCGTGTAGCAGGGCCCATCGAAAGTATGCAACATGGTAATTCCTTGGATGACGAATTAAATTTTCCATGCAACGAGTACTCCCGCTCGAAATTTGAGTAAAATATTTGGGAGATAAGTTAAACATACGAGTTGAAAAAGAAGTTTTTTCTTTTTGCCCTCTAAAATTTAATGATGCAACCAAATATTATTTTATTATTTCCACTATTACTTTATAATTTCCTTAGGAGGCCCATTTTAGACCTCAAAATTCCCATAATGCAGAGTGGTTGTTGGATGCAGATGCACCGTAGGTGGGCAGCTGTTGAAGGATTTGAGCAAAGTTATCCATTATCGCGTTCTTTTGTTTCTCGAGGGCCTCCTCAAGCAATAGTTTGATAGGATCTCTTGCTTCCTCATTTTTTATTTTTATTTTTCTGTTATGGGAGGTCATCGAGGTTTGCGAGGCTGATCTTGCAAGGGTTCAACCAGATTGAGCCCTAACTCCTTATCCCCTAACCACATTGGGGATATGCAAAGAAAAATAGAGAAAGAGTAGACCCGCTCTGATACCACTGATCCGGATTTATGCAAGAACGCAATAAAATACAGAAATAGCCATAAACACAGAGATGCAGTGGAAATAATGCTTCATTTCATTAATATCAAATAATATAAATATGCTGACAGACATAATGGAAATCAAATAGCTAGGGCGTTGGTAGCTTATCTTTGAGAAGAGATGTGGTGACTACATGCCTCTGAACTGTGTTACAATGAGGCTCAAGGGCCTATTTATTATTGAGAAACAATGGAAAACTCTAAACGTCCAAAAACCTAACCCTAGGAGATGAAGTGCCAACTATGGGCCCCATTTGGGTAAATTGGTGTTTCAACTTCCCATGGTCGTAACTTTGGCATACTATCTCCATTTCACATACATGATACATTTTTATAAATATCTATTCAAGGACTACAATTGATGATTGTGAATATCAATTCTGGAACAAAATCATATTAGCTAGAATTGTGATGCCCAAAAAAGGTCGTTTAGGGCCTCAAAACGGCTCTGGAAGTTTAGGACCCGAAAAAATGCTAGAAATAGTAAGTTTGTTGAAACTGGAAAAATGAAAGGACTGATGGTGGAATTTCAAATGGAATAGGTGGGTGGCCACCAATATCCACCTGGATCATTAGGGTCCCAAAACGGCTCCGAGAGTGTAGGACTCGAAAACCTGCTAAAAATAGTAAGTTGTGCTGAAAGTGAAAAACTATTAGAATTGATGGGTGTGGGTCCAAATGGAATAGGTGGGTGGCCATTGATATCCACCTAGATCATTCCTCCCTCCTTAGGAAGCAATGGTCCCCATTGCATTGAGATCCTCCATGAAATGAGGAAAATCCTATTGAACTGGGTATTAGATTTGTCGAAGATGTCATGGACCTGCGGGCAGACATACTGGGTGCGTTTAGTAAATTTGGTTTCTTTATTAGCCCCAAATAGTTCATGTGTGGATTCTATATGTGTAGTTGTATGAGGTATGACAACATCAGGCGGAACTTTCTCCTCACTCACAAGTTCCTGACAGTGTAGAGGAACTTCTGTGAGTGAGGAGAAAATGTCCTTGTATTCCTCCATGACTTTGTCCATTTGCTGCAGTCATGCAGGGGAGCCCTGTTTCGAGGTTGTGGCCACAATATTATTCTTTCCCTGTGAGCGAGATGTAAGGAAAGTAAATTTCCTGGTTTAGGAAACAAACTTATTGCATTGTTTTATAGTAGTCAAATAGATGAAAAGAGGCAGTACTACCTCCGGTATCCTATACAAGTTATTTCCCAAAGTAATAATAAAAACATGAGGCCTAGATTCATACACAGCATGTCGCCTCCATAAGTATGGTTGGCCCAATAATACATCACCTACATCAAGAAGAGCAACATCACACACTACCTCATCTGTGAATGGCTTGATACTATACGGAAGGCGACACTGCTGGCGAATGCGTAGATCTCTCCCTGGGTGAAGCCACTTGATGGTATATGGCTAGGGGTGTGTTATGGTCGGTAGGTTGAGCCGCTTCACGACCTCTACTGAAATGAGGTTCTTTTGGCTTCTGCTATCGACAAGGAATTGTACTGGAGAACCCTTCATCCACATCTGTGAATGGAAGAGGTGCTCCCCCTCCTCTGGATCCTTAGGATCCTCCCTCTGGATCTTGGTGGTGCCAAGAATGGCATTGGGAACCACATCAATGATCTGCTTCTCTTTGTCATTGCCTTTGTTTGGTTCTGAATTAGGATGAGAACATGCATATGATTCGGGTGCCTTTAGTTCAGCCACCAATAACTGTTTGGCTCGACACTCGTTTGTGATGTGAGTGGGGCTATTATGAAATTCAAACCACTTTCCTATGTCCTTCTTTGGATTTTTGGTGTTTTTCTGAGTTGCCCTGCTTTGGCCTTGCCCCTTGTTCTGCGGTTTAGGGGCGCCTTTCCTTGGCTTTGGATTTTCGGATCCAAAGTCTCGCTTCTTCTGCTTAAATTTATGCTCAATATTGGCGGTAGTTGATATGCCGTGCCAAGCTATGTAATGTTGAGGAACTCTATTTCCTCCTAAATGTGTCTGTGCAGACAGTTGTGGTACTTGAGCACCAAATGTCTCTCTGAATATTTAATACCAAACTTTGTGCGTAGGGTATGGAACAAATTCATTAGTTTGTGCACATCTTGATCCCTTTGCTCCCGTAGCGTGGTCCATTGGATGTACTTTTCCTTATTTCCCATGGGGTAATATTGTTCCTTGATTCCATCTCGGAACGAATTCCAAGTGTGTGCGGCCAATAATAGAGAGGGTTTTGTCCCATCCTTTTGCTCACAATAGGTTTCCCACCAATCTTTGACATGGGGGGAGGCTTTGAGGAGTGCAAAAATAATATTTTCTCTGTCGGAGAATTCATGGACCGAGAAATACCCTTCTAGCAAATTCAACCATCTATCTATGACGTCTGCATCTATATGGCCTTCAAATATAGGAATGTTAAAGTTTACTTGTACCTTGAAGGGAGTGGCACCTCCATTAGGGGAATTTTTAGGTCTAAAATTGGGCACCTAAGAAAAATGTGCAACCAAAATAAAATTTATAAGAACCAATAGGATTAAAGATGATGATGTTAACCACGGGGGATGATTCACCATTTTTTAAGTAAAAGGGTAAAAAGATTAAAAAATAACAAAATAATAAAACTACTTTTTCAACTCATATTTTCAACTTATATCCCAAATTTTTTACTCAAATTTCGAGTGAGAGTACTTGTTGGATGCAAAATTTAATTCCTCATCCAAGGAGTACACATGTTGCATGCTTTTGATGGACCCTGCTACACGAAAAATGAGAAATACATGAAAAAATGTGATTGCAATCACATTTTTTCATGTATTTCTCATTTTTCGTGTAGCAGGGTCCATCAAAAGCATGCAACATGTGTACTCCTTGGATGAGGAATTAAATTTTTCGTCCAATGAGTACTCCCACTCAAAATTTGAGTAAAAACTTTGGGAGATAAGTTAAAAATATGAGTTGAAAAAGTAGTTTTCTCTTTTTTCCCTCTAAAGTTTGATGATGCAACCAAATATTATTTTATTATTCCACTATTACTTTATAATCTCCTTAGGAGGCCCATTTTAGACCTCAAAATTCCCATAACGCAGAGTGGTTGTTGGATGCAAATGCGCTGTAGGTGGGTAGTCGTTGAAGGATCTGAGAAAAGTTATCCATCATCGCGTTCCTTTGTTTCTCGAGGGCCTTCTCGAGCAATAGTTTGATAGGATCTCCTGCTCCCTCATCTTTCTTTTCTTCCGCCATGGGAGGTCGTCAGGGTTTGCGAGGCTGATCTTACAAGGGTTCAACCATATTGAGCCCTAACTCCTTATACCCTGACCGTGTTGGGGACATGCAAAGAAAAAAAAAAAGTGCAGACCCGCTTTGATACCACTAATCCAAATTTATGTAGGAATGCAATAAAATATAGAAATAGCCATAAACACAGAGATGTAGTAGAAATAATGCTTCATTTCATTAATATCAAATAACAGAAATATGCTTACAGACATAATGGAAATCAAATAGCTAGGGTGCTAGTAGCTTATCTCTGAGAAGAGATTTGGCGGTTACATGCATGTGAACTATGTTACAATGAGGCTCGAGGGCCTATTTATTATTGAGAAACAATGGAAAAATCTAAACGTCCAAAAACCTAACCCTAGGAGATGAAGCGCCAAATATGGGCCCCGTGTGGGTAAATTGGTGTTTCAACTTCCCGAGGTCGTAACTTTGGCATACTATATCCGTTTGACACACATGAAACATCGTTAGAAATATATATCCAAGGACTACAACTGCCAATATCAAATATTGATTTTGAAACAGAATCATATTTGACGCAATTGCGATGCCCAAAAAATGTCATTTAGGGCCTCAAAATGGCTTCGGAAGTTCAGGACCCAAAAAACTGCTAGAAATAGTAAGTTGTGCTGAAACTGAAAAACTGAAAGGATTGATGGTGGTGTTTCAAATGGAATAGGTAGGCGGCCACCAATATCCACCTGGATCATTAGGGTCCAAAAATTCCTCCGGGAGTGTAGCTCTCGAAAACCTATTAAAAATAGTAAGTTGCGCTGAAAGTGAAAAGCTGCAAGAATTGATGGTGCGGGTCCAAATGGAATAGGTGGGTGGCCACCGATATCCACCTGGATAATTCCTCCCTCCTTAGGAAGCAATGGTTCCCATTGCATTAAGATCCTCCATCAGATGAGGCAAATTATTTTGAATTGGGTAGTAGATTTGTCAAAGATGTCATGGACCTACGGGCAGACATGCTGGATGCGTTTAGTAAATTTGGTTTCTTTATTAGCCTTAGGCAATACATGTGTGGATTTTGTTTTTGTAGTTGTATGAGGTATGGAAACATCAGGCGATGGTGCATCGGGGGTCAAATCAATGGATTTCTTGTCCTGGAAGTGTAGAGGAACCTCTGTGAGTGAGGAGAAAATGACCTCGTATTCCTCCATGACTTTGTCCATCTGCTGCAGCCGAGAAAGGGAGCCCTGTTTGAGGTTGTAGCCACAATATTATTCTTTCCCTTTGAATGAGCTACAAGGAAAATAATTTTCCTGGTTTGGGAAACAATCTTACTGCATTGTTTTGCAGTAGTCAAAGAGATGACAAGAGGCGGTACTACCTTCATTATCCCGTACAAGTTATTTCCCAAAGTAATAATAATAGCACGAGGCCTAAAATCATACACAACATGTCACCTCCATAAGTATGGTTGGCCCAATAATACATCAGCGACATCAAGAGGAGCAAAATCATACACTACCTCATCCGTGAATGGCTTGATATTGTACGGAAGGTGACACTTCTAGCGAACGCGTAGATCTCTCCCTGGGTGAAGCCACCTGATGGTATACAGCTGCGGGTGTGCTATGGTCGGTAGGCCGAGCCACTTCATGACCTCTGCTGAAATGAGGATCTTTTAGCTTCCGCTATCAACAAGAAATTGCAATGGAGAACCCTTCACCCACATCCGCGAATGGAAGAGGCGCTCCCACTCCTATGGATCCTTGGGATCCTCCCTCTGGATCTTGGTGGTGGCAAAAATGGCACTGGGATCCGCGTCAATGGTGTGCTTTCCTTTGTCATTGCCTTTGTCTGCTTCTCACTCAGGATCAGAACATGCATCTAATTAGGGTGCCTTTAGTTCAACCACCAACGATTGTTTGGCCCGACACTCGTTTGTGTTATGAGTGGGGCTATTATGAAATTCACACCACTTCCACATGTCCTTCTTTGGATTTGTGGTGTTGTTATGAGTCGCCTCGCTTTGGCCTTGCCCCTTGTTCTGCGATTCGATGGCACCTTTGCTTGGCTTCAGATTCGCGGATCCAAAGTCTCGCTTCTTCTAATTAAATTTCTTCTCAATCTTGGCAGCATAGAAATATGCTGTGCCACACAATGTAATGTCGAGGAACTCCATTTCCTCTTGAATGTGTCTATGCAGAAAACTGCAGGACTTTAGCACCAAATTTCTCTTTGAATCTTTAATACCAAAATTTGTGCGCAGGGTATGGAACAAATTCGTCAGTTCGTGCACATCTTGATCCCTTTGCTACATAGCGTGGTCCATTAGATGTACTTGTCCTCATATCTCCCCATAGGGTAATATTTTTCCTTGATGCCATCTCAGAACGAATTCCAAGTGGGTGTGGCTGAGAACAGAGAGGGTTATGTCCCACCCTTTTACTCACAGTAGGTTTCCCACGAATCTTTGACATGGGGGGCAGTTTTGAGGAGTGAAAAAATAATCTTTTCTCAGTCAGAGAAATCATGGACCGATAAGTACCCTTTCGGCAAATTCAACCATCTATCTACGACGTCTGCATCTACCTGGCCTTCAAATATAGGAATGTCAAAGTTTACCTGTACCTTTAAGAGAGTGGCGCCTCCATCAGGGGAATTTTGAGGTCTAAAATGGGCCTCCTAAGAAAAATGTGCAACCAAAATAAAATTTATAAGAACCAATAGGATTAAAGATGATGATGTTAACCATGGGGGATGATTCACCATTTTTAAAGTAAAAGGGTAAAAATATTAAAAAATAATAAAATAATAAACTATTTTTTTCAACTCGTATTTTCAACTTATCTCCCAAAGTTTTTACTCAAATTTCGAGCGAGATTACTCATTGGATGCAAAATTTAATTCCTCATCCAAGGAGTACTCATGTTGCATACTTTCAATGGACCCTCCTACACGAAAAATGAGAAATACATGAAAAAACGTGATTGCAATCACGTTTTTCATGTATTTATTATTTTTCGTGTAGCAGGGCCTATCAAAAGTATGCAACATGGGTACTCTGTGGATGAGGGATTTTTTTTTTTTTTCCAACGAGTATTGCCGCTCGAAATTTGAGTAAAAATTTTGGGAGATAAGATAAAAATACGAGTTGAAAAAGTAGTTTTTTCTTTTTTCCCTCTAAAATTTGATAATGCAATCAAATCTTATTTTATTATTTCCACTATTATTTTATAATTTCCTGAGGAGGCCCATTTTAGACCTCAAAATTCCCATAATGCAGAGTGGTTGTTGGATGCAGATGCGCTGTAGGTGGGCAGTTGTTGAAGGATCTGAGCAAAGTTATCCATCATCGCGTTCCTTTGTTTCTCGAGGGCCTCCTCGAGCAATATTTTGGTAGGATCTCCTACTCCCTCGTCTTTCTTTTCTTCCACCATGGGAGGTCTTCGGGGTTTGTGAGGCTGATCTTGCGAGGGTTCAACCAAATCGAGCCCTAACTCCTTATACCCTGACCGCGTTGGGGACATGCAAAGAAAAACAGAGAAAGAGCAGACCTGATTTGATACCATTGATCTAGATTTATGCGAGAATGCAATAAAATACATAAATAGCCATAAAAAAAGAGATGCAATGGAAATAATGCTTCATTTCATTAATATCAAATAACATAAATATGCTTACATAAATAATGGAAATCAAATAGCTAGGGTGTTGGTAGCTTATCTCTGAGAAGATATGTGGCAGCTACATGCCTTTGAGTCGTGTTACAATGAGGCTCGAGGGACTATTTATTATTGAGAAACAATTTAAAACTCTAAACATCCAAAAACCTAACCCTAGGAGATGAAGCACCAACTATGGGCCTTGTTTGGGTAAATTGGTGTTTCAACTTCCTGGGGTCGTCACTTTGGCATACTATCTCCGTTTGACACACATGATACATCGTTAGAAATATATATCCGAAGACTACAACTGTTGACCATGAATATCAATTACAAATTGAAATAGTATTTGCTGAAGGCGCGATGCCCAAAAATCGTCGTTTAGGGCCTCAAAACGACTCCGGAAGTTCAGGACCCGAAAAACTACTAAAAATAGTAAGTTGTGTTGAAACTGAAAAACTGAAAGGATTGATGGTGGAATTTCAAATGGAATAGGTGGGCGGCCACCAATATCCACCTGGATCATTAGGGTCCCAAAATGGCTTCGAGAGTGCGGGACCCGAATACTTGCTAAAAATAGTAAGTTGTGCTGAAAGTCAGATGCTGCAAGAATTGATGGTGCAGTTCCAAATGGAATAGGTGGGTGGCCATCGATATCCACCTGGATTAGGGAGTGTCTCAAATATATAATACATTCTTTCCAATCCATAACATGTTCTTCTCCTAGATTTAATTCATTCGAAGATACTCATTATCATGTAAAAAAATCGGGATTCTCTATAGAAATTTGATTCAAAATGTGGAAACCATTATCATTTAAAATACACACAAGGGAATCTAAAAGGATATGATTTTGTTGACTCCCTATCCATGGATCCATGCCAATGAGAATTTTGGTTCCTCTCCCCACCTTCCATCTGAGGCTAATTTCAATAATGGGGAAAATTTAAATGATTTCCTTCCAAATGGCTAAGCCATATTTAGAGGATTTTATCGTCGATCTAATCCATTCTAGTATGATTAAGTTTGTATGTATTTTTGGTGCATCACTTGTGTGGAGAGCCTAGTTCCTTGAATGAGATTCTATACACTTTTAGTTGTTAGTTCATTTGAGAACCATTACAAATTTTTTAATCCTCATCCTCCTAAGTATTTTGGGGTTTTTATCGAATCTAACACTACTAGAGAAAAATGATGCTTCTCACTCTTTCTTGCCCATAAAAATATTAGGGATAGCTATTTGATTTTATGGAGAATAACTTTGGGGATCCAAGATAGGGAAGCCTAGTATATTGGAATGGATTCAATAACATATTTTCACAATACTAGTCTCCTTGAATGGGAGAGCCACTTGTTACACCATCCACTTATTCTTTCTTTAATATTATCCAAGCGCTAATACCAATCAATTTTGAGTATTTTCTTTGTTTTAAGGAAGAAACCAAAATATTTTAATTCACCTCCCATCTAATGGGGATGGAAAGAAAAAATATACTCAATGCTTGAAGCTTCAACCTCAAACAAACCCTTTTCATATAAAGATAATTTACTATGATTTGTAACCATTCTATAGGATGTTGTGAAATTTTCTAGGACATCCTTAAATGAGTGAATATTATCAATGTTTCCATTGGAGAAGACAAGGATATCATCCACAAAAAAAATGTGGAAGATGGAATAGTTCTTATTGATAACTTTTAAGATGTTCCTTGTTTTGGATATGAGAGAAGACAAATAAGAAATTATGCAATAAGGAGAAAGAGGAGGGGAACTAAAGGAGATTCTCATACGAGCCCACTTTCCAAATTACATAAAAGGGAGGCAACCCCATTGATCAAAAAATCTAGAGAAGACGAGTTGATACAATTGAGTACCCAAGAGACAAAGGAATGACATACATCCAAATGATGCATATAAGGATTCTAAGATAGAGTCACTAACCGAGAAAAATGATTTTGATAAATCAACCTTGTATATATGATTTCCTGCTAATGCTTAGTGTGAATAGTGTGCATCCATTCTTGGGCCACACCAATAGCTTCATATTTTTTATGGCCTTCCAAGAACCCAAATTGATCTAAAGAGGTATTATCAGATAAAATGGGTTTTAGTTGCTCATATATTATTTTCATTATGATATTGTAAATGAAATTACAAAGGGATTTTGGCCTGAATAGGTCGAAGGAGGATATATTGTCAACTTTAGGAATGATGGAAATAAAGGTGGAATTTAAAGGATCCAATATTTTCCCTGATGTTATAGATAACTCTGATACCCTGAGAAGGTCATCATTGATGAATTCAACAGGAAGATGGTATGGCCTTGAGATTTTCCCTTTCTAAAAAATGTGAAGTACCCTTCCTCGTTTTGGATTTGTAACTTCTTCCATCAAGGTGTCATTACCATCCTTACTTAGAAAGTTGGGGAAGAGGATATAAACCCTAAGGATCTTATCAATGATCACTTTGTGGTCTTGATGAAGCATCCCCTTGAAATAATTTCATCCCTTAGCTGCAATGTCTTCAAATGTTGACTCGTCATGGATCTATCATTTATTTCGATATCCCAGATATTGTTGATTATTTTTCTATGGTTGGAACTTCTGTGACGTACTTTGTGTTATCATCCCTTACCTATAACCAAGAGCTATGATTTTTTTCCTCCATTATTTCTCTTTACCTAAAATAATTCTTTTATTTTAGTCTCAAGGTTTTTTTTAATCAAAAAATTACTTTCTTTATAATGTGAGGTAGGATTAATGTCTTTGTAGAAGTTTTTGGTCCAATTTAGGGGTATCAATCAGATCATTAATTTAATTATCTATCCAGAATTTGTGAACTTAGAAGTGCACTAAATGTATGTTTTAGAGACTAATTCTGAAACTAACTTAAATTGCAGATTTTTAACACACTTGTACTTGGAAATTCTTCTAAACTATCTTGACATCTAAAATTTTGTAAGAAAATAAAACTTAAGCTACCTTAAAGAATATGGATTCATAATTTTTTCAAGAGAATAACAACACTTTAGATTATCAAGTGCTTTTAACCAAAACAACATAAGAATGAATTACCAAAAATGAACAATTTGAAAAATTTCAACTATTGTAGATGAAAGAAAATTAAACTCCTTTACAAGAGATCACTGCATAACATACTTATCAAGCCTAGAAACAATCAATATTTTTTAAATAATAAAAACTGAAACGTAGCAAATACAACAAACTTGAAAGATCATACCATACACTTAAAGGCTAAGTGCACAATATGCTTGACAATGGGGGCTCTCCATGCTTCACTTTCACACTTGGATGAAAACCAATTAAAGAGACTTGAATAACTATATCATTATCAGCCACACAAAATCATGAGAGTACCCAAAATCTCCAAATAAACTAACTTCAATCAAGTATAATTTTTTCATAAAAATTACATGTTTCTTACTTCCAAGTCCCACATATTTATATAAGAGGTTTAGTAGCCAAAATGACTAAAAATAATCAAATCAGGTTCTGAGATCCTAAAAAAGTGATAATAGGTCGAATTCAACCTTAATATCCCTAAAATATGAAGAAAGTCCCACAAAAGTAAAAAATTTCCCCATTTTTTGAGAAAAACAGGGAATTTTTTGAACAGGTGGCCTAGTTTGATTAACGTTGATCGAGCACATATGAAGCTATTTTCTGAAAGCAGATAGGAATTTATCCATCCTTGGAAATTGAGGATCATCCCACATATCTCATAATTTTCCTAGTTGTCTTGCACACGTGCGAATATTGGAGTTATTACGGGAAGTTGTAAACTCGTTTAATTTCTGCTAAAAAATTAATTTTAGTGTCAAAATTTGCCAAAATTAAATTCATGAAAAGTAAATGATTAAATGTACCTGATATGGCCAATTTCAAGAAAATATGGATGATGTATGAGAGGCATGGAAGGGAAATATAGTTAAAATATGGTTATGTGACTAAAATAACCATCAAAAAGTGGCACCCAACAAAAGGATTTCATTATTTCTTATACTTTAGAAAGGTTTTGTTTTCAAATTCCTTATTTTTCTTCCACAATATATGATGATTTTTTTTGAGATATTTAATTTCTAATAAAATTTAGTAAGTGGGGACTCCCTCATATTGGGATCGTAAGGGCTCAATGAATTTTTATCTCTTCCAGGAAAGATGGGTCCTCAAGTCAATGGGAATTTAATTTGAAATGACTTGGGAGAATATGAGTAGAAAAATAATTTTATAGAATAACGGTTTGATGGTTCAAGTCATCTCCAATTGAAACCAATTTTTGGATATAGAGAGATAGATCTATAAAATCATCTAATACAAGGAACCTATCTATTCTTTTTGTTATATGCGATTGTTTAGAACTTTTTTTTGTTCCGAGTGGGGAGAAACTTTGGTTGAAGTATAGTTTAGATGCTTGATTGCTAAAATTGATTAATAAAAAAAATGATAGGTGGTTAAGGAGTGCAACATAGGCCCAAATCAATGAGACGCCTAATGAGAAATTAATATCCACCTTTCTATTACTTTCCCTGATGTAAAATTCAAGTTTTGAAGAGTGGAACACCAAAATTATTTTCCATATGAGTATGGTCCATATTAATTTAACACAATAAAGGGAAAAATAAAGTTCAGAAGAGTGTAATTATAGTTCCAACCCAAAGTGATTGGACCAAGAAAAAAAACACTAAATTTAAAATTCAAGTGCATTCACAAAATTCAAAATGTGGAAATTACTCCTCTAGTAGTAGGGGAGCCTAAAAAGAATTTTGGATGCCTTCATAGTATTCAAGGTGCATAAGGAATGAATGGTGCATAAAGCCTTCATAGCATAGTTCCTAACAATGGGTAAGATGACCAACTTTGATTGAGATTTCATTTTGGGGACCTGAGGAGATATTTATGTCAGCAACTAATTGAGCATACATATATACCTTTTTTGTCTATAATATAGGTATGCCTCATAAAAGAACACACGGATTTTCCCTATCTCCTTGAAAGCATATTCATACTAGAAAATTAGAGGGAGACTAGGGAGGAATACTCAAATCAAGAGATTATCTATCTTCTTTGACCGACCATTGAAATCCAACGACCATTTCTTGGTGAAAAAGGGATTGGGAACCCTAATGGTAGATTCACTGAAGGATGTATTTTGCATCTTCCCTGGAGTTCACAATCCTTTCCATTCAATATTTTTTCAATATCAGACAACGAGGAGAGTGTCTCAAAGTCTTGGAAATATTTTATTTAGTCCAAATGTGCAGAGACGACATAAACATTGTTTTACTTGTGATTCTTCCAATAATGATTGTATCCTCCATCATAGTAATTTTGTTTAAGAAAAGATCCTTGGAAAATCCATAATATGTTGTATCCAAATCATATATCTTTTTTATAAACTGCAACACTTTATATTCATTGTCAAAAATAAGTTACATAGCTATCGTGTTCATATTTAAAGCTTCCAAACTTGACAAACATATAATACAATCATGATATCAACAAATAAAGAGACAAAGCAGTAAAAATTCTCCTCAGGGTAGCAAGATACAATAAGTGATTTTCCAACCATCTGATACATCACCAATATAAAAAAAATGATAATTCTAACCAAATTGATCAAATCCAAGAGCCTGAATCATCTCCAGTATACCATAACCTCTAGTTTTCTCCATAGAGCATACGACATAGAAATATATCATAAACTCCCATCTAAATCAACTTTCTTAGAAAAACTTCAAAGCTCTAAGTTTTATCACACAGGAGTTGAATCATGCAAATGAAGGAAAACAAAAACTCACACCAACCAATAACAACATAACCAATCCATATACGACATGTGTAAATAGAGACTCACTCGTTGAAACATAATCATAAAAATATTCACTTAGGATGAAATTGAGGCCAACACAAAACCAATAATAACAGATCGAAATGCTTAATGACACAAATGTACGAAACAATTTCGGGCCCAAAAAAACCAACCAACATTATATCACCTTCCGGGAATCACAAAACTTACATGATACTTAAAACGTTTCTTGCAACAGAGCTACAAAATATCCAAATAGGCCAAAATACCACCGCTTTTCCAACAAGCCCATATCTGGACAAACAAGAAAACCATCTACAACACCGTGTAATCAAAAAATTGAAAATAAGGATGAAACACGTTTCTCCATAATAGTGTAGTTTGAAAACAAACAACATAAGCCTTTACACTGAGCATAAAAGCCAAAACATGTTGAGGTTACCATGAAGAGACCATATTTGGAGAATGATTTCCAAAATAGTGACAAAAACATAGGACCAACCATTTCTAGGCATGATCCGAGGAAATTTTAGTAAGATCTTGAGCATTGTCAACCGATGGGTTAGTGGTATCACCATACAGATCAGTGAGATCACTAGAGGCTGAATCCAACACCAGAAAGATTTCCACTTGGGCCAATCAAGAACCCACATTATCTAAACAGAACGTTTTGTTCTTAAGAAATTTTTGATGTCCTCTAGTGAAGAAAAAAATTTATAGTTTTGAACTTTCTTATATTTTATGATTAAATGTAGGAGTGTATCCATTTGTTGGTGTAAAGCCAAAGAGTTTAGGAAATGAAGCTGCTTTTTCCTGAATCTTCCAGGATCATGAAATGATTTCATTTAATCTCATACCACATTTGAATATGAGTGATATTATCGTTCTCTTACTTCTTTAGAATCTAAAAATAGGGTTTCCTTCCTCTCCTCTAGAGGAAAAAAATGAAAGAAAGTCACAACTAAATCATAGGCAAAATTATAGATTCATTTGTACCCAACATTACCCATACCACCCCTTCTTCTTATCATTCTTTGATGAGGAGGCATGAGTATAGTGGCAAGGGAAAAATGGGACAACCATTAAGAGAAACTCTACCTCAGAAACAAGAAAAAGGATGAGACACAGAGCCATGAAACCCTAACCTAAAGTCTACCAAATGTTATGTGGATTAATCCCTCTTATGGACAAGAGCGATCTCCCTAGTACTCAACGAGTAACTAGAAACAAAGATCCATTTGAAAACATTTTCCTCTAGATTAATTTCATTCCAAGATTATAATAGTAAAGTAGAGATGACATGCCCCTACCTTGAAATCCAAATGTTTGATGTAGCCTTTTATCCCGTCGCTCCAAAGTGGTTTCTCCAATGAGTAGAACCTACAATCAAAGACAAGACAAAGGATCAAAGCATCTGCAATATATAATAATCAGAAAATGCTAATTCAACTTAGTGATCAAGGAGTCTAAGTATTGACATTATTCCAATAAGCATAGAAACAAAACAATGAGAAAAAAATATCCATATTTATTATCTTGAATTAAAAGAGTAATCTTACAACCTGATGCCTTGATCTTGTACAAATTTCTCTCGGGGTCCTGAAAAATCGTTCTCCTTCAATCTGATAAGCCTTCCTCTCTGAATACCAGCATGGAGTTATAGACACAAGGGTGTGATCATTCTCATGCCAACAACAACTCACTAGTGTAGAAAGTATGCACTCTTATGAACTCTCTTCAACTTAGAAACTGTATAGACTAGTCTCTAATTACATTGGTATCTACCCTTCAACCTGAAACTTGAGCTCAATTTATAGGGAAATGGAGGTAATTTCAGTTCCATGAAGAGGGGAATGGATTCCTCTCATGAAGGGATTTGAGATCTGTGGACCAAGGGATAAGCTCCATTAGAGGAGGGATAAATCTAGAACTGATCGTGACTCTAGAAGCTTCCAGTTGGGAGAATATTCGACCAACTAGGCTTCTAGAATTTACTTTTTTATTTTATTTGCTTTTCACGGGGGTGCGTAGGTAATAGTGGAAAAAAGTGCAGGAGTTACTGCAGTTTATGGACATAACATCAACACATGCAGAGGGAAAGGCTAGAAAAACTGTGCAATTAGACTTTTAAGGGTTTTACAGAGATTTTCTCCAATTCCAAGACTTGATTAAGGAACATTAGTGTTTTTGACCTCTAAGAGAACATGATATGGATGGTGATAGACCCATATGAATATTCAAATGTCATGGTGACAAAATTACACATAACAGATTGCCCCCTAAAGTACGAAGTCTGAGGTTATTCTGAAGAGTGAAGTGATTTATCATTCTGAGGATTGGATTGGAGACATCAGTCGAAAAACTATAAAAAAATTCAATGAAAACATATATATATATATATATATCATTGTTGAGGTAGGCATTCCCATACTCAGATCAAAACTAACTAAATGTTTTGGTACATATATTGTTTCAATATTACATCAAAATTAGACACATTTTGGACGCAACCATCTATTATAAGTAGTCTATTGTATCATGAATAATAAAACTCCTCATAGCCAGGATGGTAGAAACTAGGTCTAGGGTCTTGATTTCCGCTTCCCAAACTAGTACAAACCTATTCATGTGATTGATTGTGTCGAAGTCGAACATGGTAGAAACCACTTGATTATCAGTCAATGACGTGAACTGTTAACAAGTGTGATAGAAACCACCAATAATGACAATGGCTCTCAAAGTACTCCAAGACAATATATGGAGTGTGAATGAATAATTTGCATTCGAACACTCATAGAATCATTCGATCGAAGGTCAATGATGCAACCTGTCGTCGAATGTGAGAAACCTGCCATTAGGGCATGCATATCCCAAGCCATTGATAGGATTCTATATCAAATTTATAGATAATGAGTTGATGTTGATAGAAAGTGATCTGTCGTAGGAAAGCCCGTGAAACAAAACCATTAGATCAAGTTTTGAAGAAATATTTTGCAAGGACTGACTCAGGGATGGTCAACGTGATCCAGATTTATGCAGAAACGCAAGAGAATACACATATAACCATAAATACAAAGATACAACAGAAATAACACTTCATTTCATTAATATCAAAGAACTAAAATTTTCTTACAGACAGAATGGAAATAAACTAGCTAGGGCACTGGTAGCTTATCTCTAAGAAGAGATGTAGCGGATATAAGCCTTTGAACTGTGTTACAATGAGGCTCGAGGGCCCATTTATTATTTATAAACAATGGAAAACCCTAAATATCTGAAAATGTAACCCTAGGAGATGAAGCACCAAAAATATGGGCCCCATTTGGGTAAATGTTTCAACTTCCCGGGGACGTAACTTTGGCATACGATCTCGGTTTGACATGCACCATACCTAGTTATAAATATATATCCAAGGAATACAACTTTTGATGTGAGCAACATTAGTTCAAGGATGATGTTGCTCCCAGTTTTCCCAAAAAATGTCGTTTACTGCCTCAAAACGGCTTCGGAAGTCCAGGACCCGAAAAAATGCTAAAAATAGTAAGTCATGCTGAAACTGAAAAACTGAAAGAGACAATGGTGGGGCCCCAAATGGAATAGGCGGGTGGACACCAATATCCACCTGGATCATTCCTTCCCCCTTAGGAATCAATGGTCCCCATTGCGCTGAGTTCCTCCATGAGATGAGGAAACTTCTGCTGAACTTGGTCCTTGGTGAACCAATTGCCTTGGTGCAGGAGTTGGCCAGCTTTGAGAACCTGATAGAGTTAGATCTTCTATAAGCGAGTGTTCTTGATTTTCATGTCCATGATACAATCTGTTGCGGCTTTTTCCATGCATTCTGGGTTTAACTCTGTTGGCATGAGTTGTTTTGCAATGTCAGAGGTGTCTAAAAAAGGTGGGAAGTAGGGACGAAGGCGGTCCACATTGAATATTGGGTGAAGACCAAGGAATGGTGGAATACTGAGATCTAAGGCATTGTTCCCTACAGCCTTTGGTGATGGTGTACGACCCATATCAGAGCGGGCAAAGCTTTCAGTGGGGTCCAACGAGGCAATCCTTCTGCAAATGTAGCCACACTTTGTCGCCCACCTAGAAGTTGTGTGGCACCTGATGTTGATCATGTCGTTGCTTGTACTTAACATTGGCTCTATCCAATATGTCATGAACCTGTTGGCAGATGTGTTGAATAGGCTCGATGAAGCTATTTGCTTTGTCAGCTTCAAACTGGATATGAGATGAATCAGCTTGAGTAGCTGCAAATGGCATGGCTATGTCAATGGGACATAGCGGTTGGAATCCCAAGCCCACCTGAAAGGGGATGTGGCCAGTTGAGCTATGGATGACTATTTCCTTCCCCAAAATACAATGCTTCCATTTTCGACAAGCTTTCCCAATGGAATACATTTCTTTTTCATAAGTGGGATACTTGCAAACTGTGTCAGACAATGTCTCACTGTGATACGCCACTGGATGCCCCTGTTGAGTAAGAACTAACCCAATAGCATAGTCAGAGGCATCTATCTCAATCTCAAAGGGTTGTTGCAAGTCTGGTGATGTGAGCATTGGGGAAAAACAGAGGCGATGTTCTAATTCTATGAACGCCTTCCGTTGAGATTCCAACCAAAAGAATTTTTCTTTCGCTCCTCCCTTGATGACTTGATTCAAGGGCCAAGTGATATGAGAGAATCCCAACACGAACCTGCGGTAGAAATTAGCAAGACCTAGAAAGCTACGAAGCTCTGTTAGAGTGGTTGGGGCTGGCCAATCCCGAATGACTTGGATCTTGGTTGGATCCACATGCACCCCCTTTCATCAATAATGTATCCCAGATATTGAACCTAGGTCATACCAAAAGTGAACTTCTCCAAATTGGCGCACAACTTGTGTTGCCATAGTGTTTGGAGGACTTGTCAGATGTGGTGGAGGCGCTCTTCCCAAGTCGGGCTGAAGATCAGAATGTCATCCAATTACACCACTACAAATGCGTTGGTGAATGGCCAAAAGATGTTGTCCATCAAACTTATGAAGGTTGCGGGAGCATTCGTCAACCCGAAAGGCATGACTAGCCATTCGAAAAGGCCCTCCTTGGATTTTAAGGTAGTATTCCACACATTGGAGGGTTCTATTGGTACCTGGTGATACCCAGAATTAAAGTTGATCTTGCTAGAATATTTCACCCCTTTGAGATGGTCGAGAAGGTCATCAATTCGTGGGATCAGGTACCTATTCCAAACAGTGATCTTGTTCAGTGCCAGATAGTCAATACATAGTCTCCAAGTCCCAACCTTCTTTTGTACCAACACGACCGGGCTTCCACAGGGTGATGAACTTGGCCGGATGTGACCTTTGTACAGAAGCTCCTGAATCTACCTCTTGATTTAATCGTTCTCCAGAATAGAGCACCGATAGATCGGTCCATTGGGTAGCGGCGCTCCTGGGGTCAGATCAATGGGGTGCTTGACCTGACAGTGCAGAGGAACCCCTGTGGGTGAGGTGAAGATGTCCCCACACTCCTCCACAACCTTGTCCATTTGTTGTTGTCGTGTAGAGGATCCCTGTCTGGAGGTCATGGCCACAATATTCTTCTTTCCCTGGGGGGGGATCATCAGGAAAACAAATTTCCTGGTTTGGGAAATGATCTTACTGGATTGTTTTGTAGTAACCAAAGAGACAGAAACAGGCGATGGTACCTCTAGTATTTTGTACAACTTATTTTCCAAAGTAACAATAACAGCCTGAGGTCAGGATTCATACATAGCATGTCGCTTCCACAAGTATGGTTGGCCTAATAATACATCAGAAACATCAACAGGAGCAATGTCACATAATACCTCATCCGTGAAGGGCTTGATGCTATAGGGAAGGCGACATTGCTGGCTAACGCAGAGATCCCGTCCTTGGGGAAGCCACCCGATGGTGTATGGTTGTGGGTGTGCTTTGGTCGACAAGCCCAACCGCTTCACGACGTCTACTGAAATGACGTTATTTTGGCTACCATTGTCGACAATGAACTGTAGCGGGGAACCATTTACCCACATCTGGGAGAGGAATAGTTGCTCCTCCTTCTCTGGATCTTCCAATTCCTCCTTCTGGATCTTCGCAGTGAAAATAGTGGTGTTGGGCTTCGTATCAATAATCTGTTTCCATTTTTCATTCCCCTTGTTAGGTTCTGATTCAGAGTCTGAGCATGCATCTGACATAGAATCCCTCATCTCGGCCACGAGCGACTGTTTGGCCCGACACTCACTTGTGTTGAGAGTGGAGCTCTTATGGAACTCACACCACTTTCTAGTGTCCTTCTTTGGCTTCATGGTGTTGTTCTTTGCTTGTGGATTTGAAAGGTTGTCTTGGGCTGCCATGCCTTGGCTTTGTCCTTTGTTCTGTGATTTGGGGGCACCTTTCCCTTGCTTTTGATTCGCAAATCCAAAGTCTCGTTTCTTCTATTTTAATTTCTGCTTAATCTTGGCAGCATACCGGTATGCCGTACCAAGCAAGGAGATGTCGAGGAACTTCATTTCCTCACGAATGTATCTGTGCAGACATTTGCAATACTTTAGCACCAAATTTTTCTTCGAATCTTTGATACCCAACTTTGTGATCAAGGTATGGAATAGATTCATCAGCTCATGCACATCTTGATCCCTTTGTTGCCACAGAGTGGTCCATTGTATGTACTTGTCCTCATAGCTCCCCACGGGATAGTAATGTTCCTTGATGGCATCTCCAAAAGAATTAGAAGTGGGTACAGCTGAGAACAGAGAGGGTTCTGTCTCGTCTTTTTTCTCACAGTAGGTTTCCCACCAGTCCTTGACATGGGGGGTAGCTTTGAGGAGTGCAAACAAATATTCTCCCGATCGGAAAAGTCATGAACCCATAAATATCCTTCTAATAGATTCAATCATCTAACTACGAAATTTGCATCTATTTAACCCTCAAATATGGGAATTTCAAAGTTTACTTGTACCTTAAAGGGAGTCGCAACCCCAGAGTGGTTGCTGGATGCAGATGTGCCGCCGGTGGGTAGCTGTTGAAGGATCTAGGAAAAGTTATCCATATCACGTTCCTTTGTTTTTCAAGGGCCTCCTTGAGCAATATTTTGATAGAATCTCCTGCTCCCTCATCTTTCTTTTTTTCCCCCATGGGCGGTCGTCGGGGTTTGCGAGGCTGATCTTGTAAAGGTTACACTAGATCGAGCCCTAACTCCTTATACCTCGATCTCGTTGGGGACATGCAAAGAAGGATCGAGAAAAAGCAGACCACTCTGATACCACTGATCCAGATTTATGCAAGAATGCAAGAGAATACACATATAACCATAAATACAAAGATGCAATAGAAATAACACTTCATTTCATTAATATCAAATAACTAAAATTTTCTTACAGATAGAATGGAGATAAACTAGCTAGGGCATTGGTAGCTTATCTCTGAGAAAAGATGTGGCAGTGACAGGCCTCTGAACTTTGTTATAATGAGGCTCGAGGGCCTATTTATTATTTAGAAGCAATGGAAAAACCTAAACATCCAAAACCATAACCCTAGGAGATGAAGCGCCAAAAATATGGGTCACTTTAGGGTAAATTGGTGTTTCAACTTCCAGGGGACGTAAATTTGGCATATGATCTCCGTTTGATGCGCACCATACCTCGTTAGAAATATCTATATGAGGACTACAACTTTTGATGTGAGAAACATGGTCCTTATACCTATGTTGCTCTCAGTTTTCCCAAAAAACATTATTTAGGGCCTCAAAACGGCTCAGGAAGTTCAGGACCCGAAAAACTGCTAAAAATAGTAAGTCATGTCGAAACTAAAAAACTGAAAGAGACAATGGTGGGGCCCCAAGTGGAATAGGCGGGTGGCCACCAAAGTACTCTAGGACAATCTATGAAGTGTGAATGAATTATTTTTAGTTGAACAGTCATAGAATCGTTCGATCGAAGGTCAATGATGCAACTTGTCATCGAATGTGAGAAACCTGCCATTAGGGCATGCAGATCCCAAGGTACTGATAGAATTCTAGATCAACTTTCTAGATAATGAGTTGATGTCAATAGAAAGTGATCTGTCGCAGGAAAGCCCATGACACAAAACCATTAGATCAAATTTTGAAGAAATATTTTGCAAGGACTGACTCAGGGATGGTCAACATGAATGGAGACAAATGTTTGCAATTAATGGTTTATTTGAAATCTCTCTTGAACACATAATGACACTGCAGATGGCTTGGAAGTATTTGAAGTAAAGATAATACCCAGAAACCGGCTGAAGACTTTCAATGTGGTTTAATTAACTTTTAGACAAAGGATTTCCCAACCTAGGTACAAGTGTGACAAAGTGTCGTGTTCAAGAGTCGCATGATGCTTTCTAAACAAGGATGACAACTTGATTCTTTTTCTCTCTTTTTCCCCCACCGTTACTGGCAAGTACCTCTTTATTTTTTCTCAAGCTTGAGGAGGATAAAATTTTCTTGTTTGTGTAAGCTAATCCTTCAGATGAGTCCATATTGGTATTAAAATCAAACCCTAAGAAGGAGTGGTTCGGTCCTGTTTTGATTGACAGGTCCTTTACTATTAAATTTTAATGAGTCTAGTATAGGAATAACTCGACGTTTTTCAGTTTTAGGGAGTCAGAAGAAATCATAAGTAAACTCCATAGTTGTTCTTTTTCGTAAATTTAGTCTCTCAAGCCTAAAAAAGGATAAAATAATACAGGAGAGAACTCTATTGACCATGATTAGTCAACGTATACCTTTTTCGTAATTATTCTAGTTTAGTTCGGAAAAGGGGTAAACTTATACTGAATGGACGACTATTAATTTACTTTAACGAGTTCGAATAGTCAAGTACTCGACGATATTTTCATATTTCGAGAGTTTTAAAAGGGCTTAAAAGAGGACTCTGGGGTTTCGCTTTTTCATATTTTTACATAGCCCGAAAAAGTGATAAAAGTATACTCGATGTCAAAATAATTCTTTTCACCAAAGATCCTGTAACCTGCACAAAAACTCAAAAGATTACAAATATCTGCTTCCAAAAAGTAAAAATATTGAAAAATGACCTTTTAAAAGTGAAAAATAGATAAAATAATAATATTTTATTCATTAAAAAATATAAAAAGGTGTTGACATAAGTCATTTTCACCTTTTGTTTTTAGAATAGTTCATAGAGAGCTTTTGACCAAAAAACTTCCAGAGTAGATATCAGGAGAACCGACCGTTCATTTCTCAAACCGTCAGAACCAGGTAATCCACATAATCTTCAACTACGTTTTCATCCATTTAATTTTTTGTTTTGATATTTTATTTAATTTTTGGGAGAAATTTTGTTTCAAAATACGCCCTCAGGGGTGTGCAGGTGATCCATATGATAATTGCGCACCCCGATGGTTTTTTAAAAGAAAAATTGTCGAGTTGCCGTGGGTTCTACGTGGAGCGCATGCAGACGAACGCACTATCTACACACAAAACCTGTGCAGGTACCGTGAACTTTTTGAAAACTAAACTTTCTTCCCAAAAAATGGTTCAAGTTTCCTCCAATTGATTTTAATTGTTTATTTTTTTTATTTGTAGGCTTTTCAATCATGTTGGAGTGGTGGGAACGAGAAGATGAGCTCATAGATAATGAAGCCATGGGTGAAAATGTAGCCATGCGTGCATTAAAAAATTGTGGTTTGTACAAGTTCTATGCTATTCAGGGAATGAAGGCACAAGTGGAGTTAATGACTTGTCTTGTGAATGCATGGGACGTTCAAGACCAATGTTTTATAATTGGTGACCACCGTCTTGAGATTGACCCAACATACATATATTTCCTTACCGGATTATCTCGGAGAGGGAGAAACATCTCCTTATTTGGGACTAGAAAGGGAGGTCTTCCCACTGCCGGCTACAAAGCTCAGTATTGTAGAAATAGTGGAGAGTTAAAGGATGGTCATATAGACATCAAAACTATCTTGCGATTGGAGCTTAAATTCATAGCATTCACAGTGACCAGGTTATGCTGGAGTGCAACTCCTCATGTGGCTACTAAATCACAGATGAAAACTGCAGTCGAGTGTTTCAGAGGAACAATATTCAACTGGTGTGAAGGATTATTGGCCAATATCTAAGGCCAATTGACTAGAAAAAATAAAAAAAAGTTGAAAAACTTGGGATACGATTCCATTCTTATTTCATTTTCTCTAGAGAGAATTCCACTTCTCGCTCCTCAACTAATTCCAATAGATTGTGGAAATCCTTAGGAAACACAGATGGTGCGATGGGTAGCACTAATGGCTTGCCATGGTGGCGAGGGTGGTTCAGTAGTTCGGTTTACTTTGGCTTATTTCATGTGGCTCAGGAAACAAGTATTAACCATTGAAGACTTTCCTTACACAGGAATGGACTATAAAGGTGATCCTGAAACATATTTGCCTCCAGGGATAGAGTGGGACGAGACATGTTAGTGAATCATTTTGAAGTTTTTAATCTAATTTTTATTTGATTTTTGATCGTCCAATACTGACAAAAATTTTAAATGCAGATGTCGTTCCGCAAAAACCAGCAACTCTTCGTCGCTTTGATAGGTGAGAGGCACAACCAGTAGCACCCCCACAGAACAATGCAACAGAGATTCTGTCTGACATGGAGAAAAACCTTGAGAGGTTGACCATTGATATTCCTGAGACAAGCACTGATGATATCCCTCTCAGGCTCCAGAGACACGTGACAAGTGTTATAGGTCCATTCAAGATATTTTTGTGCAAGGTGGCGCGTGCTATAGTTTATTACCATGATCATCATCACGGATATTTGATGGTCAATGTAGATCGAAATTTTTATTTATTGTATCAATATCTTTTAGATCATAAGGTGTTTGAACCTATGATCACAGATGATGTAATATTTTTTGAACACAAACTTATCTATCCTAATGATATTACTACTTTCGTTCTCTGAGTATATTTTTCAACATGGATTGAATGTTGTTTTGATTTAATTTGTTAATGTTGCAAATGTCTATTTAAAACTCGATTAGCTAATGCATCAGCGAATGTGTTTAAATTTCTTGAAATATGTTGATATTCGATATAATCAAACTGTCGTTCCAAGAGACGAACCTTCAAAAATAATCTTAACAAAACTGGATTTCTAATTGCATAAACTCTGTTTAAATGTAATACAATGAGTTGTGAATCCAACCTAATGATCAAACATCGAATACCAAATGTAATAGCATCATATAATAACTCAATGTTTGTGCTATATTCTGCAATATTTTTCATTGTTTGACCAAGGCATATCCCATTAATAGAAACTAACTCATCGGTGGGTGAATAGATAACCCAAGCCGCAGAAGAGATATTCTGTGTACTACGACAGTCGCCATCAGCAAAACCAATGCATGTTTGAAGGGATGTCGACATCTGCAATATCAAGAGTAATCAAGATAAGCAACGATAGTAGTAATAGAAAAAACTAATCTAGGCACACTATTCTAAAAAGTAACTATTGTACAAGAGAGATCTTCACACGAAAGTCAAGAATAATATCTATTAAGATAAAGAGAATTTCTGGGTTTATCTAAAGAGACCCCGTCATAATCAATTAGTTTATAGGCTCCTTTTGCAAGCACATGCTTGAAAATATAGGGACCATGCCACATTGGTTCGAATTTACCAATGCCTATAAGCAACAACAATAGTAATAGAAAAAACAAATCTAGGCACACTTATCTAATCTAAGGCACACTATTCTAAAAAGTAACTATTTTACAAGAGAGATATTCACACAAAATTCAAGAATAATATCTATTAAGATAAAGAGCATTTCTGGGTTTATCTAAAGAGACCCCGTCATAATCAATTAATTTATAGGCTCCTTTTGCAAGCACATGCTTGAAATTATAGGGACCATGCCACATTGGTTCGAATTTACCAGCGCCTATCTTGTCGTTAGCTTGATCATATACTAAAAATAGGTCACCCTATGAATGAATAAAAGGGTTAACACTTTGATCATACTGATATTTCACATGTTTCTTGTGAGCTTCGGCATCTAATGCAACGGTGCGTCGAGTCTCATATAATTGTGCTAAGTATATATAGAAAGCATTTCTCCTCCTTAGAGGTAGCTGGTAACAACTAAATGGCTAATTTAAGTGATGGTATTTTGCATTCAATGGGTAAACCAACTTCTAAACCATAAACAAGTTGAAAAGGAGTGAACCCTGTAGCAGTTTTTGCAGAGGTTCAGTATGCCCATAATGTAGAAAAAAGCATGGTATTCCAATTCGATTTATGAGTCCCGATAATCCATTTAATCATGGTGGTTAAAACCTTTTTGAAGACCTCAACTTGACCATTAGCCTGTGGGTAATACAAAGTAGAATTATCATGGCATAGGCAAAATTGATCAGAAAGTTCGGTCGTCATAATATTTTGAAGATGACTCCCATGGTCTGTAATAATAGCTTGAGGGACACCAAAACGAGCAATCAAATGATTGAATACAAAAGTAGTTGTAGTTTTTCCATCAACCGCGAATGTAGGCATCACCTCGATCCATTTGGTAAAGTAATATACGACGAGAATAATATACCCATGCCCCCCGACTGAGTGAGGGTTACATGTAATGAAATCAACGCCCCATTTCACAAAAGGACCAACAAAAATGATTGGGTGAAGAGGATTTGGAGGTTCACGCATCTTTCGATAAAAAATTTGGCAGTTGTGGCATTTTCGGACCGTGATGATACACTCTTTGAATAAAGATGACCAAAAATAACTAGCGCGCAATATCTTTTGGGTTATGGAAAACCTAGACATATGACCACCACACGCTCTAGAGTGGAAATCATTCAAAACCTTTTCATCCTCTTCCTGAATTATACAACGTCAAAAAACAGAATCCGCACCACGAAGATAAAGAGTGTCCCCAACAATATTGTATTGCAGGGATTGATATCATATTCTCCGTCGATCTGAACGTGAAATATCTGGGTGAAATGTTTGGGTTTGAAGATATATAATGATATATCCATACCAAGGGTCTAAAGTAATGATGAGAAGTAGAGATTCATCCGCGATAGGATGTTATGCCATGGTTTCCGTCTCAGCATTGGGAAAGTCACACATAGCTTGAAAAATACTAGTGTTTTCTTTGACTTAGATTTCTCGAATTCCAAATAAAACTCTTGTAGTGTTGAGATTCAACAAGATTATGAGCTTAGTGAAAAGAGTCGCCTTCACTAGGTGGGCCCGCAGGCTATTTTTGGCATAAAGTCTATTTTTAGACATGTCGATCATATTCTATGAGTTGCAGGATGCTATTTGTGGATGGATGGTCTAGTTGGAAAAATAGATGGACTTCTATTTTTAGACATATTGGGTGGAATCTATTTTTAGATTTCCAGTCTAAAAATATATATGTCGAATATTATTAGCTCTTAATAATATTTGGACTCTAAACATTATCTTATTCTCTAGGAGCACTTCAGTTAAGTGCACAGATGTGGCACAACAGCTGACAGAAGGAATTACACTATTACTAAGGTTTTACTGGAGATAATGCATGAGTAATTCAGTTAGAACTCATGTGACAGAGTTTGGTGGAGTTATAGAAGTAGTTGGTGGAGTTGTATTTAGTTTAACTCAGTTAGACTCAGTTGAGCTAGTTGTATTTAGTCTAACTGATTGATACAATAGTGAGAGTGGTGTGAATTAATTCAATAAATAATAACTCATTAATCAACTGAAGAATACATCAGTTAACTACAGTGCATGGCAGTTTCAGTGGAGACCAGTGGAGAGGTAGGTGAAAGAGCAAGTGTGACTATCAGTTGTGACTATAGTGATGCATTGATTGCATCCAACACACATTGGAGATGCCAATGAGGATTGCGTGAGTAAGGCTGGCTGAATTCGAGTTCATTCAGAGCCATTCTTCAGCAGGGATTGCGCAATAGAGGCAGGCTAGCAGGTGGTAGAGATCGATGCATGGATTTGCAAGATCGGGCCTGATTAGTGTGTAGCGATTATATTGTACTGAGAGATTGATATGATCAGTTTTGTATGAGAATTGTTACATGATTTCTATGACATATATTATATACAGATAGTTGGGGTTTTTAGCTTCAGGCTTTCCCGTTAAAAAACTATGTTAATGTGTGTGAATTTTTATTGTTTCATGTGTGCATTGCAATTGATTTAATTTCCGCATGTGATGATCAATGGTGGAATAGATTCTATATTGTGCATGAATAAAATAGTGTGTGATCGGGAGAATATTGGATATATAACACATAATTTATATAATTTCTACATGGTATCAGAGCAGTTGATCATTGGAGAAAATTTCAATTATTGAAGCGGTTGAGTTTTGTGCTGGTGGAATTCGAATTTGCTGCAGTGTTTTCTTGGTGTCGAAGTTGAGCATTCATTGAAATGTATTTCAACGGATTGCGATTGGATTATGCCCTTGATGGCAGCTCAAACTATATTGCATGGAAGGATAGGATGGAGGTGGTGCTGGATGATAATGGGTTGAAGGAGTTCATAGATGCTGATATTCCAAAGCTAGGTTCTAGCGATGCAGCCGCACTTGACGCATGGCAAAAGAAGACAGAAAAGTGTCAAATGATTCTTTTGGAAGGTGTGAAGGATCACATAGTGTCCAGCCTTCACGATAAAGCTACTCCATTCTTAATGTGGAAAGCTTTGATAGACTTGTTCCAAAGCAAAAGCGACCAGAGGAAGTTGGCGCTTAAAGACAAGCTTAGGAAAATAAAAATGGAGAAAGGTGACAGTATACCAAAATACCTCACGAAGTTCGTCCACTGCAAGGATGAGCTGGGAAGTGTGGGGGTTACTGTAGATGAAGAGGACTTGGTGAGATTGGCTCTCCTTGGGCTTCCGAAAATTTGGCATAGCTACGAGGACTCTGTCAATGGTCGGGAGAAACTGCCAGGATGGGAGTGACTTTGGTCAGATATTGTGCAGGAGGAGATAAGGTGGGGTACTAGGGATGGATATTCATCGAAGAATGAAGATGAAGAAAATTTCACTTTGGCTTCCAAAGCAAGGGAAGGGAAGGGAAAGAAAAATCCTTCTCAATCTGGTGCGAAAGGCAAGAAGCAGGATTTGTCCAAGGTGAAGTGCTTTCACTGTCACCAGCATGGACATTACGCCACTAATTTTCCATAGAAGAAGAAAAATAAGCGGGTTGCTGGATCTGCAGCTGGAGAGCCCTTAGCCTCGTAGTTTGAGCTGGATTTTTCGCTGATCGCATGCTTGGTTTCAAGTGTGATGGGATCAGTGTGGTTTCTTGACAGTGGTGCGTCTTTCCATATGACCGGAGACAAAGATTTGTTTAGTGATCTGGATGAAAAGGATCTTGGAGTGCACATCGAGATGGGAAATGATGGTAGATACAGTGCGACTGGTATTGGGACCATTTCCTTTGAGAGGGAGTCAGGTAAACCTTTCATATTGAAGGATGTCATGCATGTTCCATGATTGAAGAAGAATCTGATCTATGTGGTGATGTTGGAAGACAAGGGTTATGATGTTGTTTTTAGTGAAGGAAAGGCCTTCCTGCACAGTAAAACAATTGGTGAAACCCGGAGGATAGGGATTTGAGTTAAGAATATTTATCAATTGCAGGTAGATGGCTGCGCAACAATGGCAAGCAAAGAAGAAGGAGTGGTGAGCCGGGATGAGGGCGAATTGTGGCACAGAAGATTGGGCCATATTCACCATGGCGCTTTGAAAATTTTGCAACAAATTTCTACTGGGCTTCCTAAGGGTACACTTGCATAGTCAGATCAGTGAAAGGGATGTACTTTGGGAAAATTTGTGAAGACCACTTTTCATGAGAAGGATAGTCATGCCACGATGATCCTTGAGAGAATTCACACAGACGTGTGTGGACCTTTCTCAGTAGCTTCAACAACAAAGCACATGTATTATGAAATTTTTGTCGATGAGTTTTCTCGTAAGTGTTGGATCTTCTTCATGCAGAAGAAGAGTGAGACATACTCAAAGTTCTGTGAATTCAAGGCGCTGGTTGAGAAAGATTCGGGGAAGCAGATGAAAGCTCTAAGGAGCGATAACGGTGGTGGATACATCTCTGGAGAATTCAAAGACTTTTGCAGCGCAGAAGGAATTCGAAGAGAACTCATAACGCCTCACAACCCACAGCAGAATGGGGTCGTGGAGATAAAGAACAGAATGATCATGGGTGCTGCACGGGGGATGTTGCATGATCAAGGCCTTCCCATACACTTGTGGGCTGAGGCATGCAACACTGCGTTTTATGTGCAAAACCATTTTCCTCATAGAGTACTTGGCATGAGCACACTTAAAGAGGCATTTTCTGGTAAGAAGCCTGATATTTCTCATTTGAAGATTTTTGGCTCACCTGTTTACATTCATGTGATGAAGGATGCCAGGAAGAAGCTGGAGATGACTGCAGAGGTTGGGATATTTGTGGGGTACACAGAAACACCCCACAATTATCATGTGTATTTGCTATATAGTCGGATGACTGTTGTGTGACGGGATATCAAATTTCATGAGGAGAAAGTGATGAAGTTGTCGCTTGAGAGGGAGCTAAACTTGCATGAAGATGAGGAGCTACTTGTTCCTAAAGATGAGCCTCTGGATGTGGATCAGCCACAAGAGGAGCTTCATGGAGTGGAAGAAACCACTCATGCAGCGCCAAACATCAGAGGGCGGAAGCGCACTACAGAAGCTGAGCAATTGAATCTTGATGAAACGCAGAATGTAGGAGCACCTCCATCACATCGCAGACAGAGACAGTCACCTGACCGATTTACTGGATACATGGCTCTTATGATCAAGTGTATCATGAAATAACCATCTTCTTTCGAGGAAGCTGTAGAGGATCCCGCATGGGTAGATACCATGGTGGAAGAGTATGATTCGATTGTCAGAAATAGTGCATGGGAGATTGTTCCAAGGCTAGAAGGGAAATCAGTGGTAGGTTCGAGATGGATCTAAAAAGTGAAGCAAGCTGCTGATGGGAGCGTCGAGAAGTACAAGGCAAGTTTTGTTGCCCGGGGCTTCTCACAGATCGAGGGGATTGAATATGAAGAAACCTTTGCACCTGTGGCAAGGTATTCTTCCATACGGACCATACTTGCTCTCTAAGCGTAGATGGGTTGGCACATTCATCAGATGGATGTGAAGACTGTGTTCCTCAACGAATTCATTGAGGAGGAGGTGTCCATAGAGCAGCCTAAAAGATTCGAAATCTTCAGCAGAGAGTCGCATATGTGCATGCTCAAAAGAGCGTTGTATGGGCTGAAACAAGCACCTCATGCTTGGTACACATGGATAGACAGTTATTTCACCAGACTTGGTTTCGCCAAGACTGAGGCAAATCCGAATCTATACCAGATTCTGGTGGAGGGTAAGTTGTTGATCATTTTACTTTATGTAGATGATTTGATACTACTAGGTGATGAACTGTTGATACACTCATGCAAGGCAGATCTTGCAAAGGAGTTTGAGATGAAGGACTTGGGCCTCCTTCATTATTTCCTGGGATTGGAAATTTGGCAGCGGAAGGGTGGACTGTTTGTGTCTCAAGGCAAGTATGCTCGGGAGATACTGGAGAAGTTTCACATGCAAGGCTGCAATCCTATCGACACTCCTCTTCTTGGTGGTTGGAGGAAAGAGGATGCTACATCGGTAGAGGTAGTGGATGCAACTGTTTATCGACAGTTGGTTGGTTCGCTCATGTATCTATTCAATACATGACCGGAAATATGCTATGCTGTTAACCAGCTTTCTCAAGCTATGGTTAAGCCTACCAAGCTCTTTTGGAAGGCAGACAAGCACGTCTCGAGGTATTTAAGGAGCAGATCTGGATATGGATTGTGGTACAGATAGTTGGATGAGTTGAAGCTGCATGACTTCATGGATGCAGATTAGGGAGGGAGGCCAACGGACAGAAAGAGCACATCTAGAGGGATATTCAGTATTGGTTCTACAGCAGTTTCTTGGTAGAGCAGGAAACAAAGATCCGTGGCACTCAGTTCAGCGAAAGCCGAGTACATGGTAGCAAGTTTGGCTGCATGCGAGGCTATATGGATGAGGAAGATCCTGGTCGGGTTTTTCGGTTCACACTTAGATCGTACTGTGATATATTGTGATAATGAGAGTTGCATTAAACTCTCGGTTAATCCAGTATTTCATGATAGATCTAAACATATTGACATTCGATACCATCATATCAGAGATTGTGTGCAGCGGAAGATCATGTTACTTTCTTACATTCCTACGGAGGATCAAGATGCTGATATTCTGACGAAGGCACTCACCAGGAGAAAATTTGAATACCATAGAGACAGGATCGGGGTGGTAGATAATCCCTATCTTGTTGAGAGGGAGTGTTGAGATTCAACAAGATGATGAGCTTAGTGAAAAGAGTCGCCTTCACTAAGTGGGCCCGCAGGCTATTTTTGGCACAAAGTCTATTTTTAGATTGTGTTTATTTTTAGACATGTCGATCATATTCTATGAGTTGCAAGATGCTATTTGTGGATGGTTGGTAAAGTTGGAAAAATAGATGGACTTATATTTTTAGACATATTGGGCGGAATCTATTTTTAGATTGCCAGTCTAAAAATAGATATGTTGAATATTATTAGCTCTTAATAATATTTGGACTCTAAACATTATCTTATTCTCTTGGAGCACTTCAGTTAAGTGCACAGATGTGGCACAGCAGCTGAAAAAAGGAATTACGCTATTCTCGAGGGTTTGCTGGAGCTAATGCATGAGGACTTCAGTTAGAACTCATGTGATAGAGTTTGGTGGAGTTATAGAAGTAGTTGGTGGAGTTGTATTTAGTTTAACTCAGTTAGACTCAGTTGAGCTAGTTGTATTTATTCTAACTGATTGATACACTAGCAAGGGTGGTGTGAATTAATAATTTAATTAATTCACTAAATAATAACTCATTAATCAACTAAAGAATACATCAGTTAACTACAGTGCATGGCAGTTTCAGTGGAGACCAGTGGAGAGGTAGGTGAAAGAGAAAGTGTGACTATCAGTTGTGACTATAGTGATGCATTGATTGCATCCAACACTCAGTGGAGACGCCAATGAGGATTGCATGAGCAAGGCTGGTTGAATTCAAGTTCATTCAGAGCCATTCTTCAACAGGGATTGCGCAGTAGAGGCAGGCTAGAAAGTGGCAGAGATCGGTGCAAGGATTTGCAAGATCGGGCCTGATTAGTGTGTAGCGATTGTATTGTACTGAGAGCTTGATATGATCAGATTTGTATGAGGATTTTTACATGATCTCTATGACATATATTATATACAGATATTTGGGGTTTTTAGCTTCAGGCTTTCCCATTAAACAACTGTGTTAATGTGTGTGAATTTTTATTGTTTCATGTGTGCATTGCAATTGATTTAATTTCCGCATGCGATGATTAATGGTGGAATAGATTCTGTATTGTGCATGAAGTTAAAATAGTGTGTGATCAGGAGAATATTGGATATATAACACTTAAGTTATATAATTTCTACATGTAGCATGAAAATCCATTTGGAGTATTTTCCCCTGAGTAATTGTTTTCTCAAGATATACATCATCGGGTTGCAATTAGATATCACTGTTGTTTTATGTAACAATATGGAGTGACAGAATCGTTGGACAACTTGAACTGTTGCCAAGGCCAATTTCTCCACATGCGAATATTTAATTTCCATTGGGTTGAGATTCCGACTTAGGTAATAGATCACATGTTCGTTGTGAGATTCATCCTCCTGAACCAAAACCATTGCAATTGTGGAATTAGAGGCAACTAAGTGTGAAAAGTAATCCTGGTGGTAATAGGGCAGATGCAATAACGGTGCATGGGTTAACACATTTTTTAGTGCATCAAAATATTTTTCAGCAATCTCATCCCAAATAAAAGGAACACTTTCTTTCAACAACCAGCTAAAACCTTTTGTTAACTCAGCATAGTTCGAGATAAACCTACGTAAAAGATTTTCTTTCCCTCACAATCTTTGGAGTTGGCAAAGGGTGGAAGGATGAGGTAAATTGATGATAGCCTCAACCTTCGAAGGATTGACATGAATGCCATCTTTCGAAACGATGAATCCAAGTAATCATCCTAATTGTACACAAAAAACACATTTGTGTGGATTAAAACGAATTTTGTAATGCCTAAATCTCATGAAAATAGCTCGTAAGTGTATATGATGACCTTCTCTGCATAAAGAATGAGCAGGTAAGTCATCCAGAAAAGGCTGTACAATATGTTTGATATCACCAGCTCTTTGAAAAGACATAGCTCTTTGAAAAGTTGCACCAACATTTTTTAGTCCAAAATGTAACTTGCAATAAGAAAATGTGCCCCAAGGACATATAAACGTTGTTTTTGGTTGATCAGCAGGGAGTATGTTGATTTGATTGTAGCCAGAAAAACCATCCATAAATGAGAATTTTTCATTTCTGGCATAATTATCAACAATTTGGTCAATATAAGGCATAGGATAGTTGTATTTTGGACATGCCTTGTTAATGTCCCTATAATCGACAAATACTCTTATAGTCCCTTAATTTTTCGTGACGGGAACTATGTGAGATACCCAATCCGTTAATGGAATTAGATAAATAAATCTTACTCATAATAGCTTCTCAACTTCAGATTTTATTGCTACAACTTTCCGCGGATGTATTGGACATAATCTCTGCCTAATAGGCTTAGCATTTGGATATGTCTTAATTTCATGAATTACAATCTTAGGATTGATTCCTGGCATCTCTTCGTAAGACCAGGAAAAAATGTCTTGAAATTCTTGAAATAGGGATTTATAAGTGTTAATCTCTTCTGTCGAACAAGAAGCACCTATATGAATGTTTTAAATAATTCCAAGTTTAACTAATATGTCAATAGGAACTGTTGTAGAAATATTTCCCAAATTTATCTCAGAATCCAAATGTGTAATCGATGAGGGATTCTGTGGTTTCTTGACATAATCAATCGTAAAAATAGACAAAAAATAATTTTCAAGCTTATAAAGATCAGGTAAAAATGAAGATCTATGATGTAGATCATCCTAGGGTAATTCATACAATGACAAAATTTCTTGAATACTTTCATCATGTTCAAATACATGTTGAAAAGGATCTGAAAATGGTGTCAAGGTTGAGCTAGATATAGAAGATGATTCTTTGATGATTACAATCATTTGATCAGGAATAGTTGAAGGTGTGTCAGAATACGATTGTATTGATACATATGTCTATTCAAAAGGACTCAAAGGCATATTTCCATTGAAAGAGTCCAATTCTAATTCTGAAGGCACATGTCGTGTGTCATCAAATGGTATATTGCTTAATGAGATCATATTGATGTTGGAAATTGTTCGCGGTACGTTGGGTTAGGGTATAGCAAAAGTTCCCATGAGAGAGGAATCCTTCATTAATCCTACACCAACATCTTCGTATGGGATAACAGTTTTTTCGACATGCTGGATGCTATCTATAGAAGTAGGGTCTGATGAAAAGTATGACAACTGATCAATTTCCACAATCTTTCCTTTATGAGGAAACATGATTACCCCAAAGACTGATGAAACTACAACAATAATGGCATAAGACCAACTACGACCCAAAATAAGGTTGTAATCAAGAGGGGCATCAAAAAATTCCACCTCTAGATTAACAGTTTTTCCTTCTACTTCTATATGTAGATCCTGGAGTATTCTGTTTGGATGAAATCCTCTTCCATCAAAGGATTTAAGGATAGTCAGTGATTGGTTGAGTGTTGAAGAACCAAGGGTTTTCCAACAATTTAACGACATTATACACATAAATGCCCCCTCATCAATTACAGTACGAAAAACTCGTCTTGATTTGCTTAATATTGGAATCTGAAAATCCATTTGATGAGGGAGTCTAGGTACACAATTTTCGAGATCAAAGACCATGAGGTTCGAATCCTAAGGATCAATAGCTTTGATAGCTGATAATAGTGATTTCCTTTGTGCTAGACATGATTTTTTCATTTCTAAGGCTGACATTGCTGAAGGGGATATCGCCAAATCTTCAACAATGTTGTAATTTTGAGCAACACTCGCATGTGGATTAAAAGATGAATTTCGAAGTACACCTTCAACAAGTGATTTAATCACTCATTAGAAGAATTTTTAAGTCTAAAATGGGCCTCCTAAGGAAATTATAAAATAATAGTGGAAATAATGAAACAAGATTTGATTACATCATCAAATTTTAGAGGGAAAAAAGAAAAAACTACTTTTTCAACTCATATTTTTAACTTATCTCCCTAGGTTTTTACTCAAATTTGGAGATTTTCACTCACTGGATGCAAAATTTAATTTCCCATCCAAGGAATCATGTTTTTAATGTATTTCTCATTTTTCGTATAGCAAGGTCCATCAAAAGTATGCAACATGGTTAATCCTTGGATGAGGAATTAAATTTTGCATCCAACGAGTACTCTCTCTCAAAATTTGAGTAAACCCTTAGGGAAATAAGTTGAAAATACGAGTTCAAAAAGTAGTTTTATTATTTTATTATTTTTTATTATTTTTACTTTTTAATCCAAAAATGGTGAATCATCCCTTATGGTTGACATCATCATCTTGAATCCTATTGGTTCTCATAAAGTTTATTTTGATTGTACATTTTTCTTAGGAGGCCCATTTTAGACCTCAAAATTCCCCTAATGAAATCAGGATTAGGTTTCTCGATTCGAAGCAGTTCGGAAATTGAAGGAGGTATGGTTGGTGCTTGACTAGAATTTTAAGTCTCTTTACTAGTTACAGGATTCTTAGCTCCATAGTCTTGAGATTGTGTCGCAACGATGACCTAAGACATCATTAAAATATCTGTCAATGAATTAGAAGATGATCCTCTCATTTTACTATCTTGAGTGGGAAAAGGATCCTTCAAGACTGCGGGTATGGGTGAAACTTTAAAAATTTTGGATACCTTAGACTGATGTGGACACTCTTTAGTACATTGATCCTCGTCACAGATAAGACAAGAATAGTGAGGTTTCCACTTTTCATCAGCTGGTTCGTTTTTTTCTGCTTTCTCTTTGGGAGATGTATTTTTCTTATTTTTATTCTTTCCTTTCTTCTTATTGCCGGTTTTAGCTTTAATTGTGGATGAATGTACAACATGAATGTTGACAGAAGTTTCAAGGGAAGAATCTCCTTTAGGTGAATCTGGTAAGGTTATCATGGGAGAAGTAGGTTAGGATGACTTCTTCTTACTCTTGTTACCACTAATTGTACCAATTACACTGTCTGCAGAATGAGAACCAAAAGGAGTTTCAGTTATTTGACCTAGGCGTGGAAATTTAGGAATTTTTTCATATAAAGTACCAGACTGTGTGTATATAAGGTCTAAGCATTGTGCTTGAGCTATGACTGTTCTTTTGTAACAACGCCTCCCTTAGCTACATCTTCAATGATTTTTGGAAGTAATGATTTAATGAAACATTATTCCAAGGTTTGATCCGGAATGAAAAATTTCACTGAACGTCGTCTAAGTCTCCATTCATGTATGTTATCTGAAATGTATGTAGACGTAGTCTATTTTAATGAAGTTAAGAGTTTTGTACCATTGTCGTAACGGATTGGAAAATGAAAGTGAGTTAATAAATTTGTTGTTAACGCGCTGAAATTATTGAAAGAGCCATGTGGTAGTTCAATATACCACTTTGCATCTAAGACTATAAATGTTCTTTGAAATAGTCTCAATCGAATAGAATCATTTATTAAAGAGTTGGATGCGCACCAAATATGATAAGACAATACATGGTTTGAGGGTTCTTCTCCTGATTTTCCTTCAAACTTAGGTATGTCACTTGAAAACTTATTTGGCATTGGCGGCCAAAATGGAAGATAATAAATTAGATCATTCGTGAGGCGCAACAAATCTGGAAAGTCCAAAGTTGCAATGAATGGTAACCGACGGTTAGGGTCTTGTTGAGCAAACTGATAACCTTAAGGAATGATACTAGTACCCGGAGGAGGATATCCAGAGTAGCCTGGAATAGCCTATGAAGTTGGGATTGGAATACCTCAGGGGTATCCAGGGTTAGCCATACACAACTAAGGTTGAGATGGTATCTGATATGTATAACCAGGGTATGGTTGACTTTGGTAGACTGGATTTTTTCCTACAGGTCCATATTGAAACTTCCCTTGATACATTTGATTAACAAACTGACCTGTATAAGGTTGGATTGTTGGAATTGTAGCTGTAACAGGTTTTCCTACAGATTTTTGAATAGTAGACTAAACCGTAGGTCTAGTTTGATGAGAAGAGACTTGAGGGATCGCCTGTGATACAGTTGGTGTTGTCGTTTGAGGGGTTGTAGCAATAGGGACTTGGGAAATTCCAGGGATATATGTACTTGGTTGTTGGAAAAAATTTTGCACAACAGATTGGACAAGAGTTATCGATGTACTCAGACTAGGTTGCTAACTATTAGATACAGATACCTAAGGTGCAATTTGAAGTGTAGGTTGGACAGGTTGCTGGATTTGGGTATAACCAAATTTACCAGTTGGATGACCAGGCTGATTATAAGGTACTTTCACAGTAGGTTGCAAATTTTGTTGGTTCAATGACAAGTTCCACACCGTGTTAACTCTGGGATAAGGAACTCCCATTAAAGGTTGCGGTGCATAAGGTTGACCATAACCAGGTTGAGGTATTGTAACGTAAGTTTGATAATTTGCTGGATAATTTCCAGTAAAGGGTTGACCTCCTTGAAAGGATCACTTCTCTTGATAAAATTGTTGCCCCAAAGAAGGCTTTTGTCCTTGAATAGGCTATGGCCTTGGCATAAGGTACTACCCTTGAAGAGGTTGTGGCCCTGGTATAGAGTACTTCCCTTGAAGTGACTGTGGCCCTGGTATAGGGTATTTCCCTTGAAGAGGTTGTCCTTGAGGAGTATAATGCCCCCCAAGCTGTAAATTGCTACCTTGAGGGTCAGGTAAAGGAATATTTCTAGACATCATATAGAATTGTTCCATTGTCACATTTTCGGTGTCAGATTCATTGAGACCAGTTGATTGTGTAAGTTTTTTAGAAGAGGGATATGCTCCTGAGAAAGTACCAGAGAGAGGCTGGTATCCAGTAGGAACTGATGGACCACCATACCAAATTTTTTTGGCAATGAAGAAAACATGGATGACTCACCAGACATATTTGATGAAGGCATGTAACTACCTCTGGGTATGGAGTTAAAAGGAATATAGGGTGGTGAATAATTGAGACTAGAATTATGTAGAAAGTTCGTTAACTAAGAATACCAAGGATTTGATTTAAAAGGGCTATAATGGTAAATCAATTCACTATGCTTTAGATCTAAAGATTCTTGAAGCAAAGGAAGCACAAACTCTTCTTCCGTGTTAGTAATATCTTCGATGCTAATCAGGCTAGGAGGAAGGTTCTCAGTGATGCGAATCTTCACTCAAGGTAAATGAGGACGACCAGGGGTTCAAGCTATGAAATCTGAAGTTGAATCAGATGAAGTAGATTCAGTTTCAGGTTTAGATATCTCAGGTTCAATAAGTTTACTATCTTAGAATTTGCCGGTTGGAGACTCAACTGTGATTAATTCCAAAATTTTTGGTTGTTCTTCTATCTGAGGTTGATTTACTTCGTAATCGGGATGTATAATTATTGATGTTTCTTTGTGTTCAGTAGATCTGGTTCCTGAATTTTGACCTCTTTCAGATTTAAGATTTTCTAATTGACTTGGTGTATACTCAGGGGGTTTCCCTTGCATTCTACAAGAGTGTCTCTGTAATTCATCCATGGTTAATGTTTAACACATGAAATCAAAAAATGTTTCAACAAAATAGACCTAAGGTCGCTAAGGAAACAAGAAATTTGAACACATGCCTACAAAATCTAAGAGACAATCTAGACACAAACAATATGTTTCCACACTAAAAATGCTAGTTGGTGATGAAATCCAATGTCGTAGAATTTTAATGTGGAAAATGTGGTGGTTGAAACAATTACCCCGAAAACCTACTTAATGAAACAATATGGTGCAAGTCTCTCCACTTATGCCATGTTGAAGTGAAGAGTACCCTCCAAAAAGTCCAAGTGAGTCTAGTCGACGTCTGCTCCAGGTATAGTGGGACCTTCTCTCCACTGCCACCTTGTGAAAAATCTGGAATATTATGGTCACTAAGGTCACCAATGGAAACAAATGCACCTAGGGGAACAGTCTACGATCTGATATACGCAAGGGAAGAGTATCGAGCTCAATCCCCTTGAAGGCTCCTCGACATGGTAAATTTGAGGTTTTCCGACAAGTGACCCCAGGCTCCTCGACAATGGTTAACCCGAGGTTTACTGTTTGTATTATGTGCACATCTTCTATCTTTTCCAATGAGATAGGTACGATTATCTCAATGGTTCCGACATGATCTAGTGCTTGACTCTTTTAAGAAGAGCTTCCCAGAGAACAAATGAAATAATTGGATTTTCCTACCGCAAGATGCTACTTGTTTGTTTAAAATATTTAGGAAAGTTTATTACAACCTATTCCAAAACGCTAGCCTAAGCTATATTGATGGAATGAGCCCTAGAAAATGTAAAATATCTAGATTGATTTTAATTAAGCATTTTATTAATTCGGTTGTTACTTAACACAAAGGAAATGGAGTTGAAACTTTAATGATTTTTGTGACCCGACTCAAAAATACTCTAAATGCATCTATATGAGAAGTGAAACTCTTTCTTTTCAATGAATCTTATTTAATAGAAAGTTGAGAGATTTTATCAATTTCCAAAACACAAACTCTTTCATTCATAAACAAAATCCTTTTTGAAAAGAAGACGATTTCATGAAGAACTCAATTTGTAAGAGTGATCAATTACTATTTTGAAATAAAACTCCTTGAACAATCAAATAAAAAACTCAATTCAATAAACAATCAATTTCCAAAAGAAAACAATCTCTGAAAAAACTCTAAAAGCATAAATTTCAAAATCGAAAGAAAATTCTAATTCTGAAGTCTATCTAGAATGTTTGAGGATGATTTCTCTTGATTGTGATCAGATTAAGAAAATTTCCACTTATCTCAGTAGAAATAAAAACATCCAAAAGTTCTTTGGTGTTAAATGAGGCTCTAGTAAGTTAGAAGCTCTTCCAGGTTTGAAAATGAAAAGGGAACAAGTTTTCATAAAAGTAAGGTTTGAAATGATCCTAATGGCTCATAAAAGAGAAAATCATAATACTAGTAAGCTAAGGCAAATGAAGGTATATTTTGCATAGAGTGGCAATAAACTAGGGAAAAGTCACTTATAAAATTCAAACAGGATGATAAATCACACAAACACAAAATTTGCTGAAAAGAAATTCTCACACAGGATTTGACAACTAAGATAGATAAGGGAAAACATGAAGAATCAAGTTACCTGGCTCTAAAAAAGTGTAATTTAATTTTTTCAAAAATTTCCAGGGGTGCGCAGTTTACAGTGGAATACAGTGCACATGCACACTTGTTGTGGAGGTAAATCCCCTCTGCGGACAGAGGCGATCCCTACTAGCCCAGACCAGGTCTAGAAACAATCATACACGCTATAGTGCATGTTCCTAATTGCAAATAAACCAACTAGCGATGAAGGCTTACCTGGAATCCAACGTTGTTGCTTGTAGAAGAGGTGGCGCTCCCGTTCCTTAGCTCTGGCAGATCACGATCCCCACGATCTCCGTGATAGGACACCTGCACATGCGAGAAACAAAACAAACGCAAGTGTAAAATCTAGTAGATGCAACTATATGTCAGTTAGAAAGGACATAACTCATCATCATAGATAACAACAAGAGTGGAACCATAACAAATAGTCGTTCATTAATAATCAATCAAAGGAAAATTACAACCATAGTTCTGACGCTGAATTCTCCTTCGGAGGGTCGCCAGCAGAACATGTCTCGAAAAGCTTGTCAGGGATGGGACAAACCTCTCTCTTAAGATCTTGACGATAGTCTCCTTGCTTGAAATTGGCCTTAAGGGAATTATGGAGGCTCTTGTAGCATAAGGCTCTTGGAAATTTGGGAACTTGAAGACCAGCTTGCAATGGAGATGGGCAAGCTTTTATAGATGGAGGAAGGGGAGTTGGGATCCCTCTAATCATGGGATTGGCCCTATCCTCAAGGAAGCTTCCATGAGAGGTGGAAAACCATTTCCTCTCTATGGAAACTCGTAGCCAAACCTCCCAACTCAAGATAGATATCAGTTCCTGGATCAGTTAGGACGAAACTTCCGCCATTTATTTTTTAAAAACACTCCTTAAATTGGCTGGCGCGAGTGCGACTCTGGGACATAGCGCCAATTGGCACGACCTCTTTGAAGTATTTTCCCCATTGGCGCGGGTACTGAACTGCTTAATCGCGCCAATGCAAAAAGGGCCATTTTTAGGGTTTTTCACAAGGAGATGTCTTCGGGGCAATGAAAGCTCTTGTTCAGAGGGATGTCATGAAAGTGGTTTCAAGCCATGTCACTGCTCATAGGTCATGAAATGAGCCCTCCAATGTGTGGGATGGGGATTGCAGGGATGGTGACAAATTACTGTGTAACAGATGCCCCCTAAAGCATGAGGCCCGAGAGAGAGAAAGGGGTGAAATGCTTTACGAGAACGTGTCCAACTGAAAACACCGCCGTCGAAAAACCTGCGTAGAGAAGTACAACTGATATCTCAAATACATGATATATGTGGTATGGGCACAGCCATCCATAATAGAGTATACAATAATCCAGATCCAAGGTATGGATGCAACCATCCAGTGAGGATCGAAAAATAGACTTAGGTATGGTCGCAACCATCCAATCAGTGAGTCATGTAATTAGTCATAAGAATCCACAAAATCATAGCCTGGATTATAACAGATAGGAATCCAGGGTCTTGCGCTCCATCTTGACCCAAACAAATTACAAGTTAAAGCATGCGGATATGTGAGCTAAAGTTGAACATGTGAGAACATCGCCTGATTACCAGCCAATGATGAAAGCTGTTAACAGACACGAGAGGTACCACCAATAATGATAATGGTCCTTAAGTTACTATAGGTACAATCTACGGTGTGTGAATCAATGAGCTGGTGTCGAACACCCGTAGAATCACTCGATCGGAGGCCAATGATGAAAACCTCACGTCCAATGCGAAGAACCTGCCATTGAGGCATGCAGGCTCCAAGGTACCATAAGGGAGTCCCTAGATCAGCTTCCTGGATAATGAGCTGAAGTCGATAGGAAGTGACCTTGATCGAAGGTGGGCCATAGTGTTTCCCACATCATCGACATGAGACAGAGGAAAATAATGTCTTTCTGAATCAGGATCGGATGAGAATCAGAGGAGGGTTGGAATTTGCAGAGGTCAACTTCTCTTGAACATATTGGCAGCACGATAGTGGATTTGGCAGTATTTGACATCAAAAGATCAGAGGTCATGGTGACGAGGCAAAGAGCAGATGAGAGGTCAAAAGGGATCATCCAAACCCATGGAGGCAAGTGAAAAATGAGATGAGATGTCCCCAACCCGACACGAATGCAGACAAGTGCCATGTTCAAGAGCGACATACTTCCAACACGACAATGATTCTGGTTCCATTTTCCCCACCATTTCAGCGAGTACCTCTTTATTTTTACACAAGCTTGAAGAGGATACCATATGCTTGTCATATAAACTCATCCTTCGGATGAATCCATCCTAGTACATTTAACGAGCCCTAGGAAGGAGGAACTCGGGTAACGTCATTACGACTGAATCCAATGTCATCAGGGTTTAACGAGTCTGACAAAGGAAGAACTCGACGTCTTTTCATGTTTAGAGAGTTTGAAAAGACAACTGAAAAGTAAACTCCAATGGTCCCTTTTCGTAAATAGTTCCTCAGATCTGAAAAGGTAGAAAACTATGTCTGAGAAAACCTCCTAGTTGCGATAGGCTAGGGTATTCCTTTCTCGTAAATAATCTATCCTAGCCCAAAAAAGGGTTAAACGTATACTGGGTAGATGTCGTTTCGTGGCCAATTTAACGAGATCGAAACGACAAGGGCCTCGGCAATCTTTTCATGTTTAGAGAGTCAGAAAAAAGCTGAAAGATGACTCCTCTTGGAGGAACGAGTGGTATAAAGGGTAGCAACAGGTTCCAGTAATGGTGGAACTGCTCAAAACAAGTAAACTTTAAGAGGCTGGCTAATAAGACCACTCGTCATAGCGGTTGCTCAGGAACGGGTAAAACAACCAAGTGAAGGCATATGATCGGCCAAGAAAATAGTGACGATGGAATGAGAAAACCAAGACTCATTTGGCAAAAAAAGGCTGATAAAATGACAATCACAAGAGGTAAAATGGGAAAGGTTTCATTTTTACACAAGCTTGAAATCATAAAACTCTGCTTTAAGTTGGTTTCATTTTTACACAAGCTTGAAACAAAGATAAACTATGCTTGAAACCGGTTTCATTTTTACACAAGCTTGAAACGGAAATAAAATATGCTTGAAAAAGTAAGCATGCCCCCAGCATGGTGACTCAATTTGAGGTACATGCCCCCCAAGCTTCAATCCATATGAAAGGCAGATGGAGTGAAGGTTCAAGTTACGAGATCTAAGAAAGACTCGACTGGGATTTTACGAGATCTTAGCAAAGACTCGAATTGAACAAGAAAGTGTTTCATTGTTTAAACGAGGTTGACACATTAAAAGAACTATCCTTGGACACCCTTGTTTCATTTTTTAAGGAGCTTGACACAGGACAAGGAACTCTGCTCCAAAGAGCTTGTTTCATTTTTTAAGGAGCTTGACACAAGAAAACGAACTATGCTCTGACAACCTTGTTTCATTTTTTAAGGAGCTTAACACAAGACAAGGAACTCTGCTCCAACAACCTTATTTCATTTTTTAAGGAGCTTGACACAAGACAAGAACCATGCTCCGACCAGCTTGTTTAATTTTTTAAGGAGCTTGACACAAGGAAAAGAACTATGCTCCGATAGACTTCATCATAATGAATAAGAAGTCATCGCTTCCAAGAGTTCCACTCCCGATGGAAGGAAAACATCCTAGAAGTCAGGACCCAATGCCCCCAACACCTGATGCACAACGACACTATCACTGAGTACAGGCATGGGGTAGGTAGCCACATAGTTAACCTGTGGTGGGGCAGATACAACGGGTGGATAAAAACCAGGAAGGGATGATGGCGGGCCAGCTGCCATATCAGGACCAAAGAATGAAAGCTGATCAATGGTCACGATCCATCCTTCATGCGGAAAACAAACCACACGAAAAAGGGAGGAGACAAGCGCTCCCATGGCATAGGTGTAATCGCGCCCCAAGAGTAGATTAAAATCCAAGGGGCCTGGAACAACCATCACACCCATATGGATGCTTTTACCTCCCAAAGTAACAGGTAACCTTGGAAGGACCCCTAACGGTTGACTCTTTCTTCTGTTAAATGCTAAAAAATTCTGCGTAACAGGCACAAGCGGTGGTGAACTGAAAGCGTGCCAAGTAGTTGAGGATAAAATACTAACAGACGTGCCTTCGTCTATAATGGTGCTGGGTACAACCAGACCAAAAGCATGTACTATGATCTCGAAAGGCACATAAGACGGAAGGCGGTATCCTGAAAATCGACTCCAATCAAAGGAAGTGACCAAACTACGCGGAGGGGCTACCATCGAACCAAGAAGGTCTTCCCCTGGTGTTACGGAAGAAGAAGGAGCATCCTCCATGACCTCCATCTCGAAGGTGGGAGGGGTATCCTCTGGAACCTCCATCACAGGAGGTGGAGGAGAATCTTCTTGAGGTATAGGGACAGGAGAATCTTTCTCCAAGTTCGAAGAATCTGAAGAAACAAGAAGAACCTGAGGGGTGTGAGGTCCACTCTCAACGGAAAAGACCTAGTGCACCGTAGAAGGGGCCAGCTCAACCGATCCCACGACCAATGGTTGGTCGGGAACGGATTCCTGAATGGGAATTTCCGAGGGAGCGGGATCGACCAAGGATGACTCTTGACCAATCATGGCATCAACGGGTGGAAGACTCAAAGAAAGTTGTTTATAACCAGCCGGAAGGCACGGCGTAGAAACAACTGAGTTGTCCAAAACTCTCTTGGCTTCATCCATATACGGACAAAGGTGAATGGCATGGTGCCCTTCACACAACTTACAAGGATTGGTAATCTTACCCTTAGGAGTTTTACCAGCACTAGCTGAAGACGTGCCCCCAACCTGACTCCCAGAAGCCAAAGGCAATGACGGGCGGCCGTTGGATCATACTTTGAGCACCTTGGGAATGCCAGGGCAGTCTCGAAGAAGATGGTCTCCCGTGCACAACATGCAAGGGAACTTGACTTTCCGTGGAGGATTGGAAGGTTTATCAAGAGGAGATGTTTCGGAAGCAATAGCTGTAGCCTTAGCCTCTCCTTTATCAGACTTCTTCTTCTTTTTCTTCTTCTTCTTCTTCTTAGCCACCTGGTTACTCGAATCCAGGCTTTCACCAGGCGAAGTAGAAGAGGAGGACACAGAAACAAGCGAAGAAGGGGAGAGGTCCACCTTGGAATCAACATGATGTTGTTCAGGTGGAGGAACTGATTGAATAATAGCTGAGACATTCGGGACCACAGAGGTTGAGAACAACCAAACAGGCAACCCAATAGTTAACCCAAGAAGGGACAACGTTGCCATGTAAGGAGCACCAACATTCCCAAAAGGAGGAAAAGGACCAGGATTCCCATCAGAGGGGATTCCTTGGTTGGTGAACTCTGGAAAAGTTGCCATCAAAACAACTCAAATCCGCACACGGGCTAAAAACCAAGGCACACAATCAAACGGCCAACAAGCAAATCTAAAAGGGCGTGTGATCGCAGGTGATTTATTTTACCACATTGAAACTTTAGAAACTTCACTGTTTCATGTTTTAAGAGTCAAGAAACGGATGAAAGGTGACTCTATCTCTTTCAGATTTGACGCAAGCATGAAAGGACAAGTGCTTGGTGATCCTTTCAAATTTAAAGAGTCAGAAAAGATCAAATGACTACTCAGGAGTACTAGGCAAAGGGTGTACCAAATAACCATGAACTGCAATATACACCTTGGTTTCAAAATGAAAGAGAAAACAACCAAGGACTTAACGTACGTGCAGGCAATCTCCCCGAATTCTGTGTCTGGTGTATCACGAGTATAGGGCGGCAGACTCGGCTTCCTATGGATAAAGGATTGAAACCTAGTGGGGTCTCCCTTTATATACGCGACGGTACGGGGAGCATAAGTCTGTACTAGCGCTGTCTAAAGCCAAGAGGCGAATGACAGCTACTAGGTTTAAGACGCCAGAACACGTCTCTAGCCTAGACCTCTAAATATTTCGTTAATGTTTCAATGTTTCCTTAGTGTAAATTGAGTAAATTTTAAAGTTTATCTTCAATTACGTTTCAGTTTTTAGGCCCTATCGTATGTCATATGATAATCTCTTGTATGCAGCTATATGAGAAACGAAAACTTTTCAATTCGATGAATGCTATCTAGTTAAGGGAAGAGCTTCAAACAATGATGCAACAAACAACAACATTGTAAACGAAATTTTTCCAAACTAGATGATGTTCACTATCCGAAAGTAATTTCAAACATTCAATGATGCGAATAATGCAATGTATTCTATGCAAAATCCTCTTTTTCGAAAACTATGAAATTGTAATCTATGCACAATTTCCTTTTTCTTTTCAGATGATAAGAATGCACTCAATGCATTTTTCGATGAAATAAGAATCTACTTAATGCATGCTTTTAATAAAAGAGAATGCAATCAAAGTGATTTTTAGTTTTCAATCATTAAACAATGTGATCTAAGTTCAATGATAAATCTCAAAAATACTTTTCAATGCAATGTGATCTAATGCATGAAAAGAAAACTTTGAAATGAAAACTAAGAGAATGCAAAACTTCTTAATGAAGGATGAATGCAAAAGAGATGTAAACAAACACTAAGAATGCAATCGTTGTTTCAAAACACTTTGTAACAAAATTCCTCAAAAGGCGACAAGACATATGAAGTCAAACACAAAGAGGGCTTCCAAAGCAAGAGATCAGAACAAGGCATTCATTCCCTTTTACACCAAAAAATCATGGAAAGAAGACATTTCAAACAATGAGAAATGTAATCTATGCTCATACAATGAAAATACCGGAAGGGAAAGACACACTGGTGAAGGATTTAGGGAAAAAATCTCAATTTTCACACACCCTGAAATTGGCTCGACTTTTTCATTGACAACTAGCGCCAACTAGCGCGACTTGCCCACTGACAACTAGCGCCAATGGCTAATTGGCGCGGGTTGCTAACTGACAACAAGCGCCAACGCCTGAAAATGAAAAAACAAAGAATTTATCCCAACCAAGACCAAACTCACCACTTCAAGCAGGATCTAAAACAAACCCAGAAGCAAAGTACTGGCCAAAAGAAATTTCCGAACAAGGGTAAACCTTAGCACCTACAGGAGATGGCATGACTGTCTGGCTGTAATCCGTGCCAGACAGGGGATGGCGTGAGTGATGAACTGGCAACCTGCGCCAACTGGTGTGACTGTTAGGGCTAAACTCGCACCAATCAAGCCAACTATGAAAAGGTGAAAATTCAGAAAAGCAGAGGTTAGATATGATCCTCTGGGGCTGAACCAAAAGCCAAACACAAAAAGAGCCAGCCAAAAGAGCCGATCAAGCAAGCAGAATCGAGAAACAACCGAAAAGACAAGACAATACTCCAAGTGTTTAGTTCATAAAATAAACCGGAGATTGACTGAAGCAGCTTTGATCTACTTCGCTAATGCAGGGCAATAGCGTTTCGAAGGCTATCTGGCCAACTTCAGGCTCCGTCTATAGCTTATAAAACGAACGACAACAAGCTAACGATCCCCAGCGGAGTTGCCAATTTTTTGTGGAGGTAAATCCCCTCTGCGGACAGAGGCGATCCCTACTAGCCTAGACCGGGTCTAGCAACAATCATTCACGCTATAGTGCAGGTTCCTAATTGCAAATAAACCAACTAGCTATGAAGGCTTACCTAGAATCCAACGTTGTTGCTTGTAGAAGAGGTGGCGCTCCCGTTCCTTAGCTCTGGCAGATCACGATCCCCACGATCTCCGTGATAGGACACCTGCACATGTGAGAAACAAAACAAATGCAAGTGTAAAATCCAGTAGATGCAACTATATCTCAGTCAGAAAGGACATAACTCATCATCATAGATAACAACAAGAGTTGAACCATAACCAATAGTCGTTCATTAATAATCAATCAAAGGAAAATTACAACCATAGTTCTGATGTTGAATTCTCCTTCGGAGGGTCGCCAGGAGAACACGTCTCGAAAAGCCTGTCAGGGATGGGACAAACCTCTCTCTTCGGATCTTGACGATCGTCTCCTTGCTTGAAATTGGCCTTAAGGGAATTATGGAGGCTCTTGCAGCATAAGGCTCTTGGAAATTTGGGAACTTGAAGACCAGCTTGCAATGGAGATGGGCAAGCTTTTATAGATGGAGGAAGGGGAGTTGGGATCCCTATAATCATGGGATTGGCCCTATCCTCAAGGAAGCTTCCATGAGAGGTGGCAAACCACTTCCTCTCTATGGAAACCTGTAGCCAAACCTCCCAACTCAAGATAGATATCAGTTCTTGGATCAGTTAGGACGAAAATTTCACCATCTATTTTTAAAAAAAACTCCTTAAATTGGCTGGCGTGAGTGTGACTCTGGGACAGAGTGCCAACTGGCGTGGCCTATTTGAAGTATTTTGCCCATTGGCGTGGGTACTGAACTGCTTGATCGCTCCAATGCAAAAAGGGCCATTTTTAGGGTTTTTCACAAGGAGATGTCTTCAGGGCAATGAAAGCTCTTGTTTAGAGGGATGTCATGAAAGTGGTTTCAAGCCATGTCACTACTCACAGGTCATGAAATGAGCCCTCCAATGTGCGGGACAGGGATTGCAGGGACGGTGACAAATTACTGTGTAACAACACTGAATTGAACTAAAAGCTGCGCAGGTTTATGCACTATTTTCTGTCGAAAACCACACAGTCAAGGAAAAACTTGGAAAAAATAAATAATAATATTTCTTTTTTCAGGGATTCTTAAAATTTATCTACCCAACCAGACTTAGAGAAGTCAAAATTAGAAAACTTAAAATTCAAACCGAATATAAATAAAGAAAACTAAGCTCTAGTTCCTCAATGGAGTCACCATTTTTTTACGTGGATTAATCCCTCTTGCGGACAAGAGAGACCTCCCTAGTACTCAATGAGTAACTAGAAACAAATATCCATTTGAAAACCTTTTCCTTCATATTAATTGCATTCCAAGATTATAATAGTAAAGTAGAGAGGACATGCCCCTACCTTGAAATCCAAATGTTTGATGTAGCCTTTTGTTCCGTCACTCCAAAGTGGTTTCTCTAATGATTAGAACCTAAGACAAGACAAAGGATCAAAGAATTTGCAATATATAATAATTAGAAAATGCTATTTCAACTTAGTGATCAAGGAGTCTAAGTATTGACATTATTCCAAAAGGCATAGAAACAAAGCAATGAGAAAAAGAGATTCATATGTATTATCTTGAATAAAATGAGTAATCTTACAACCTAATGCCTTGATGTTGTACAGATTTCTCCCGGGGTCCTGAAAAATCGTTCTCCTTTAGTCTGATAATCCTTCCTATCGAAATACCAGCATGGAGTTATAGACACAAGGGTGTGATCATTCTCATGCCAACAACAACTCACTAGTGTAGAAAGTATGCACTCTTATGAACTCTCTTCAGCTTAGAAACTGTATAGATTAGTCTCTAATTACATTGGTATCTACCCTTCAACCTGAAACTTGAGCTCAATTTATAGGGAAATGGAGGTAGTTTCAGTTCCATGAAGAGGGGAATGGATTCCTCTCATGAAGGGATTTGAGCTCCATGGACCAAGGGATAAGCTCCATGAGTGGAGGGATAAAACTTGAACTGATCGCGACTCTAGAAGCTTCCAGTTGGGAGAATATTCGACCAACTAGGCTTTTAGAATTTAATTTTTTCTTTTATTTTCTTTTCACAGGAGTGCACATGTAATAGTGGCAAAAAGTGTGGGAGTTTCTACAGTTTATGGACAGAACATCAGTGCATGCGCAGGGAAAGGCTAGAAAAACCTGCAGATAGACTTTTAATGGTTTTACATAGCTTTTCTCCAATTCCAAGACTTGATTCAGGAACATTAGTGTTTTTGACGTCTAAGAGAATATGCTATGGATGGTGATAGATCCATATGAATAGTCAAATTTCATGGTGACAAAATGACGTGTAACACTAAATCATCCCCCAGTTTCCACACTAGAGGACCAAATTTTAGTAAATTGTTAAATTCACCACAATGCACAGACATAGAACACCATATTATCCAAAACCATAATAAATAATGAAATATCTAGGTACCCAAACAAAGGACAAGATAAAATATAGTGCCAAAAGCACTCAACACCATTAGCAAAGTGAAACTTAGAATAATTAAAAAGGATTTCACATGAATTGAATTACATAAACCCAAATTCATAGATTCAAAGTACCGTTGATACGTAAGACATATGAAGCCAAAGGAAACCCATTGATTATGACACACCCTTATTGAAATAGCAATAACCCTACTAATGACATGTAAACATTGTAAGACAAACAAGCAACCAATTACATAATTAGATTCCTGAAAAGGGAGATTTGACACCTCTACAATCCCTATCAAATAACTAGACAATATTTGAGATAAAAGCCCAATATTTTCATACAATAAGTGAGAAACAAAAGTTGGAAACCCTATATGAAGCCAAATGAAGGAAGTCGAGGAAAAATCCTCACCTCCAATTCTATGTTGCATGTACCTTTGCCACCCCAATGGCATAACTATGTAATTAAAACAATGATTCAAAGCCCCACTTGGAAATACCACACCTGTCAGCTTCCTTCTGCCATGCCTTTGCTAAGTTGATACTTGTGAACATGGCACAACTTCAAATGAAGCTCTAATTGCTAACTCCATTGGGGATATATTAAATCCATTATATATATTGTATCAAAATTATAATATTAAAATAATATTTTAACATTTGTATTCGAATTAAAACATTATAAATATTTTCAACATTTATATTATATGTTATGCTATACATTTCATTTTTAATGTTCATATTTTAATTATATATATAATGGAAATAACATGTTTTACAAATATTTTTAATATAATAGAATAGATTATGATTAGAGTTTTTCTTTTATTAATCTTTACAAAAGTTTTAAAATTATAGTGATAACTTTGTTATTGAATTTTCATTAATTATACTTTGATTATAATATTTAACTATTTACTAATAAAACATTTAAAAAATAAATGTTTATGCTATAAGGAGTTTACCTCTCGTAAGAAATTCCCTATGTGCCACTGTGTACTATCCTGCATCGTTGATTCGATGTGTTATACGATTAATCAAAATTCCCCTGTTGGATCATTATAGGAGGTGGGAATGCTACATTGGAGGTTGGTTACAGGAAACACTACACTGGAAGTTTGTTATAGTAAGGACTCATGCCACTATGAATCTCGAGAGACGGTAAAAAGGAAGGAATGGATACTACCCCTTGCTTGCTTAGGCATTGTGGAGTTTCCCCATCATAACCCCCTCCATAGCTATGGCTTTCCTAGGAAGGGATATCTTCCTATTCTTTTGGTTTTGATTTTTCCTAGCCCCTTATTTTCTAATGGTCGCGGTGTAGGTGCTACTACTGCACCCATCTCCTAGTGCATTTCCCATTCTTCTGCGTTGTATAGAGTCGAGGGGTGGGTAGCTCCAGCGGTTGTGGTTAAGGCAGTCCCTGTGACCTGTAACCAGAGAGGGGCAAACCATCCCATCATATGCAGTGAAAGCGGGAGAGTTCTGGTTTCACAACATTCTCTTTTGGTGTTTGATGTTGTGTGTGTGCATGATGAAAGGACTCTGTATCTATAGTTGTGGATGGAATGAATTTTAAGCCTCTGGTGGACGATTTTCTAGAGGAATTAATGGGTGATTATAATTCATTCATGGCTTATACTTCCATGGGGTATCACCACAACAACCAAATTTTCGCAGAGCATCTGAAAGCAAGTTGTATGGAATTGTTCAAATAAGGGTGTTTGGGGCTTGAACAATTGGCCACTATAGACGGGATGTGTGATGTCATATATTTTCTTGTCGCCGAAGGGCCTCTCATGTGTCACATAAAACTATTAATATTCAAGTCAATTCTCGACTTCTAGGAAATTGGGCAGTTGTTTCGTGTGATGCCTATCCACAGGCTCAACGAGCAGCCCACTCTGTGATTGAGTCGTCTTTGACCTTATTTATCTACCGGTGAATATTATTATTATTTGAATATTATTAGGGTCTTTCTATAGACATTTTTTGAACTATTATGAGTATAATTATGAGTATCAGATCTGAAAAATTAAACTGTCCAATGTAGAGCAGGGTGCATAGTCTATAATTTTGATACGATAAGTGTGAAAGTATAATTGCGTCTACTGGAAATTTTCAATCTATATTGGAAATTGGCACAGATTTTTAACCCAAAACCATATGGGTGTGGCTATGCATAAATAAAGATGAATGAGACGTCTTCAATCATTTGGGTTATTTGTTTCTCTGTTCTTTGGCAACCACCCATAACAAACATCATAAATTGTACTTTGGAAACCACCCATAACAAACATCATACATAGTTCTATATTTTCCCTTTTACATATTTAGCCTTAGAATTAATTGTGACAGGTGACCCACTCAGTACAATGAACTGTTTGTGTTTGAAAGGAAATAACAGTGTGTTTGTAATGAATATCCACTATTCCCGACTGGCTGGGATAGAACATGAACCTTACTAACTCGCAAACAAAATTACAGTGGTATATAAATACCATATATATATATATATATATATATATATATATATAGATTATAAGGTAGGCTAAACTATATTAGATCAAAATAAAACTTTACATATGTGTTGGGCTGAGATGGTAAGCGGTGCTTAACCAATCCCAGCTTTAGAGGCTTTCAAAATAGCGCAGGTTTGGGATTGCCTCCTAGGAGGAAACCAAACCCTTAATAGGATCAAAAATTCATTATTTACAAAGTGTGTCATGACACATATAAAAGAAAAATATATGTAGTATGTGATGAAATAACAGAAAATAGAAAAAGAGCCAAGTAGCCGCGCAATCATTGTGTTCCTTCATCATCCTCTATAGCAAGGTCCTCCTCCTTGATGTGACATCCATATTCCTATGCAATGGCATCCTCCTCGGCAGAAGGCATGCATGAGGGGCTTTGTAGTAGCTACATAAAGGATAGGAGTGACTGGGTACTCAACATATGGAACTCATGTCCAAGCTCTGGCCAAACCCATGATCCACATGCCTGTATCCTCCTTCAGGGCCTCTTGAACTGGGAGAGGCTAGATATTTCATGGAGTGGGCAATGGTGGACTTCCTGGGGTCTCTTCTGCCCCTCTGATTCTTCAGAGCTAAGGAAATATCCTCCTGGGTGCGCTTAGTCCGACGTGGTGCTTCCATGTCATGGCTGCCATAATAGGAGCCTTCAAAGGATTCCAAATGGTGATCCTATCCGCATTGATAGAAACCCGAGAACGTGCCTCTTTGGCTACCCCTAAGAGTATTTTTGCACTGACGCGGAGCCATGGGGGGGATAACAGGCAGAGAGGGGGAGCCCGGTCTAAAAGCGGTGAAGTGCACAATAGGAGAGCGCGCAACAAAGAAGCACAAAAGGGGAGTATGCAATAGAGGGTTATGCAGCAAGGGGGCATGCAACGAGGGTGCCTGCCTTAGAAAGCGCGCAACGGGATGAATCCAAAGAAGTGGGGAATTCCAGAGCGAGGCGCGTAGACAGGGAGGACGCTGAGGGAGGGGCGCAACTTGGAGGGTATCAATGGGAGAAGCCCCTTGCAGGCGAGCACCAGTAAGGTGGTGCGTGAGAGGGAGAGCGCGCAACAGGGGGAGCACACAGGGAAACTGAAGCAGAAACTAAATGGAAAGTGTAGAGGAAGAGAAGGCTTTGGAGGCCGACTAGAGCAGCGATGGGATGACAAAATGAGGAGAGACCGCGCCTTTTGAAGACCTGTGGCACGAGCACAGATGTTGTGCGATTTTGTGGCATGCTTGCATATGCGATTTGGGACAGTTCACTTGGGATTTCATGTGATTCAGTGTATGGAAGAAGATCAAGTGCAGCAGATTGGCCATGTGAATGATTGCTAAGGGGAGGTTCTGCATCAGGTCAAAGCTGGCTGTGCAGGACATCGTCAGCCTGTGCATGGGAAGAGCTGGCTTTGCATGTTCGCAGCATGTCACCTGCATCCGGGGAACATGTACATATATTATACAAATACAATAAGTTCAATTAAAACATTGAGTTTTAGAGGAATTACTATTTTTTGAATTCTAGAGTGCACGAATGAATATATATATATATATATATATATATATCACTTACAATATTATTTACTCAAAATTTAACCTTACGAATACGTTGAGACATAATTAAGAAAATTTCACGGTAAGAGGCAAACAAGTATACCTCAGAATCATGGCTAAAAATAGGGAGACTCAATAAAGAAATCAAGAAATATGATATAGGCTTAAATCATAAGATATCATTTAAAATTAAAATGGGTGGAAGAGGCATGAAAAGGACCCGTGGTAACCAATGCTTCTTAGTTATCGAAACCAAAGAAAAAAAATAATATACATAAAAAACAATGTAAACTTTGAAACCGGAACTGAAACGAGTACCCACTTTTTTGAGGTAGCAAAAAATCATCTGATTTTGAAAAGTGCTAATTCAGAATATACATTTTTTTTGAGGTAGCAAAAAATCATTTGATTTTGAAAAGTGTTGATTTAGAATACACCTTCTTTTTTTAGGTAGCAAAAAATCATCTGATTTTGAAAAGTGTTGTTTCAGAATACACCTTCTTTTTTAGCATATTTTTGACACTTTAAATTTTCTTATGTATCAAGTAAAAATATTTTTTTCTAACTGTTAGTGATTTCATGCAAATTTTGAAAAGTGTTGATGGACTAGCAACCCTTTTTTTTTAGAGGGATTATTTTTGACACTTTAAATTTTAAAAATTTTCTAATGTATACGTGTGGAATTTTTTCTTAAAATGTTGGTGATTTGCATGCGAATTTTGTAAAACATCAATAAAAAAATTTTAAGGCATATTTTTAACATTTTAAATTTTCTCATCTCCAAAGTAAACACACACACACACACACACACACACACACACACACATATATATTTTTAAATGTTGATTATTTAACTATATTTTAAGTTGTCCAATTTTTTTTCATTTGTAATTTATTTTTCCAAAGTTTAAAAAAATAGTAAAATCAATATATTGAGGTTATGATTTCTTTTATATTTATATATCATTAATTAATACTTCAATACACATAAAATAATTGTCCCTAAAAAATAATATTTTAAAAACTTAACAAAAAATATACATTTGCATATACATGTAATTAAAAAATATGTATTTTAGGACATTTTTGCTTAAAATAACACATTAAATAAAATAGAATTATGGAAATTTTGAATTAAAAATAAAATAAAAATAATTTTTTTTTTATGAAATTTATAAAAAAAAATGATGAAATTTGAGAAGAAAAAAGGATTCACATAAAAATAAAAAAATAAAAAAATAAAAACATATGTAATTTAATATATATATATATATATATATATATATATATATATATATATATATATATATATATAAGAAATTAAATGTAAATACATAAATTATTAAAAAAAACTAAATAAAAAAAATTCGGTCCCTAGGGTCATTGGGCAAGCTGAAAGTTGATTCTTAGAATCAGCTTTTAGCCCACTAGCCTAGGGTGGAGGCCTCTCGGGCCACCCGACGCGCTAAAATTTGATTCTTGGAATTTGATTTCAGCCTGTTGGATGGCCCGAGGGGCCTCCGCCCTGGGCTGGCAGAGCTGCACAGCTCTGCCAACCCAAGGTAGAGGCCCCTTAGGCCACCCGGTGGGCTGAAGGCCACGAATGGGTGGTTTGAGGGGCCTCTGCCCTGGGTTGGTGGAGTTGTGTAGCTCTGCTAGCCTAGGGTGAAGGCCACTTTTGGGTGGCCCGAGGGGCCTCTGCCCTGGGCTGGCGGAGCTGCGCAGCTCTACTAGCCTAGAGTGGAGGCCCCTTGGGCCACCTGGCGGGCTGAAGGAAACTCTCATAATGGCCTTCAGCAAGCTGGGTGGCCTAAGGGGTCTACGCCCTAGGTTGAGAATTGCTAGCTCATGGCGGAGGGCCCTCGGGTCACCGACAAGCTAAAGGTGATTTTGAGACTCGCCTTTATCCCGCCGGGTGAACCAAGGGGCCTCCGCCCTGGGCTAAGAATCACCAATCCTAGCGCAGAGGCCCCTCGACCCCCCCGATAGGCTGAAGGTGATTCAAAAAATTGCCTTCAGCCCGCCGAGTGAAGGCGATTCAGCCTGCAAGGTGGAGGCGATTCTGAGAATCGCCTTCAGGCCGCTCGGTGGCTTGAGGGGCCGAATATATATATATATATATATATATATATATATATATATATATATATATATATAATATTTTTTTTATATAATTTAAATATATGTGTGTGTCTTTATTTTTTATTTTTATATGTTTTTAAAATTTTAAAATTGTTTTTATTTTTTTTATTTTTTTATTTTTTTATTGTTTTTCATTATTTAAATTTTTTTTTTCAATATCATTTTATTATTGTTATTTTAATTTTAATTTTTTTTTATTCTTTAAGTCTTAACGTTTTCATTTTTTATATATTAATTGTATTTTTTATTTTTAAATTTTTAATGTTTATGATTTTTATTATTTTTTTAAATGGTTTGTTTATTTTTTATTTTCATTTTTTTTTAATTACTTAAAACTCTTTTTGGATTTTTTTTTTGAATTTTTATTTTTTGATATCTTCATTTTTTATAAAAAATTCATAAATTTTTTATTTTTTAATTATTCAAATTTTCCATAATTTTATTTTATTTAACATGTTATTTTATAGATAAATGTCTTTTGGATTAATCACATCATTAGGATTTGGTCGACATTTCGAACCATCTAATGTGGTTCATCCTCAGGACAAGGTGAAGAAGGGAATCAATCTCATTGAATAAATAGTAAGGATGTGTCATTCACCCAGTGATAGCTGATCAAACTAGCTGTTAAAAACTATCCATTATTTGACTAGTTTAGTTAGTAAATTATAATATTAATTTTTTTTAAGTGTTTAAGAAATATTATTAAAGAATAATTTGAAATTTTTATAATTTAATAAAAAAATGGAATTATAAGAGCTAGTTTTTAACAACTAGTCTGATCAGCTATCCCTTGGCAATGACGCATCTTTACTATTTATTTAATGAGATCGATTCCCTTCTTCACCTTGTGCTAAGGATGAACCACATTAGATGATTCCAAATGTCGACCAAATCCTAATGACGTGATTAATCCAAAAGACATTTATCTACATTATGGGTCACAAAAGTCTTAGATCTAGTGTTATTTTAGTTAAAATCTCTTAACATACATTTTTTTTAAAATTATATCTATATTCAAAATTTATATTTTTTTTCGAGTTTTTAAAAATATAAAAGAAATCATAACCTTAAGATATTAATTTTTTTTATTTATTTTTTATTTTTTTAACTTTGGAAAGAAATTAAAACTTTCATTATAAAAAAAAAAGCATTGCAAAGGAAAACAAAAAATTAGAAAACCCATAAAAAAAAAATCTTAGGACGAAAAAATAATAATAATAATAATAATTAGGCCCCTCGGGCCCCTAAGCAGGCTCAAGCTGATTCTCAGAATCGGTTGAGCCCGCCCAAGGGCTCAAGGGGTCGTTGCCCTGGGCAGGCGGAGGCCCCTTAGGCCACCTAGCGGGCTGAAGCCGATACTGAAAATTAGCTTCAGTCTGTCGGGTGGCTTGAGGGGCCTCCACCCTAGGCTGGCGAAGCTGGGCAGCTCCACCCGCCCAGGGTGGCGACCCCTCAGGCCCTCTGGTGACCTTAAGCCGATTCTCATAATCGATTTGAGCCCGCCTAGGGCCTTGAGGGGATGAATTGATTTTTTATTTCTATTTTAATAATAATAATAATAATTATTATTATTATTTAAATTTTAATTGGTTTTATGTTTTTTTTTTAATTTTTTTGGATGAATTTTTTTTTCTTAAATTAAAAAAAAAATTAATTTTTTTTGTTGTTATTTTTTTTCTTATTTAACTATTTAAAAAAAAAAAAATTAAATGTTTTTTATTTTTATTTTAAATTTGTTTAATGTTTTTTTTTTTTTTTTTTTGAATTTTTTATTATTATTTTTTTTTATGTTTTTTAATTTCAAAATAAATAAATTATTTTATTGATTTTTTTAAATGAATTATTTATTGATTTATTTTGATGTTTTCTTTTTGTTTGTTTTTTATTTAATCATTTAATAACGTATTTTTTTTTTTCTTTGGATATATATATATATATATATATATATATATATATATATATATATATATATATAATTTTGTTTTATTATTTTTAGTTTTTGTATTGTAGGTTTTTGTATTTTTTATTTTTTTTACATTTTTATGTTTGGGTTTTTTATTTATTTTTATATATTTGATTTTTTTGTCCTTTTTTAATTTAATTTTTTTTTCTAATATATATATTTATTTAATTTTTATTATTATTTAATTTATTTATTTATTTTCAGTGTTTTAATTTTAATTTTAATTTGCAAATTTTGTTTTCAATTTTTTTTTTTTTGAAATTTTAAGGTTTTTCAGAGTCATGATATTTTATCTTTTACACCATTTTTTCAAAATGGTGAAAATCTATCCTGAAAAAAGAAGAAGATGGTATTCCAACATCAACACTTTTCTCTTTCAGGGTGTTTTTTGCATAAAAAATGTTGGTTTTCAATGCCATTTTTAAAACATGCTGGAAATTTACCAAAAAGAAAAAATTGTTATTCCAACATCAACACTTTTCGTTTTCGAGCTGTTTTTCATGCTTTTTGGGGATTTTTTACTAGAGTTATCATTTTGAGTTTATAGTTCTTGTTTCATAGTTTACATTGTTAAAATTTCCTGGCCAAGAAAAACTATAAAATGTGCAACCAAAAAATCTCACTCCGATTTAAAAATATGTTTTCCCACAAAATGGCTTCAACTAGAATTATGAAACAAGAAAACCCGACTATTATCCTCCAGAGGTTACGAAATCAGATCTCATAATTGGACACTTGGAACCAATAGAAAATCCAACTACCATCTTCTAGAGAATAAATTTGGCACTAGGATACAATAGAAATCTATCCATGTATATATATTATAGTGGTATAAAAATACCATGTATATATATTATACAAATACAGTAAGTTTGAGTAATGTATTAAGAAATTTCCTAAATATAGGTTCAACTAATGAATTGGGTTTTAATATAGGTTCAATTAATACATTGAATTTTAGAGGTTTTTAAAATTAAGTTATGTTTATTTATATAGGAATTATATGCTTATTCTTTTCAATCTCTCAAATTCATTTAACATACAAATAATGGAAATTATTACAGCTATGAATTTAAAAACTAGTTAAAACTATTTTTTGAATTCTAGAGCATATGAATATACATATAGCACTTGAATTTCTATTTACCAAAATTTAACCTCGCAAATTTATTGAGACATAAATACGAAATCCCGCCAATAGAACGTGATAACATGCATCCAAGTGTACTTTAGAATCATGGATGAAAATAGACAGAAATATAAGATTAAACTATAAATAATTTAAAATTAGAATGGGAGGAAAGGGTTTCCCTACCTTTAGTTCGAGGAAATAGAGATATAACAACATCAACATCACTAGGGATAAACAATTCTTGGTTTTCCCACATCCAACGTCCTACCATATTCTTTTTACTCACTAATTAAGAAGGAGGCACAAAAAGGTGTTGTGGTAACCTAATGCTTCTTGGCCATTGAAAGCAAAGAAGAAAATAAAATACATAAAATTGTCTAGAAAACCAAAACTGTAAATTTCCCAACAAAATTTATTTAAAACATTTCTTCCCACAAGATGGCTTCAGTTGGACTTAGATTCCATAATTAAATCTCACTAAAAAACAGTAAAACTCAACTACCTCCTGATATTACAAAATAATATCTCATATTTTAGCACTTAGAAACAATAGAAAAACCTACTACCATCCTCCAGAGACTAAATTCAGAACTAGGAAACATTAGAAAAACATCCTCCATATTCTAGTATGTCTTCTTCATTATCTTCTCAATGTATCCTTACAACTTCTCAACCAAAGAAGAAGAATATCTCACGTCCACAAAGTTACTCTTAATGCTACCCTAGGGTGTGCTTGATGAGCTTTCCTCGTATGTGTTAGGGGGATAATGGTTTGAGGTAGAGTGGCCGCCACATAACAATAGCTACAGAGTCTTCATTCTCCTTTTTAACAAGTTCCGTTACTGAGAATTCGTTAACTTGGGTTGCATTATTTTGTCTAGGAGAGCCATATTTTGGGTCACTGTCTTCATAGCCCAGAAGACTCCCCATTTTGATATTATATCCCTTGATCTCACTCTCACAAAACTCATCGACCTCTTGTGGCTTTCCACAGGTCTATCTGTTGATAGTTCGGTGTAATACCAACGTATTTGTAATGATATTGTTTTGGGCATGCCCTTTCCCTATACAGTAATAAAAATTGTGATCGTTTTCTCCCTAATCTTGGGAGATCAAGTTCCAAATGCTCAGGTATTTTTGGAATTAAACGTGTCAATAATTTCCATTGTTTCCATCCAAATAAAATGCATTGGCCCTGGATATACTTTATGCTTCTTGTTTTACTAGATTGTGTCCATATACAATATGACTCTAGATTGCAGAACTTGCAGTACTAATGTGATAATATATCCCCAATTTCTTTCATTCCCATCAATATTCTTCACTCTATTCCAGTATGTACTTGGGCTAGCAAGCACTGTTAGGCACTAATGTAACCTTTCGAGCTCCTTTCTAAACTATTTTGGATGAGTTTCAACTTACTTCTCTATCCTTGCTTCCTCACTCTTTTTTTTCTTATCAATCTGGATTTGATTTTGGTCCTAACATAAGGAACATTTATCAGATTACAAAAATGCATTTTCTACCCCTAAAGATTGGATGAGATCCAAATTGACCATGAAGTGAAAGTCCAGTCAAATAATTTTGTGTTGCAATCCCTCATAATCAAAGCAACTTTGAGAAAATGAATGACTATACCTACCTTCTTGAGAAAACAAACCTGAATTTGAAATTTGGTTTTGAAAACCCAATTAAAATATGAGACCTATGTGTTCCTCTCTTTGCTCAATCATGACATTGCAAATCTAAAAAAAAGAGGCACTAACTATGGATTTTTGTTTGACACTATGGCCCAAATGAGTAATACATAATCTTCCTTTTTCTCTATTCTACTACAAAATATAACTCATAAATTCCTTGAAATATCTCTCCACATGTATTCTATACGCAGTGCCAATGTTTATCCACATGTGCTCGATTGGAAATCACTTGGAAGTTGATCATGTCTCTTCCACATTTCAATAATATTATCCCAGAACCCACAGAGACTTTCCCTGCACAAATTAGCATTGATATCATTATGTTTCCTGAAGGAATCATAATATGTGATCCCATATTCCTTCTGATAATTCTCTTTATACCACTCAAGCTCTTCCGTAACACATTGCTTCAAAAATGTAGAAAACAATTAGTGCTCACATTAGAATTTAAAATAAAATCTTACACAATAAGAATTAACTAATAGGAATTCTAAATAAGTTGAGAGATAGCCTCTTTTCCTGATCAAAGACTTAAGGCTCAAAAGAAACTGGCAACAAGATTTTCAATCTTTTATGTACTCTAATCATTGTAGAAATATTCAAAGGTAAAATTAAGAAAGGAATAAATTATTTGCTCAAAAATCAACCCAAATAAGGTTCTTCCTTGATTCCACCAAATATGGAATATTCAATAATATTAAATACCAAGGAAATAATGGGAAGTGTTGTCCAACCACATCAAGAAAACACTTTGTTTACATTGCACATCATTCCCCTTCAGCCGATATCCACACACATAGAAAATTCTTTATGTACAACACATCTCCACAAATGCTACAAGCAATATTTCATATCCATAGTTTCAGAATTCCTTCCCCGACTACCTTCCCTAACATAGCTCCCATTCATGAAATAAAACATAGCTAAAACCAAATTCGTGGATACGAACATTCTACAACAATGAAGTGCATACCAAAATACATGGGCCTAAGACTGATACATAACTACCAGGCATTAGATTATTTAACTATAATGACAAATGATGTGGCCTGACCTTTATTTTGTTGCCATATTTTTATAGGCCTATTTCATTTCCTCATATGGAAGATTCGCATTGCAGTCTCAGGGGGATGTCCCTAGGGGTTGTATGTTATTCTCAAACAAGTTAGTGCCACCTATCATAAGAAACATGTATAATGAAAAAAATCAGCCTAATAGCGAAGGGGTGTGAAACAAAGTACATTAACCTAACATGTCTTCTAGGGTAATGTTAAAATATAAGACACTCTAGTACAACAAGATAGGTGCAAAAATTTGTGCATTAACTTAATGCAACTGAAAATTGTTGGATGCATTAGACCTTTGAAGCCATGAAATTCCCTTTCTGGGATTTTTTTTTCTCAAATCCTAAACCTAAGTCCGAAATAGGTGCAAAATAAAGGTGGGATTCAGAAAGTAAATAGTCAAGGATCTCTCTCCTAACAACAAAGAACAAATTCTCTATTGGTTCCAAAAAATAAAATGAGCATTTCCACCCGATTGAGTAGCATAATTGATAGCATAGACTAGGCTAGAATAAGCACACTGGATTAATCTTGCATAAAAAATCATTTTCCAACACTCTAATCAAACCTAAGCTTAGAAGGAAGAAGGATTAATACTCTGAATGGAGTGGGAAAACTCATCGGACCCTACCTCTCATCCATATGCATCAAGTTGTTAACTTAAATAAACAATACCCAACCTAATAACATCTTATATAATAATTTATCGTCCCATCTCCCCATGGAAATCAAGCGAGCTCCCATATCGAAAGGTTGGTTAATCATTTCGGATAGCACAAAAGGTCAAATCATTTATTTTATTTATAGCCAGTTGAGATGCGTGGTCCAAAGGAAAGAACCCATATAGTATACAAGAGTGAGTGCAATTGAAGAGCGATATCAAGAAGTTGTTTTCCAAGATGGCCCCACATATTTATATCATCAGTTTTATTAATTTTACCCTTTAGCCATTGGAGTTGGTGGTTTTCCAAGATGGCCCCACAGATTTATATTAGAAATTTTATCAATTTACCCTTAATCCATTGAAGTTGGTTGGCCGAGTGAATTAGTCACTACCACAATCTCAAAAGGATTCTATTGATTTGGAAGTTGTAGCATGTGTTTCACTCTCTTTGTTTCGACTGGTGCTTTTCACTATCAAAGGGATTCCCCTAGGGTTGTATGTTGTTCTTTGTGTCCACTAAGATTGGATGAGGGGAGAGGCTAGAGTAGAGCAACTTGTATATTGAAGTTTACCCATCACCATGAAGCTCAAGTATTTGATGTTTCAAGGAGAGAGAATGCAAGTAGTCTAGGAGCCTTGGGATCTTTGGTGTTGAGGCATGCAATGAAAAACATATTTAGCCTACTACGTTAGAACATGAGAAAAAATCATAGGGTTTCAAATGGTTGAATATCTACATACAATGTGTGTAGGGCACATTAGGGGTAAAATAACAAGTACCATTATGTCTCATGATCAAAAGAGAAAAGATCATGAACTGACTACTTACATTACTTAAATACTTGTTAGAAACTTGAGAATGAGTATTTCCCTATCTACAAGTTAGAAAACCTATAACTGCACTAATTAGATTTCCAATATTGTTTGCTTAGAAATCAACCCAAATAAGGTTCTTCCTTGATTACACCAGAGATGGAATATTTAATTATATTAAACACCAAGGAACGAATGGTAAGTGTTTTCCAATCACATCATGAAAACAATTTGTTTACACAACACATCATTCCCCTTTAGCTGATATCCATACACACAGAATTATTTATGTGCAACACATCTCCATAAATGCTACAAACAATATTGCATATCCATAGTTTAAAAATTTCTTCCCCAACTGCCTTCCCTAGCATAGCTCTCATTCATGAAATGAAACATAGCCAAACCCAACCTCGTGGATGTGAACATTCTACAAAAATGAATTTCATACCAAAATCCATGGGCCTAAGACTAATACATGATACCAAGGATTAGATTATATAAGTATGATGAAAAATGATGTGCCCTGGCCTTTATTTTGTCTGCCATATTTTTATAGGCTTGTTGAATTTCTTGGGATGGAAGAGTGGAATTGCAGTCTCATGGGGATGTCCCTAGGGCTTGTATGTTGTTCTCAAACAAGTCAATGCCACCTATCACAAGAAACATGTATATTGAAAAAATGCAGCCTAATAGCTAAGGGGAGTGCAACACAACACATTAACCTAACATGTCTTCTAGGGTAATGTTAAAATATAAGACACTCTAGTCCAATAAGATAGGTGCAAAATTTTGTGTATGAGCTTAATTCAACTGAGAATTTTGGATTATTAGACCTTTGAATCCATGAAATTCCCTCTCTGGGATTTTTTTCTCAAATCCTAAACCTATGGCCAAAATAGGCTCAAAAGCAAGGTGGGGTTCAACAAGTAAATAGTCAAGGGTCTCTGTCCTAGCAACAAAGAAGAGATGCTCTATCGGTCCCAAAACACCAAATAGTAGCATAATTGCGAGCATAGACTAGGCTTGCATAAGCACACTGGATTAAGCTTGCATAACAAAGTAGTTTCCAACACTATAATGAAACATGGGCTTAGGATGTAGAAAGGATTAATACTCTAAATGGAGTGGGAAAACTCGCTGGACCCTGCCTCTCATCCATATGCATTGACCTGTTAACTTAAATAAATAGTGCCCAACCTAATCACATATTATATAATAATTTCTCGACCCCTCTCCCCATGGAAACCAAGTGATCCCTCATATCAAAAGGTTGGTTAATCACTGCGGCATAAGTAAGCACAAAAGTTCAAGTGATTTGTTTTATTTATAGCCAGTTGAGACAGGTGGTCCAAAGGAAATAACCCATATAATAATACAAGAGTGGTTGCAGTTGAAGAGTGAGATCGTGAGGTGGTTTCCAAATATGGCCCCACATATTTATATCATCATTTTTATGAGTTTACCTTTAATTTATTGAACCTGGCGATTTTCCAAGATGGCCCCACAGATTTATATCATTAGTTTACCCTTAATCCATTGAAGTTGGTTGGCCCAATGAATTAGTGAGTACCCCAATCTCAGAAGGACTCTATTGATTTGGAAGTCATAACATGTGTTTCACATATATTAAGTTGCATAAATTTTCCTGAAGTGGAATTCTTGTCATCAATGCAACTTTCCCAATTTGAGTCATTATAGGAAATCAACTCCAAATTGAACCATTAATGGGTGCATTGACATATTAAACGTGGTTAGAACAGAACCACTCCTCCTTCTCCCTTAATTTGTGCCAACGGAGTTGTGGACCAACTCCAGATAACTAAACCCTCTCTGGATGTCTCTCTGTTTCGATTGGTGCTTTTCCAATTTCAGGGGGATTTCGTTAGGGTTGTATGTTGTTCTTTCTATCCATTAAGATTGGATGAGGGGAGAGGTTGGAGTAGAGAAACTTGTATGTTGAATTTTATCCATCACCATGAAGTTCAAGTATTTGATGTTTGAAGGAGAGAGGACGCAAGTAGTCTAGAAGCCTTGGGAGCTTTGGTGTTGAGGCCTACAACGACAAAAATCTTCAACCTATTGTGTTGGAACATGAGGAAAGCTCATAAGGTTTCAATAAACTTATCATTTTGGAGAACTATATGAAAACATACATAATTGTGGTTGAATATCTACATACCATGTGTGTGGGGAATGTTACAGGTAAAAGGACACGTGCCATTGTGGCTCATGCCATATCCAAGGGTATATGTGGCCATACAAATTTTGAAAATGTATAGGAGAGTTGTTAGATTAAAAGGCTATGATATTGTAGTTGAAGGACAATTACAATGTCAAATAAGCAATTTGTTGTAAATTTCATATTTGTAAAGTTTCAATTATCAATTTCAAAGTTCAAATTTTACATTTTAAATTTCATTAATTTAATTTACTTAGTTGATTGCAAATATTTTATAAATTATAACTTAATAATTATTAAATGGAATTAGGGTCTCCATTCATGACGCACAAGTAAACTTGTTATAAAGTTAAATTTATTTATTACCTATTCTTAGAAAGTAATTTATGTTGCAAAAGAAACAATTCCAAACTAGGCAACATCTAGATCACATATCACATCATCTACATCACATAACATATCACATCTTTTTTATCTATGCTATTTTACATATGCTATAGCCTTAATGTTTAATTTACAATTAAGGCTATAAAGATAAATAATTGAATTTAAATCTTCATTCACAATATATATGAATAAATAGTATTTTTCTTTAATTATTTTTAAATAAAAAAACAAGGCAATTATATAAAATTTTAATTACCCCTTATATATTTCCTTATTTTTATAATAAAAACTAATTACCTTATACAATATTGCATCATATTTAATTTTTCAACTACCCACATTTTATGCATAAATCTTTTGGTAATAATCACATTGCATAAATCTTTCGGTAATAATCACATTGCAATGAACAAAGTCGCGTTTTGAACCAACTAGTGTGGTTCATCATCAAGACTAGGTGAGAGATCAGATCCGATCGTTGAGTTTAAATAGATGTAGAAATGGCAAAGTAAAACAGTTAGAATAACAACTAATTTGACTTTGAAAATAATAATGGTTAGTTCTAATAATTTAATTATTTACTTAATAAAACCTAACGGCTAGATTGACTATTAAAATTAATAACCGCTAGATCTATTTAATAGTTTAATTAATATATAAAAATCTTTTTATCTTATTAATATTTATTTTCTTATAATTATTTATCTATCTTAAAAAAATAAAAATAAATAAATAAAAATAAAATAAAATAAAATAAAATAATCTAAAATAAATAAATAAATAAATAAAAATAAATAAATAAATAAAAATAAAAATAAATTAATCAATTAAAAAAAATAAAAAAATAAAAATAAAAATAAAAAATAAGTAAAATAAAATAAAATAAAATAAAATAATAAATAAATAAATTAAATTAAATTAAATTAAATTAAAAATAAAATAAAAATAAAAATAAATAAAATAAAATAAAAATAAAAATAAATAAAAATAAACTAAAATCAAATAAAATATATATAAAATAAATTTTTTTTTTAAATAAAAAAGGAAAATTAAGAATATAAGGCAGGGATCCAACACCTGTTTATATTCCAACCATAATCTCTATTGAGATTTATGGGTCTTTTTTCAATTTCAAGGGCTTCTCTTAACTTACGATGATGAAAATGATCAATCCTACCTAAGACCTTAGCCTCTTCGATGCAGATATGATGATTAGTCTTTTCCACATGCTCAGCTAGGGCAGAGGTGCGGGACCTTCCGTGCCTAATGTTAGCTGCATGTTCACATATCCTTTGGCTAATAGACCTACCTGTTTCACCAATGTACGACATCCCACAAGAACAAGGAATAATGTAGACACCTTTTCCATCCCTAGGGTTCACCGGATCTTTAACCGATTTTAGAGAGCTACAAATCGTGTTAAGGGCCTTGAAGGAGGAGGAAACCCTATGCTTTCTAAGGATCCTAGCAATCCTATCAGTGGTACCCTAGCTGAGCATGTGGAAAAGACTAATCATCATATCTGCATCGAAGAGGCTAAGGTCTTAGGTAGGATTGATCATTTTCATCATCCTAAGTTAAGAGAGGCCCTTGAAATTGAAAAAAGACCCGTAAATCTCAATAGAGATGACGGTTGGAATATAAGCAGGTGTTGGATCCCTGCCTTATATTCTTAATTTTCCTTTTTTATTTTTAAATTTTTTTTATTTTATATATATTTTATTTGATTTTAGTTTATTTTTATTGATTTTTATTTTTAATTTATTTGATTTATTTATATTTATATTTTATTTTTAATTTAATTTAATTTAATTAATTAATTAATTAATTTATATTTTTTTTTAATTTTTAATTTTTTAATTAATTAATTAATTAATTTTTTTAATTTATTTTTTAATTTATTTTATTTCATGTTATTTTATTTTATTTTAATTTAATTTAATTTATTTTTATTTTTTATTTTTTATTTTTTATTATTTTTTAAGATAGTTAGATAAATAATTATAAGAAAATAAATATTAATAAGATAAAAAGATTTTTATATATGAATTAAACTATTAAATAGATCTAGCCGTTATTAATTTTAATAGTCAATCTAGCCATTAAGTTTTATTAAGTAAATAATTAAATTATTAGAACTAACCGTTATTATTTTCAAAGTCAAATTAGTTGTTATTATAACTGTTTTACTTTGCCATTTCTACATCTATTTAAACTCAACGATCAGATCTGATGATGAACCACACTGGTTGGTTCGAAACCACACTGGTTGGTTCGAAACGACTTTGTTCATTACAATGTGATTATTACTGAAAGATTTCTGCATAATTTATTGATGGATCACAGAAGCCAAAAATCCATAAATACCCACATTTTATTTTTTATATTAAATTTCCAATAACTCACCTATTTTATACTATTCTCTATTTCAAGATTATTTGATGAAATATTTATCATCGACACTAAATTTCCAATAACTCACCTCTTTTATACTATTCTCTATTTCAAGATTATTTGATGAAATATTTATCATCGACACAACAACTTACGTGTATTAATGTATCATTTAACAGATTTTTGAGGAGTATATAAGGATGGGATATACGCACTTCTCTAATTTAAAATGTTTTCTCCCCTTCCTCTCTTAAACTTTATAGCATAATGCATATGGTTTTTTTAAAACTTTTGTTTTATATTTTAATTTACTATTAACCAAAATTACTATTTTTTTTATAATTTAGATATGATATAATTATAATTGTATTTGGAAGGAGGTAAATGTGTAGGTATTAAAGGTTAGATGGAAAATAGATATTAGATGTTGTAAGTTAATATTTTTGAAATTTATTTTTTTTAATTGTAAATTTATTTTTATTAATAAAATTATGAAGATTATATATATATATATATATATATATATAAATATATATATATATATATATATATATAATGATTCCCTAATCATATAACAAGATAATATAACATGATTCTTAATTATAAATATTCATTATAATGGCTTAACAATAAGACACTCAAAAATCATAATTCATTTGAAAATAAACATAAAAATTATAAAAGTTATATTTTAATTTATTTTTATAACATATTTTAAATAAAAACAAATATGTATAATAAACATAAAATATAACAAGATTTTTAATCATGACATTCACTTCTAATTTATCATGAATATAATTAATTTGTAAATAGGCATTGTTACAATAGCATGGGTCAATATCATGGCTTATCAATACCACTTGCCAAAAAACTGTAACTCATTTCAAAATCTAAATATTTTATAAATATTTTGTTTTACAACTTTTAAAAAATTAAATCCAAAAGCAAAAAGCTATGAGAAATGTTGTAGTGGTGTAACTGTTTGTAAACATTTACATGTGCGCTCAATTAAAAAATAATAAAATGTTAAAAGTAAGTTTGTAGAGAGGTGTTCTCCAGCCCATTATGTAGAGATGTTGTAATGTCTTATAAACTTTTTGACTTACATAAAATACAATAAAATATAAAATATAAACTATAAAAAATTAATAATGGTAATTATCAATAAAATATTTTGACTTAGTGAAATTACACAAAACTAAAACAAATAGAAAAATATAAAATACAAAATTAATAATTATAATTAATAATAAAACTAGCATAGATTCATCTAGAGAGATCAAATCTCTTGAGATGCAAACTTTTTTTTAGAGTGACAGGAGATTTGATCCCTCTACACTTCGTAGATTTGAAATTAAGACAAATCTAAGCTAGTTTAGAATTTTGTGTATATAAACTTATGTAGTTAGAATGCATTAATATGTTTTCCTATTCTTTTTTAATTGCATATTTTATAACATTTATAAATATTAAAGTATTTCTTTGTTATTTGTAAAGTTGAGAATCTGTAAAGATAAGACAAGAGTGGATAATTATGTGCCATGTGTAAGGTTTAGAATTTGTAAGACTAAGACAAAATAAGAGTAAGAATGAGGTAAAGTAAACCTGAAAAAATGTAACACTCTAACAAAATTTTGTGTATATAAACCTGTACAGTTGAAATAAATTAATATGTTTTTTTTTTTTTTTTTACATATTTTATAATATTTATAAACATTAAAATACTTAATATGTTATATTTGTAAAGTTGAGAATTTGTAAAAATAAAACAAGATTTATAAACATGAAAGTACTTAATATGTAAAGTTGAAAATTTGTAAAAATAAGACCAGAGTGGATAATTATGTGCTATGTGTAGGGTTGAGAATTTGTAGGGCTAAGACAAAATAAGAATGAGGTAAGATAAAGTTGAGAATATGTAACAAGGACCAAACCAGAGTAAGGATAAGGTAAAACTGAAAATATATATCAATCTAAGGTAAAGTTGAGAATATATAACACGGACAAAACAAGAGTAAGGTTAAGGTAAAACTGAAAATATGTACCAATCTCATATAAAAAGTCAAAAAATGAAAAATTATTTGGAAACCTTAATTTTTAACTCGTACTAGACTCTATTATATGAGTGGAGCCTATTCCTGCATTTAATGTAAAACAGGTTGACCTGAACAGTTCTATAAATCATTCATCTCCAAATGCAAAACATCAGAGCACATCCCTACCACGTGGCTGTGGTGACGTGTCATATCAACGAAACATATTTTTTCCACTGCCACCAATATTGAAACACATTTCGTTTCTTTCCCTGCTATCACGTGGCTGTTAATTCTGTAGAATAGTAATATTTTTATTATGAGGATACGACTATAACATATCGACATACGGAAGTGAATGCTATTCATAAATTCAGGAGAGTTGCATACGTTTGTTCTCTGCCAGCTTTTTGGTTCATTCAAACAGGTGCCAATAATTTTTTTTTCCGTAAATGCCGCTGAAGTCATGCAGAAGTCCTTTGAAAAGCGAGGAATTCACGCAGGAGCCATGTGGATAATTATGTGCTATGTGTAAGGTTGAGAATTTGTAAGGCTAAGACAAAATAAGAGCGAGGTAAGGTAAAGTTGAGAATATGTAACAATGACCAAACAAGAAGAATAAGGTTAAGGTAAAACTGAAAATATATACCAATCTAAGGTAAAATTGAGAATATATAACACAGACAAAACTGAAAATATATACCAATCTAAGGTAAAATTGCGAATATATAACACAGACAAAACAAGACTAAAATTGAGAATATATAACACAGACAAAACTGAAAATATATACCAATGTAAGGTAAAATTGAGAATATATAATACAGACAAAACACGAATATATAACACAGACAAAACAAGACTAAAATTGAGAATATATAACACAGACAAAACTGAAAATATATACCAATCTAAGGTAAAATTGAGAATATATAATACAGACAAAACACGAATATATAACACAGACAAAACAAGACTAAAATTGAGAATATATAACACAGACAAAACTGAAAATATATACCAATCTAAGGTAAAATTGAGAATATATAATACAGACAAAACAAGGCTAAAGTTAAAGTAAAACTGAAAATATGTACCAATCTTATATAAAAAATAAAAAAACTGAAAATAATTGGGAAACCCTTAATTTTAAAATCGTACTAGACTCTATTATATGAGTGGAGCCTATATTGTCAATTTCCTGCGTTTAATGTAAAACAGGTTGACCTGAACAGTTCTATAAATCATTCATCTCCAGGCAAAACATCAGAGCACATCGCTACCAAGTAGATGTGGTGACATGTCATATCAGTGAAACATATTTTTTCCACTGCCACCAATATTGAAACACATTTCATTTCTTTCACTGCTATCACGTGGTTGTTGATTCTGTAGAATAATAGTATTTTTATTATGAGGATCCCGCTACCACCAATATTGAAACACATTTCATTTCTTTCACTGCTATCACGTGGCTGTTGATTCTGTAGAATAATAATATTTATATTATGAGGATCCGACTATAACATATTCCACATACCGAAGTGAATGCTATTCATAAATTCAGGAGACTTGCATACGTTTCTTCTCTGCCACCTTTTGGTTCATTCAAACAGCTGCCAATTATTTTTTCCGTAAAAGCCTCTGAAGTCATGCAGAATTACTTTGAATCACGCAGGAGTCATGTGCAATTATGTGCAATTCTGAAACCAATTGCAAAAGTTCAGGTGATACTTTGAAAAAGTAATTGATGAAGTCATATGAAATTCTTAGGGTGGTTGGAAAAAAACAGCTGTCCCTCTGTACAAGCAAGCTATTCCTTGCAGATGAGGCCAAACGCAATTCCAGTCATATTGGAGGTTTTCTGCTACTCGACAACGCAGTGAAAACAACTCAATGGATTGCATGCGCAGATATTCCACATGGCTAACTTCCAAGTAATGGGACTCATGTTCATTTCTCATTTCATTACATGTTCATTTCACATTTCATTAATTTTTTCGAGTAGACCACACACAAATAGTATTGGAATCTGATTTTAGCACGGAATAGCACAGCAAGATCTGTTGAATTAAGAAATGTGATCTCTCCGTATTTTTTTATTAAATTTCTGGTTTAGATATATATCCATCTCTCTAACGGTTACAACTCATAACCAAAATACAATTAAATTATAACTAAATTGATAAACTAAAATGCTAACTAAAATTGTTAACTGCACAATATTTAGTAGGATTACAGCATTTCTCCCCTTAACTCGAAGGGATATCTGACATACCAAGTAAGGATCTAATTTTTTCGAACTTTTCACGCCCCAATGCTTTTGTAAAAATATCTGCAATTTGTTCTGAAGTTGGACAATGTGTGAGATGAATTGTTTTGGCCTCTATATGATGTCAAATCAAATGATACTTGGCGTTGATATGTTTGGTTTGATCATGGAACTTTGGATTACTAGCCAACCAAATTGCAGAAGAGTTGTCTACAAATAGAGGAGTTGAAGCTTTTTGTTTCTCTTGGAAATCTTCAAGTATTTTTTGAAGCCAAATGATTTTCCGAGTGGCTTGAGTTGCTGCAACATATTCGGCTTCGGTGGTAGAATAAGCACGAATAGATTGCTTGCGCGATCTCCAACTGATGGCAGCTGATCCAAGATTCATCAAATATCTAGAAATTGAGACTTCATTTTTTTTATCTCCATCAAAATCAGAATTTGAATAACCAGCAAAATGGAAGTCTAAAACTTTGGAATATTTGATGTCGTATGTTTGAGTTCCGTTTAAATATTTCAAAAATATTTTTACTGCTACCCATTGCCTCTCATAAGGATGATGCATAAACCTGGAAAGTATTCCGACATTAAAGGTTATATCATGACGAGTAATAGACAAATAAATCAAACTTCCAACACGTTGTCTGTACTTTGTTGGATCTTCAAATGGTTTTCCTTCTTCGGAATTGAGTTTCAAATTCTTCTCCATTGGTGTAGCAACAAGATTACAATCCATCATACTATATCTGTTCAATAACTTACCATCATGTTTCTTCTGAGTGATGAAAATATGTTATGGTTTTTTATCAACTTCAATTCCAAGATAATAGTGAAGTAAACCTAAATCTGTCATATCAAAAGCTTATTTCAATTCCTTCTTTATAGATGATATATATTCATCATTGTTTCCCGTGACCATCAACATATACAACTAGATATACAATTGATCTTCCAACTTTCTTAACAAAAAGAGTTGCATCATCTAGGTCAAAATGTTTATAGTTGAATTTAAGAAGATGTTCTGTTAGCTTCTCATACCATGGCCGTGGCACTTGTTTCAAGGCATACAAATACTTCATTAGTTTGCAAACATTTTTTTCTTTCCCTTTAATGGAAAAACCTTTTGGCTGAAATATGTAAACATCTTCTTTTAAATCTCCATTTAAAAAGGCAGTTTTGACATCCATATGATGAATTTTACATTTTTTTTAGTTGCAATAGCAAACAAAGATCGAATAGTGCCCTATTTAGATGTAGGAGTAAATGTCTTTTTATAGTCTATACCCTCTTTTTGTGCATATCCCTTCACCACAAGTCTTGCTTTGTACTTGTCTAGTGAACCATCAGCTTTATACTTAGTTTTATAAATCCTTTTGTAACCAATATGTTTGATGCCATCAGAAGGATCCAGCAGCCTCCTTGTGCCATTTTTTATCAGAGAATCATATTCATTTTGCATTGAATCTTTCCACTGATCATAACTAACAACTTCTTCAAAGCAAGCAAGTTCACTATCCATAGAAAAATTAAATTCACAATGAGAATAGTTATGTGAGGAACTTCTAGCCTTAAAATCAACATATTTCTTTGGAAATATTCGAATACGAGTTAACTTTCACAAAGGTTGTGTAGGAAGTTTCTCATCTTCTTCATCTGTCTCAGTTTTTGCTATTTCCGTGATTGTTTCTGCAGAAACACTTGCATTGACCAATTTCTCATCAGCAACAGAATTATCATCATCAACCAATTTCTCATCATTGAGAGAAGAAAAATCCATAGACTGATCTAATATAGGAATCCCCCCTTCAAGATGAGGAATTAGATTATCTGATTCATAAAAAAAAAAATTGAGGAACAAACGTTTCTAACTAATTAAGTTGTCTATCAACAACAAGGGAATCATTATTAGTTTCAAGAAAAATTACATCTCTTGACAAAATGAACGTTTTGTTCTCTTCATCATACAATCTTTATGCCTTAGAAGTCATGGAATACCCCAAAAAAATATTTTTTATGCTTCGTTCACTCAACTTATTCCTTTGATGTTTAGGAATCAAAGCATAACATTGAGAACCGAAAATTTAGAAATTTTTAACAACAGGAAGATGATTATACCACATTTCATATGGAGTTCTATTGTTAATGACAGAGGAAGGACACCTATTTCTAATGTATTCCCCACAGAGTACTGCTTCTCCCCAAAAAATCAATTTTACATTCTTTAAAAACATCATTGACCTTACCATATTAAACAATGTTATGTTCATTCAGTCAGCAACACTATTTTGTTGTGGATTATATGGTATTGTGGTCCAGTGTTTGATGCCATTCACTTGCAAATATGTTTAAAAAACATGTGACGTATATTCTCCTCCATTATCAGTTCTTACAGTACCAATAGTAAGTTGTGCTTCATTTGTTATCAAGAGATGAAATTTCTTAAAGACATCAAAAACTTGTGATTTTTCTTTAAGCAGACAAACCCAATACATCCTCGAATAATCATAAGTAAAAGTCTGTTGGGGCCCTTGTTTTGAAAAACCTTGTTTTGAATTGTTTGAATTTGAATTTGGAACAACGGCCATATTTTGGGTTGCGGAACGAGGACACCCGGTAGCCGCAACCAAGTCGCAATCACATCAAACGGCGGAGCTACCAAGGTTGTGACGGAACAGGCACATAGCGGAGGAAACTAGATGCATAAGTGCAGATAAGGAGAAGATACAGCAGAAATAACGCAAGAGGAACACACAGATAATCAGAGAAAAGCAAGAAGTAGCTGCAGAAGGACAGAAGAGGAACTAACAGTCACGACAGCGGGTAAATAAATAGCAGTCACCCGGATGAAAAAAAGAGATTTTGCACAGCAGAAGAGAGAAGAGAGCGACTAAAGGAGAAAACGCATGCTGCAGCAGGGATCCGGAGCATGAATGAGGTCTCCGTAGTTCCTAAGGTTTATTGATGTAGAATCTCTGCTCCGAAAGGCATATGTATCAGATCTGTAAGCCCATTGCAAAGCTATGTAACTAAAAATTGGCCAAAGACTTAATGCAATTGCAGGTTATTGTCTAAGTTGTGTGATTCACATGCATGTGTGTTAGTTGCGATGTTTTAAAATTTTATTTACTCAAATGTCTGTATGCTCTCGGAACGATGTTGCGTATGTGATTCTATTTATGTGATCTAATCCATGATACGAATGAGTTGCGGATCCGTTCCTTGCCATTGATCTATTCCCCTCCTGCATGTGGTCGCGGCACGCCTCGGGTGAGACTCTCTACTCTCTAGAGTAGGGTGATAATGTCGGCGTAATCCTAGACTACAGCGGATTCCTTTGTTGGCCACAACCACTGAACCTGGGTCTTGCCCGCGAGACCTGATCGCTCGCCAACAAATGGTTCCGTTGCCGGGACCCACATGATATGAGGGAATCTAGATCATGGTATCGCGGATCTTTGAGAGGGAGATACGACGATGGTGGGATAACCACTTAGACTAGTTCATTACTCAGCAAGCGGAGTTGATCAAGAAAAAGGAAGCAGCGATTAAGGATCTCGTCCTTTCCTTGGATTCAGCCAGTGATACGTACGAAATATTCTGGGGAAAATTCCCTAACGACCTCTACAATTGGTTGCGGAGGTTGCAGACGAAGGTGCCTTGCGACGGCTCGCGGAAGATAAACCGCAGGTGGGTGCATAGAGATTTGGTGGCTCTGCATCGGTTGAACACCGAGTTGACCCGCGCAGTGGATTTTTGGGTGGAGACCACGTTGGAAGGATACATTGTGGAGTTTGCCGCCGAATGCTATCAATCCTTCTCGAAGGCCGAGGCCATCTTCTGCTCCGGGCTAAGAAGGAAGCTGCTTAAGGAGATTCCGTTGTGGATTAAAGCTCTGATGGCGATGAAGGATTGATAGAATTCCACAAGACGAGTATGGAAGCGTAAACCACTGGTGTCGGGGGAAGGGCTGAAGGGACCGATGCTGCATAGAATGTGACATGGGGAATGAGGAATGGAGGCTGAGGCTGCTAGGACGTTGTGGGAGCGACGTGCACATCGGCGGGCACAGATTGCCGATAGGTGGCGAAGAAGGGTGATGCGAGATTTGAAGAGACGAGAGATCGAGAGGAAGAATCGGAAGGAGGCGCCTTAGAAGGTAGGAAGGAGGGACATGGATGCTCAGGGACAAGAAGGGACTGCTGTAGGAGTACGATGGGTGCATGGGAGCCCAGCTAAGTGAGCACGCGAGACAGTGACTGACAGAGATGATGAAGGTATGCAGCCCGAGGAAAGTTTCGATGGTGAATGGTATGTTGTGATGCAGCAGTTGTTTCAAGAGCGGACGACACTCAGTTCTCCAGGTTGCTATACTCCCCTCAGTCCGCGTGGCCAGGATCCCGACCTTCCCCTGGTACTGTATCAACCTTTGAGTAATATTTTCGTTAAGTTACAAGCATTAAGGCAAGCACACAATAGTTCAGTGTCGACAACGACACCCGTGAGTAGTAGCATTGCTAGTAGTAGTGTCTTTCCTAGTGGAACAGTTACGCAACCAGGACCCGGAGGATTTATCCTGGTCAACCCGCCACAAGTGAACATGGCTGGGTCTTTTACCCAGTATCCCGAGTTCTTGGGCTGGGGTAATGATGACGTAGAGCAACACTGGTATCTGTGCGAAGCCATCTGGAGGGCGCAACAGACACCATATGCTGGGAAGTTAATAGAGTTTCAAACCACGATCAGAGAGAGGGCTCTACGATGGTTCATCAAGTGGTTCGAGGCCCACCCGAATCTGGTCATTGCAGACGTCAAGCAGGATTTTGTCCGGGAATTTAAGCTTCCCCAGACGGACCAACAGGGTCTGTCTGAGCTCTAGGAAATTAAACAGAAGGAAGGAGAGACCGCATGGGAGCTAATGCGGCGATTCAAGGACGCGATCGGGAAGCTTAGTTACCCAATCGATCCAAACCATTAGAGGGACTGGTTCATCAAGGCTTTGCTTCCCTTGACGCGAACCCCCCTCACCCAGCAGAAGATTGATAACCTGCAGGACGCTTTGGAGCAGGCCATGAAGATCGAAGCCGTGGCGGGCTACCCTCAGGAATACAGGGGAGGGCCGGCCCCGCAGGATCCTTCCTTGGTGGGACTACAGCATCAGATAGCTAGCCTGACAGAAAAGCTCAAGGAGATACAGCCGGTCAGACTAGCCAGGCCACATGTTTGGTGCACTCACTTCCTAGTTGAAGGCCATGTTGCAACTGAATGTCCTCGGTTGCGTGGCGTGGGGGCGGGACCCTCGGTCGCGGCAATTCAAGGCGGGCCACCCACGGGGGGTGGCGTGGCGTTGAACTCGCAGGGGGTATACTAGCCGCAACAGTCGTACACAGGCTTTCCTTCCCAACTCAACCCATCCGCCATGGAGTATTGCGAGATTTGCCGGATGGTGGGACATCCGCCTCGGATGTGCCCAATCCTGCAAAAGTATTCCAATGTGCCAAACAATGTGTATTGTGCGTTTTGCGCTTCCACGACTCACAACACTAAGCAGTGCCAGGCTCTCGACGCACTCGCGGATCGGTTGGACCGACCCTCCTACAGGGTGAACGAGGCACCCAGAGGACGGGGCGACGGCATGCGGGGCGGCCGCACGGGAGGACGCGGTCTAGTGAAATGTTATAACTGTGACTAGGAGGGTCACGTGGCTCGGGAATGTCCCCTTCCCCAACGGCCCTGGTGTTCTCAGTGCCGCGTGAACACCCACGCGACGGAAGACTGTCCGGAGCTCATCAAAAAGTGGGAAGAACGTGCACGACAGAGGGGCACAAATTTGGTAAACACCGAGCCGCGAGATGCTGCCACTCCAGCCATGCAGAACGTTGCCATTGTGACGAGGGGTGGTAGGAAAACGGGGGAGGACGCTCGCGGGAAGGAGCCGGCACCAGTTGTCAGGCCAGCATCCCCGCATCGGGTGATCCGGCCCGAGGCGGGGAAGAAGTATTTTCAGGAGGCAGTTGAGGCATTTGCTCAGCTGCGCGAAGAGGGAGGCTTGGAGGTGCCCTTTCCGATAGAGCCGGAGGTGCAGAGTGTCGTGGGAAACCAGGTTGAAGAATGGCTCCAGCTGTTCTTCAAGATTGTTGACAACGCTGCGCTGCGGCAGTGGCTCAAGTGTACTTTTGAAGGGGCACTGCAGGGGAGGACAGGATTGGGGGAACCAGTGGACACAGCCCCCCAATCGGTGCAGCGCATTAAGCAAAATAAGCGACGAACAGGAAAAGAGTTCCGGCTGAATACGCAGGTTGGAGGATTCCAAATCAGCGACACCATGCTTGATTTAGGGTCCGACGTCAACATCCTGCCAAGGAAAACGTGGGAGGCTCTTAGCAGACCATGACTAGCCTACTCACCCATCCAACTCAGGATGGCGAACCAGTACTGCATTTTGCCGATTGGTCGACTTGAAGGTGTCGAGGTCGACATTGCGGGGGTGAAGACTTACACTGATTTTGAAGTTATCGATATTATGGGAGACAAGGATCCTTACCCCGCCCTGTTAGGCATCGATTGGGCGTTTGAGAATTATGCTATCATCGACCTCAAAAAGGAGCTGATGATCTTTGAAGATGGGGAGGTACGGGTCACTCAGCCTCTCGACCCGTATCAAGGCCCGCGATATACCGAGACGGTGGATGCCCGGGAGGACACTCAGATGATGGAACATATTTATTAGATGACTGCAGGGAAGCGGGAAGACTATATCAACTCGACCGCGGATGGTTCTGTCAGTTGGCGCAGTGTTCAGAGCTCGGACTTAGGATCAGAACTTGCGTGGGAGGATTGGCAGCAGGGCGGGTATGAGACCAGCACGCGAAGATGTGCTCAGGTTGGACGCGTCAGTTGGATTGGGGCTAAGTTTAGAGAATACCCCGTCCTATCAAATATGCAAGCTGTCAATACCTTTATTGCTAAGGTTGAGGACAGGGTGCCGGAAGGGCGCAGATTACCCCTTCTGGACGTCGCACTACAGTCTACAGCAGCCCAGTGGTGGAAAAATCACCGCAATACCTTGTCGCAATGGAGTAGTGTGGCGGATTCGTTGCGGGCATGGTTCAAAGAAGAAGAAGGCCCCCAAAGTAAGCAGCGGTACTCTTGGACTTCCAATCCGCAGGACCACTTGCGGACCTGTGAAGAACAGTGGCGGAGTATAGAGTACTCGGAAGAGCTATGGGTGCATCAGTTTGTCCACTCTTTAGACACCATCCCACACGCATGGTACTTGGAGGAAGAACGCAAGCGAGGGATTAGTTCTTGGACGGAAGTCGCGAGCAAATTTGTGCGGTGCTTCTCTTTCGCGGGAGAAACAGAGTTGGAGTCTCAGGGATTACACGATATCAGGGCGGTACTTTTTTTCCGCGATCCACAGACCGACGGCCGCACGATGGCCTCTCGTCCTGAGGCCGTGCGAGAGTTGGTTTGCCAATGGGTTGACGGCGATCCGGAGGACGATGGTCTGGGGGACCTGAGGCATCTGTATTTCTAAGAGAAGGAAGGCGAGTGAAACATCAGTGAAGAACTGATCTGAAAATGGAATGTACTTGTTTAAGGGTGCAAGGTATCCATTTCCCATAATTTCTAATGTGAGCTATACACTCCAAGTGACCTCTGAAAATGTGAAAACTTCTTATTTCTTATACAGAGATAGACTGTAGGGGCATTCACCAGACATGTCACCTCTAAAGAGAGGATGAGTTCCAGAGGCTACCTGGCCCTCTACAGGCTCTGCCTAAAGAAATAATGAAGTAACACTTAGAAGTCTTTGACATACACATACTTGAAGTTTGATGTCTTTTGGAATAAGACAAATAACTTTCTGCAGCTGAGTAGGTGATTATGTGTGTATGCAAGTTATGTATATTTGTTGTTTAACACTTTATATCAGTTTTTTTGAGCATATCATCTTCAGCAAATAAAGACATCAAAATGATAAAGCAGTTCACCCCCTCCTCTGGGCTACATCTGCTGGACCAAGCCTCTCAAACTAGGCTTGTCCTCTTGTATTAAAAATGCTACAAAGGCTAATACAAGAATAAGAGTGTCTCGAAAGACAGATCTGACTGTAAATACAGAATTAGAAGATAGGAATTAGCTAAACATGCTCTTTCCCAAACACTAAACAGTGAAATTGTACCTGATACAGTACTTTTCCCCAATTGGCCCTGGTGGCCCTTTAGACTTGCATAGAGAATTTCGAGGTTAAGATGACCTCAATTGGTTCTGAAACCTCTTCCATTAGACTCAGAAAGTTGAAAATAGCAGAAATAGGCTTTTGAATCACCAAAAATGGATGAACATAGCCCCCAAACAGCTCCAGCACTGAAATGGCCCTGGTGGCCCTGAAAGCTTCCCTGAAGCTAAACAGTGAGAAGAATTCCTCAAAAGGAAAAACGAGCTGTAGATATGGATTCAGAATACTGAAAAACTTCAGGAATGACCTTCATTCCACATTCACTGGCTGCACAATTCCCAATGCAGCTCCCAAACTGATTTGGCCCTAGTGGCTCCTGGAACTTCCACGAAGAAAAATCACCTGCAAACGGCCTCAGATGGCTGTGAAACCTGTGCCAATGGCTTCAGAAGGTCGAAGAGACCCAAAATCAAAAAACAAATTGTCACAAAAAGCCTCTCCTAGCCAAATTTATGCCACATTTACTCCAACTGCCCATTACACTAAACAAACTCCAGCTAAAACTGGAGAACTGGAGTTAACTCCAGTTAAAAGTGGCAACTACTCCAACTTTGTCGGGCGCTCTCTAAAATTGGCGGACGGTTAACTCTGAGCAATAAGTGTGACGGTTAGTCCTCTCCGCGTTCATATGCGTCGGAGGTTTGAAACTGTTTTCATTGATTATAAACGGTTTTTAATAAAACACCATGTCACATAACAAATGTTTAACCGCCGGTTTATATGCGCGCCGACTGTTTAGTGCAGTGGTTCCACGCCTGTGGTTCCATGCAGGGGCCGCCCCCTTGGGCCCCGCCCAAACGAACCCACGCGATAAGCATGACCCCACCTTCAACATATAACAACAAGAATAAAAATTAAATGTTAAGGCGCTTGTTGTTATCCATTCTGGCCCCCCAGAAACTAATCCGCTAGCCCATAACAAATTTTTTGAAATGCCATTTTCAATCCGACTCTGGGGCCACGTGGCGGCCTCCGGGCTAGCCACGTGGCGCCTTTTAATTGGATGCGACTGAATATTCTTCACATTCCGTTGAATATCTCCATCATTAATCTAATATTCTCAGGAATATTCTTTTTAATAAAAATATTTTTTTCCCCAAAGTCAAATTTTGGCATTTTAATTGAAATTGGCGGATCTTTAAAAATGAATATCTTCCTCATACGGAGTCGGATTTGAGTGCCGTTTGCGGCGTTCGGATCGTATTGATGAGCACTTTCCAGTCGATCTGTTTCGGAGAAATTCTGAGCACTTTCATTTTTGACCATTTTACGACACTTGGTCCTGAGCTCCTGATCAAGAACCGACCACCGAGGGCATCCATTTACAGCCGCTGTGGACCAAAAAAGCCGAACATTGGTATGGACAAAAAGCCTAAGGTGGCTACCGTGTGACATTGGGGATGAAGAAACGACTAAGTAGATTCTACCAAGCAGAATATGAAGACTGTTCCTCCAGTCTATAAGTGCAGATCCAAGGGCATGCCCTCCCACGTAATTGTGCTTGCTTTGTACTGAAACCAGATGCCAGGCCCGTAAAGCATCAACCCTATCGGTTGAACCCCCGGGTCAAAGAAAAGGTCAAGATGGAGATTGACAAAATGATGGCCGCAGGTCTAATCTTTCCCGTGGAAGAAGCAGAATGGGTGAGCCCCATAGTCATTCAGAATAAGAAGGATAAGGCAGAGATTCGTGTTTTTGTCGACTAATGTCTCACACTATCAATCCCATCAATGGTTTTAGAGCTTTCACCACTCCCTTGTTCAAGTGTATGCTGATGCACACCTTCTTCCTTCATGGCTGCTTTGGAACTTTCTCCACAAGATTTTTCATAGCCAAGACCCAAATTCTTAGGCCTTACCTCAACCATTATTGGCTCAACTATACCCTGTGCATGTTTTCCCAATCCTTTTCCTTCATATCCCATTTTGGACATCAACTTGGACCCTATGCCTTTGGTATGTTTCTCAAAAGAACCAACATAAACATTCTTATAAGAAATTGAAGACAAACTAGAATTGTTTTCCTCTTCTTCAAGCTGATACTTGGCTAAGGCTTCTTTGGCAACAAGGAGTTGGCCTTCCATTTCCTGCAATTGGTCAGAAAGCAACTGCTTCTCTTCCCTCATGGAATTCAACTGCTCTTGAAGTCTAGAGCTCTTTCTTTCATCCTCATACATTTCTTTCACCATATTCAACATGATGAAAAATTCTTGCTTCAAGCCTTCATCAAAAAATCTTGTGAAGGAGGATGATTTTGAGAACTCACAAGTTGTCATTATAAAAATGAACAAAAGAGCTTCAACCAACTCAAACAACAAGTAGTTTGCAAAATAATAAAGCAGTCAATCTTCAACACTGCTTAAGACACCTTTCAAGCTACACAATCAAGCTAGTGATGTCAGTCAAGCAAACCTAGTGCTCTGATACCATCTGATCTGAAAATGGAATGTACTTGTTTAAGGGTGCAAGGTATCCATTTCCCATCATTTCTAATGTGAGCTATACACTCCAAGTGACCTCTGAACATGTGAAAACTTCTTATTTCTTATACAGAGATAGACTGTAGGGGCATTCACCGGACATGTCACCTCTAAAGAGAGGATGAGTTCCAGAGGCTACCTGGCCCTCTACAGGCTCTGCCTAAAGAAATAATGAAGTTAACACTTAGAAGTCTTTGACATACACATACTTGAAGATTGATGTCTTGCGGAATAAGACAAATAACTTTCTGCAGCTGAGTAGGTGATTATGTGTGTATGAAAGTTATGTATATTTTCTATTTTAACACTTTATATCAGTTTTGTTTATCATATCATCTTCAGCAAATAAAGACATCAAAATGATAAAGCAGTTCACCCCCTCCTCTGGGCTACATCTGCTGGACCAAGCCTCTCAAACTAGGCTTGTCCTCTTGTATTAAAAACACTACAAAGGCTAATACAAGAATATGAGTGTCTCGAAAGACAGATCTGACTGTAAATACAGAATCAGAAGATAGGAATTAGCTAAACATGCTCTTTCCCAAACACTAAACAGTGAAATTGTACCTGATACAGTACTTTTCCCCAATTGGCCCTAGTGGCCCTTTAGACTTGCATAGAGAATTTCGAGGTTAAGATGACCTCAATTGGTTCTGAAACCTCTGCCATTAGACTCAGAAAGTCGAAAATAGCAGAAATAGGCTTTTGAATCACCAAAAATGGATGAACATAGCCCCCAAACAGCTCCAGCACTGAAATGGCCCTGGTGGCCCTGAAAGCTTCCCTGAAGCTAAACAGTGAGAATAATTCCTCAAAAGGAAAAACGAGCTGTAGAAATGGATTCAGAATGCTGAAAAACTTTAGGAATGACCTTCGTTCCACATTCACTGGCTGCACAATTCCCAATGCAGCTCCCAAACTGATTTGGCCCTAGTGGCTCCTGGAACTTCCACGAAGCAAAATCACCTGCAAACGACCTCAGATGGCTATGAAACCTGTGCCAATGGCTTCAGAAGGTCGAAGAGACCCAAAAAAAAAAAAAAAATTGTTCCAAAAAGCCTCTCCTAGCCAAAGTTATGCCACACTTACTCCAACTGCCCATTACACTAAACAAACTCCAGCTAAAACTGGAGAACTGGAGTTAACTCCAGTTAAAAGTGGCAACTACTCCAACTTTGTCGGGCGCTCTCTAAAATTGGCGGACGGTTAACTCTGAGCAATAAGTGTGACGGTTAGTCCTCTCCGCGTTCATATGCGTCGGAGGTTTGAAACTGTTTTCATTGATTATAAACGGTTTTTAATAAAACACCATGTCACATAACAAATGTTTAACCGCCGGTTTATATGCGCGCCGACTGTTTAGTGCAGTGGTTCCACGCCTGTGGTTCCATGCGGAGGGGGCTGGCCCTTAGGGGCTGGCCCCCTTTTGGGCCCCGCCCAAATATCCACACGCGATAAGTATGACCCTGTTCGCAACATATAACAACAAGTGAACAGTGGTCCAATGGTTAAGGCGCTTGGTTATTATCCATTCTGTCCTGTGTTCGAATCCGGCCGAGCCCATAACAAATTTTGAAACTCCATTTTCAATCCGACTTGGGGCCACGTGGCGGCCTCTGGGCTAGCCACGTGGCGCCTTTTAATTGGATGCGACTGGAATATTCTGCAGAATATTCTGTGGAATATTCCACGGAATATTCCCAGAATATTCTGTGGAATATTCTTTTTTTAATAAAAATATTTTTTTCCCAAAGTCAAATTTTGGCATTTTTAATTGAAATTGGCGGATCTTTAAAACTGAATATCTTCCTCATACGGAGTCGGATTTGAGTGCCGTTCACGGCGTTGGGATCGTATTGACGAGCACTTTCCAGTCGATCTGTTTCGGAGAAATTCTGAGCACTTTCATTTTTGACCATTTTACGACACTTGGTCCTGAGCTCCTGATCAAGAACCGACCACCGAGGGCATCCATTTACAGCCGCTGTGGACCAAAAAGCTGAACATTGGTATGGACGAAAAGCCTAAGGTGGCTACCGTGGGCGATTATTGGGATGAAGAAACGACTAAGGAGATCTTCAGCCTGTTGCAGGAATATGAAGACTTGTTCCCTCCGTCGGTGGCAGATCTGAAGGGCATCAAGGGTGACCTCGGCGAAATGCGCATTGTACTGAAACCAGATGCCAGGCCCGTAAAGCATCAACCCTATCGGTTGAACCCCCGGGTCAAAGAAAAGGTCAAGATGGAGATTGACAAAATGCTGGCCGCAGGTCTAATCTTTCCCGTGGAAGAAGCAGAATGGGTGAGCCCCATAGTCATTCAGAATAAGAAGGATAAGGCAGAGATTCATGTTTTTGTCGACTATCGCAGTCTGAACACTATCAATCCCATTAATGGTTTTAGAGCTTTCACCACTCCCTTGTTCAAGTGCATGCTGATGCACACCTTCTTCCTTCATGGCTGCTTTGGAACTTTCTCCATAAAATTGTCCATAGCCAAGACCCAAATTCTTAGGCCTTACCTCAACCTTTATAGCTTAACTATACCCTGTGCATGTTTTCCCAATCCTTTTCCTTCATATCCCATTTTGGACATCAACTTGGACCCTATGCCTTTGGTATGTTTCTCAAAAGAACCAGCATAAATATTCTTATAAGAAATTGAAGACAAACTAGAATTGTTTACCTCTTCTTCAAGCTGATACTTGGCTAAGGCTTCTTTGGCAACAAGGAGTTGGCCTTCCATTTCCTGCAATTGGTCAGAAAGCAACTGCTTCTCTTCCCTCATGGAATTCAACTGCTCTTGAAGTCTAGAGCTCTTTCTTTCATCCTCATACATTTCTCTCACCATATTCATCATGATGAAAAATTCTTGCTTCAAGCCTTCATCAAAAAATCTTGTGAAGGAGGACGATTTTGAGAACTCACTTATGGAAGTTGTCATTATAAAAATGAACAAAAGAGCTTCAACAAAATCAAACAACAAGTAGTTTGCAGAATAATAAAGCAGTCAATCTTCAACACTGCTTAAGACACCTTTCAAGCTACACAATCAAGCTAGTGATGTCAATCAAGCAAACCTAGTGCTCTGATACCATCTGATCTGAAAATGGAATGTACTTGTTTAAGGGTGCAAGGTATCCATTTCCCATAATTTCTAATGTGAGCTATACACTCCAAGTGACCTCTGAAAATGTGAAAACTTCTTATTTCTTATACAGAGATAGACTGAAGGGGCATTCACCGGACATGTCACCTCTAAAGAGAGGATGAGTTCCAGAGGCTACCTGGCCCTCTACAGGCTCTGCCTAAAGAAATAATGAAGTAACACTTAGAAGTCTTTGACATACACATACTTGAAGTTTGATGTCTTTTGGAATAAGACAAATAACTTTCTGCAGCTGAGTAGGTGATTATGTGTGTATGCAAGTTATGTATATTTGTTGTTTAACACTTTATATCAGTTTTTTTGAGCATATCATCTTCAGCAAATAAAGACATCAAAATGATAAAGCAGTTCACCCCCTCCTCTGGGCTACATCTGCTGGACCAAGCCTCTCAAACTAGGCTTGTCCTCTTGTATTAAAAATGCTACAAAGGCTAATACAAGAATATGAGTGTCTCGAAAGACATATCTGACTGTAAATACAGAATCAGAAGATAGGAATTAGCTAAACATGCTATTTCCCAAACACTAAACAGTGAAATTGTACCTGATACAGTACTTTTCCCCAATTGGCCCTGGTGGCCCTTTAGACTTGCATAGAGAATTTCGAGGTTAAGATGACCTCAATTGGTTCTGAAACCTCTTCCATTAGACTCAGAAGGTCGAAAATAGCAGAAATAGGCTTTTGAATCACCAAAAATGGATGAACATAGCCCCCAAACAGCTCCAGCACTGAAATGGCCCTGGTGGCCCTGAAAGCTTCCCTGAAGCTAAACAGTGAGAAGAATTCCTCAAAATGAAAAAAGAGCTGTAGAAATGGATTCAGAATGCTGAAAACTTCAGGAATGACCTTCGTTCCACATTCACTCGCTGCACAATTCCCACGTGCCTCCCAAACCGGATGGCCTTGCCCCGGAACCTACCAAGCAAAATCACTCGCAAAAATGGCCTCGCATGGTCGTGAAACCCGTGCCAATGGCTTCGAAGGTCGAAGAGACCCAAAATGTCGAAAATTGTTCCAAAAAAGCCTCTGGGCCAAAGTTATGCCACATTTATCAACCGCCCATTACACTAAACAAACTCAAATACGGAATCGGAGAACTGGAGTTAACTCCAGTTAAAAGTGGCAACTACTCCAACTTTGTCGGGCGCTCTCTAAAATTGGCGGACGGTTAACTCTGAGCAATAAGTGTGACGGTTAGTCCTCTCCACGTTCATATGCGTCGGAGGTTTGAAACTGTTTTCATTGATTATAAACGGTTTTTAATAAAACACCATGTCACATAACAAATGTTTAACCGCTGGTTTATATGCGCGCCGACTGTTTAGTGCAGTGGTTCCACGCCTGTGGTTCCATGCGGAGGGGGCTGGCCCCCTTTTGGGCCCCGCCCAAATATCCACACGCGATAAGTATGACCCCGTTCGCAACATATAACAACAAGTGAACAATGGTCCAATGGTTAAGGCGCTTGGTTATTATCCATTCGGTCCTGTGTTCGAATCCGGCCGAGCCCATAACAAATTTTGAAACGCCATTTTCAATCCGACTTGGGGCCACGTGGCGGCCTCTGGGCTAGCCACGTGGCGCCTTTTAATTGGATGCGACTGGAATATTCTGCAGAATATTCTGTGGAATATTCCACGGAATATTCCCAGAATATTATGTGGAATATTCTTTTTTTAATAAAAATATTTTTTTCCCAAAGTCAAATTTTGGCATTTTTAATTGAAATTGGCGGATCTTTAAAACTGAATATCTTCCTCATACAGAGTCGGATTTGAGTGCCGTTCATGGCGTTGGGATCGTATTGATGAGCACTTTCCAGTTGATCTGTTTCGGAGAAATTCTGAGCACTTTCATTTTTGACCATTTTACGACACTTGGTCCTGAGCTCCTGATCAAGAACCGACCACCGAGGGCATCCATTTACAGCCGCTGTGGACCAAAAAGATGAACATTGGTATGGAAGAAAAGCCTAAGGTGGCTACCGTGGGCGATTATTGGGATGAAGAAACGACTAAGGAGATCTTCAGCCTGTTGCAGGAATATGAAGACTTGTTCCCTTCGTCGGTGGCAGATCTGAAGGGCATCAAGGGTGACCTCGGCGAAATGCGCATTGTACTGAAACCAGATGCCAGGCCCGTAAAGTATCAACCCTATCGGTTGAACCCCCGGGTCAAAGAAAAGGTCAAGATGGAGATTGACAAAATGCTGGCCGCAGGTCTAATCTTTCCCGTGGAAGAAGCAGAATGGGTGAGCCCCATAGTCATTCAGAATAAGAAGGATAAGGCAGAGATTCGTGTTTTTGTCGACTATCGCAGTCTGAACAATGCTTGCATTCATGATCCGTTTCCCACCCCTTTTAGCGACGAAGTGTTAGACCATGTTGCGAGGAACGAAGCCTACTCTTTCACTAATGGCTTTTCAGGCTACCATCAGGTGCGTATTGCAGAGGAAGACAAGTCAAAGACCACATTCACCACTGAATGGGGGTCGTTCGCGTACCACGTCATGCCCTTTGGCTTGAAAAACGCCCCGACCGTGTTTTCCCGGATTGTCATCGCCACCTTTCGGGAGTACATTCACAAGTTCCTGGAAGTTTACATGGACGACTGGACCATCTACAACTTTCTAAAGAAACACGCAACCCTGTTGCGTATTATGTTTGATAGGTGCCGCCAGTTGCAGATTTCCTTGAACTTAAAGAAATGTATTTTTTCAGTCCCCTTCGGCACGCTGCTAGGACACGTGGTATGCAAGCAAGGGGTCTGCGTCGACCCCGCCAAGATTGCGGTGATAATACACATGGAAGCCCTCGAGACGGTAAAACAATTGCGGGCATTTCTCGGGCACACGGGATACTACAGAAGGTTCATCCGCAACTATGCCAAGATCACTGCTCCGTTGGAACGAATTCTAAAAAAGTCCGCAATCTTTCAGTGGACGGAGGAGTGTCGGGAGGCCCTAGACACCCTGAAGGAAAAGCTGGCATCTACGCCTATTCTTTGATCATCCGGACTGGGATAAGCAGTTCCATGTTCATATCGACGCTTCCAGTATTGCACTGGGGGCTGTCTTGGCACAACCAGGTGATACGACAGTTGACCACCCGGTATACTTCGCCAGCCGCAAGCTATCTAATGCGGAGAAGAATTACACCACGACCGAGAGGGAGGCGCTGGCGATGGTATACTCTCTTCAGAAGTTCCACCACTATCTTCTAGGGGGTAAGTTCACGTTCTTCACGGACCACTCTGCACTGAAGTACCTGGTCAATAAGCCTGTTCTGGAAGGACGAATTTTCCGTTAGCTTCTGCTATTTCAAGAATTCACGTTCGAGGTAATCGTCAAGCCTGGGAGGTTGAATGTCGGGCCTGATCGCTTATCCAGGTTGGAGACGGGGGAAAACAATGGCTCCCTCAATGATCAGCTGCCGGTTGCTGACCTTTTCCGAGTTGAAGCTATACCCGATTATTTGTCCTACATTGCCACCTATTTGACCACGGGGCAATGCCCTCCAGATTATACCCCGCTCCAGAAACGGCATTTGGTCATCTGTGCTGCCGACTACCAGTTGATCGCGGGGCAGCTATACAAACTGGGCCTCGATGAGGTTCTGCATAGATGCGTCCTAGACCATGAACGGGAAGCGGTCATGTGGGAATGTAAGAGAGGTGTTGCGGGAGGGCATGTGGGTGTGAAACCCACTGCACAAAAGGTACTCCAAGCTGGCCTGTGGTGGCCGACAGTACATACCGACCGTAAGGCTTATGTGAAGCGATGCGACGTCTGCTAGTGGACGGGACGGCCCTCCCACCGGGATGAACTTTCGCTCGACCCAGTGCATGTGTTGCGGCCGTTCGAGAAGTGGGTTGTTGACTTCGTAGGTCCCATAGCCCTGGTTTCCAGACACTCCAAGGCCCGGTACATCATTACTGCCACCGATTACCTTACCAGGTGGGCTAAGGCAGCCGCGGTACACGACTGCACAACGGATACCGCCGCCCGGTTCATTTTTGAGCACATCATTTGCCGGTTTGGTTGCCCGCGAAGTTTAACCAATGATCAGGGTACGCACTTTATTAATGCCATTTTCAAGTCCCTGCTAGACACCTTCATGGTTCAGCATCACAAAATCAGCTCGTATCATCCGCAGGCTAATGGTACTATGGAAGCATTCAATAAGATTCTTGAGAAAGGCTTGACTAAGATTTTCAATGCCAAGCGTGATGATTGGGACGAGTGCCTCTCAGCAGCATTATGGGCCTATCAGACTATGGTGAAGCACTTGACCAATCAAACACCATTCTAGCTCGTGTATGGCCGGGAGGCTATGATCCCCGCCGATTTTATTGTCCCAATCCTATTGATCGCCATGTCTCTGTAGTTTTCGGAAGAGGCCTCTCTCCAGGAGCGCCTCCATGAACTACAGGAACTGGATGAGGCCCGCTTCCTGGCCGAATTCCACCAGAAGATTCAGAAGGACCGGCAGAAAGTGTGGCACGACCGCCACATTAAGAAAAAAACCTTCCAAGTTTGCGGCAAAGTTCTTTTATACGATAGTAGGTTCTAGAAGTTCCCAGGAAAGCTACAGATGCACTGGTTGGGACCCTACTTCGTTATTGAGATTCGCGACTCCGGAGCCGTCCGATTGGCATAGCTAGACGGTACGGTTCTGCCTAGGTGGGTGAATGGCGCATGCCTGAAACCCTACCAAGAGTAAGTACCTGTCATTTCTCATTAATAACTCTCGCACCCGAGAGCATCCGTAGTGTAGCCTAGTTGAATAACTCTCCCGCAACCGGGATGAGCGTAGGATATGTTCTCTGTTCATAGGTAGTGTGTTAATAACCACTCAGTTGCGATGACCGCACCGCAACCGACTGTGGTCGGGGCGGCGTCAGTCCAGCGTGTCAGCCCTATAGGATCCGTACCCGTCTCCACGTCAGTCTAGCTCAGTCGGCCCACGCACTTGTGTCAGTCCGTAGGATCACCTAGTTCTACATCATTAATTACCATAATTGGCAGTAACCACACCATCATCATTTGGTCATCACCCGCGTAACCCCAGCCATCGCGTCCGCCCATTTCCCCATGCCACCGTCAGAAACTGTCTCAACACTCATTGGCATGTGATTGATCGCACGATTATCGCAGAAAGAATGCCAGCGGGAATTAACTCGTTAGTGAGTCTCATTAACTCCACTCGTGCCAGGAGCTGACATAACTTGCATGGCCACCAAAAGCACGAGAATGCCGGACCAGTTTGAATTAGCAATTGCAGCTACAGTAGAGCCATTGCATTCTCAGAACGCATTGCACCAGCAAAGGTGCCCAAGGAAAATTTTACAGGTTTATTAGCGCCGGGAAAAAATGCCAAAGGGCGTTCCAGCCGTCATTGAACCAGAGCTCGACACTCGGATTCACAAGACCGAGTCCCTGGTGGGCAAGTACGATAGCGCAGCCTTGATTGATGCCAACCTCTCCAATGCTGTAGAATTTCCGTCCCTCCAGCGGCAAGCATACATGGAACACTATTGCACTACAGCAGGCAACCCCACCAGCCACCTGTTGCCTGAGTTCAGGGGCCTTCAGACCTCATCCCTGATGAACTTGAGAAATCTTCCAGTCTTTGGCACCACCGGACCAGTTCTGCAGTGCACGCGCTTCCTCATCAGCCGAATTCAGAATGGGTCCCTGTGGTTGACTCGGGAAATCCCCATTCACGCAGAAGATATTCATCGTCTCACAGGGTTGTCGCAGACGGGCACAGATGTCTCCACGGCCGGTCATACCTCTTCCAAGCGCGCACGGAAGTCGGGCGATGCAGACTTCTATACCAAATATGGCACCCGTAGGGGGGGGGAAAGGAGCCAAGATCGACCTCATCAACAAGCCAGAGATTCGCTTCGCCTGTTACCTCATTGCCAGCAAAACAATGAGGCATTACACCAAGGGCGAATGCACTCTAGATACTATTTCTATTTCCGAGCATTGTGTCCAAGGCACCAGACTGAATTGGTGTTCGTTCTTGTTAAACGAGTTGTTTGATGCGTGCGAGGAGAATTATAAGAGCACAACTACTTTTATTTATGGATATTTGATTATTGCTTTCGCCATGTGGAAATGGCACACTCCACACATCCGGTTCCCAGTCGAGATCCCCAAGGGCCAGCCCCTCGCGATGAAATTCACTCCATGGCAGGTCTCAAATGACCCCAGTACCAAATTGGTAAACGCAGATGCGTTTCGGTCATGGTACCGGCTAATGCTGGATGTGGTGGCATCTCAGCGACGAGTACCCAGGCCCTTGTTGGATGAATATAGTGAGCAATTATGGTTCGGAGTAAGTCACAGGCATACTTACCTCCGACCCGCTCGCGTTCCGGCGGATACCTTCCGAATGACGCCACTGAAATTTCAGTTGGATGATGCTACCTTCCATCGCGAAGTCTGATCGTGGCCGAGGGTGACGAAGCATATGCGGGACGGGCTCCCCAGATACAATTTTGTTAAGATGGCGCCAGTGCAACAGCCTGCCGAGACGGAGGTGGCAGTGCCTGCGATCCACCTCCACATTGTCTTCCAGGAACTATGCCGGGAGAATCAGGAGCTTCGGGCAGTGTTAGCAGCCCGTGCAGAGCCGGTCGAGCCCGCGGTTGACTATTCCGCCTAGGTGGCCGCCAAGCAGGGCCATGCCGCTCAGATGCAGGAGACGCTTCATTCCACGGCCCGAGTGGCTCGAGACCTCCTGAAATTCCTTCAGGAATGCTCCCTGGCCCTCACTGTCAAGACGCAGCCGATTTCCGCCCAACTCCAGCAGGTTTCCCGGGAAATTCAAGAGGCTACTGACCCCGCTAGGCTGGATGAATTATACGCCCAAGCGGATGACCTTGAGGCACAGCTCCAACACAGAGGCTTTCTCAGCAGAGGCTAAAAGCGTCATTCGTGAGCTTCGGCCGCCCCTCCAATCTAGCGCCCGGACGATCCAACAGCTCGCAGTTGCGGCCGAACCTCAGATCAGCACGATCTTCAGAGCTGTCCCGTCGCCCCTCGACGAGGCTACTATCACCAAGCTCGCTGAGGACACAGACTCGCTTATTTAGGGGTGGCAGCAAGCCATGTCGGCGTTTACAGAGCTCAGAGCTACAACATTCCAGAGGGTTCCGGAGTTGGGGCCCTTGTTTGAACAACTGCCCGAAGATGCACAACAAGGACAAGACCAAGATGAAGGTGCACAACAGGAACGAGCACAGGATGCAAGTGCACAGGATGAACAGGGCACGAGGTCAAGCAGGGAAATGGAGGTCGAAACTGTAATTTGTGATTGACTCGGGGACGAGTCAAAGAACTGTGGTCGGGGCCTGTTGGGGCTCTTGTTTTGAAAAATCTTGTTTTGAATTTTTTGAATTTGAATTTGGAACAGTTGCCAGATTTTGGGTTGCGGAATGAGGACACCCAGGAGCCGCAACCAAGTCACAACCACATCAAACAGCGGAGCTACCAAGGTTGCGACGGAACAGGCACATAGCGGAGGAAACTAGATGCATAAGTGCAGATAAGGAGAAGATACAACAGAAAGAACGCAAGCGGAACACACAGATAATCAGAGAAAAGCAAGAAGTAGTTGCAGAAGGACAGAAGAGGAACTAACAGTCATGACAGCGGGTAAATAAATAGCAGTCACTCGGATGAAAAAAGGAGATTTTGCACAGCAAAAGAGAGAAGAGCACGACTAAAGGAGAAAACGCATGCTGCAGCAGGGATCCTGAGCATGAATGAGGTCTCCGTAGTTCCTAAGGTTTATTGATGTAGAATCTCTGCTCCGAAAGGCATATGTATCAGATCTGTAAGCCCATTGCAAAGCTATGTAACTGAAAGTTGGCCAAAGACTTAATGCAATTGCAGGTTATTGTCTAAGTTGTGTGATTCACATACATGTGTGTTAGTTGCGATGTTTTAAAATTTTATTTACTCAAATGTCTGTATGCTCTCGGAACGATGTTGTGTATGTGATTCTATTTATGTGATCTAATCCATGATATGGATGAGTTGCGGATCCGTTCCTTGCCATTGATCTATTCCCCTCCTGCATGTGGTCGTGGCACACCTCGGGTGAGACTCTCTACTCTCTAGAGTAGGGTGATAATGCCGGCGTAATCCTAGACTACAACGGATTCCTTTGTTGGCCACAACCACTGAACCTGGGTCTTGCCCGCGAGACCTGATCGCTCGCCAACAAAGTCAGTACGTATTTATTTCCATTCACAGTTGGTATAGACATAGGTTCGCATAAATCATAGTGTATTAGGCTTAATTTCGTTGTAGCTCTAGGATTATAATTCTGAAAAGATTGTTTGTGATGCTTGCCCACTATATAAGCACTACATGGGGTCAATTTTATGTGAACCATTGGAAGTCATTTAATCCCTTGATGTTTCATAATTCTATTACTTTCATAATTAACATGACCAAAGCGTGCATTCCATCATAAAGAAGATTCTAAATTATCATTTTATTGAACCAAATAATTTGTGTTCAATGCAAAAAACGACATACCATGCAACTTCAACAATTTATCTTCTTCCACACCAACAATTACAATTTTATTGTCAGCTGCTCTTCTAATTTCTAATTTACCATCAAATATGTGAATGGCATGTCCCTTCTGTCTTATTTGTATAAGAGATAACAAATTCTTTTAGAACTGAGGAATGTAAAGAACATCATTCAAAGTATAATATGAAAATCCAGGAATTTGTAACTAAATTGAACCAATCCCTGATGGTTTGATTTGTGACTTATTAGCAAAATACACAACTCTGTCAATACCACTGAATTGATCAAACAAATCTCTTCTAAAGGTCATATGACAAGTGGCACCTATGTCTAAAATCCAACTGTTATACCATGAAGAAAAAGAGGTACTAAAAATATCTTCCATGTGAAAATTACAATGAGCAACAACATAATGTGCATTCTCATAAGACTGTCATTTTTCTGGAATTAGATGATATTTATTTTCAAGCATTTCTCTTCTTTCATTAATTTTCTTCTAGGGAATTCTACAATTTGCAGCAATATGTCCAATCTTACCACATCTAAAACATGTTATAGCTGGTTTATCAGAATTTTTTTTTTGTTTATCATTATATTTTCCATCTCCTTGAATATTTCTTCCCTCCCCTGCCTCTATAATTCTTCCTACCTCGACATCTATTACCCTTAGTATTTTTGACAGATTCCTCTTGAGGTTTTTGGTCTTTTTGAGCTGTACATAGGGTTTCTGTATTAGAACTATGTGATTCTTCTTTCTTGCCAAAAGCCTTCTCTCTTTCTACAATTTTCCCTACTAATTTGTCAAAATCTAAATCTTTTAATTTCCCACTAGCTTGGAGAGATTCCAAGTAGTGTGAATAAATAGGGTAAAGAGCCTTTATAAAGGCAGTATGCTGCAAATCAACTTTAACTCTAGTAATAAAAAACCTCCTCCAATAGATCACAATGAGATGCAAGCCAAAATCCCACAACATGGTAAAATTTTTCTCAAAATGGTTTTCCACTGTCATATTTTCTCAAATAGAAGACTTAAAGGTTGTGTTGGATGGGGGTTCAGAATTCTTCAACTTAGTCAAGTTCTATATGCATCACTAGGTGGAATGCTTCAACCCTGATAAAGAATATTCTTCTTGGGCCCCAGTTTGGATATGTATGTATTCTATTCCTTATGAATAATGGGATCTAGAGACACTAGAGGATATTGGTAACAATATCGAGAAATTGTGTGCCTATTAGAGAAAATAAAACACAATCTGCATACTTCATATGCTCATATATATGTGTATACATGAATCTCTTTGGCTCCCTCCCTAAATAAATAGCTCAAAAATCTGAGGACAAAAATTGGTTTCAAACCCTTGATTGTTAGGTCCCTATAATACTAGTGTACGCCCCTTATTATTATTTTTCTGCCCATGTAGTCCCCATATTGGTATCATTGTGCCCCATAGAAGCCCACTATTGTTATTGTTGTGCCCTTACATTATTATATTGTAGTCTCTGATTATATTGTGACCCCTTAGAATCCTATTTAGGTTTTTTCATTTGTATCATCCAGAATTGTTCATTTATATAATGGAAAGGATGCTTCCCCCTCGAAGTGGATAATTTTTAAGTCGTTGATCTATCTTCTCTTTAATTTTTTGAGTTAGTTGCATAAGATTTGGTATCAGAGCTTTAGATTCTAGGGTTTCGCTTCTTCAAACATGCTATCTTGGAATTTTCACTATAATTTCTTTTCTACGAAGCTTCAGAAGCTGAAATTGAAACAATGTGGATTCAAAATACTGTTGAACCTTGTGTATGAATTTCAGGGCTTGTTTCACTGTATTTTCAGATATATGATCTGAGGAAGTTAGGGTTTTTGGAAGCTCCATAATTTCATATCAAATAGGTGACCAAGGGAAAATTGTCATAACTTTCGTTTCAGACATCATATTTGAATTTTGTAAAAAGTGTTTGAAATTGAATGGACTATAGTTTCTTGTTTATATATTTAATGGTTGAAGGTGAAAACAGTGACACATGGCATGTCGTACAAGTTCGCTATACTGAACGAGTCCATAATTAGGTTATTGTGGGAGATTGGGCATAAATTTACCTTGAAGAATCTAAATTAGGCTTGACTTGTAGAATTTGAAATAAGGATCAGAGGGCTATCATAGAACCGGATTTCATATCCTGGAGATCTAAAATTACATATTTACAACCATTTCAAGATTGAGCTCCTAAAAGAAAGAAAAATGTGTGTTTAAAAAAAAATGCATATCGTTTGTTTGAAAAATCAGTTTGAAGTGATTCCAATGGCATATTGAAGCACATTATATGTATTAGGTTCTAAAATTCCTCAAAAATATAGTTATACACCCATTAATCCCTTAGAAAACTTTACTATGATGCATGAAGAAGAAGAATTGCAACATGATATATCAAAATTATGGTTTCAATTGCAACAAATTTCGATCTCACAAAGAGCAACCAAAGATGACATGGAAGCTAAGAAGGATGGTTTGAAGGATGACATGAAAACTAATATGTATGGTATAGAAGAAAAAATGAAAGAAAACATGGAATATTTGAAGAATGGGTTAAAAGCAGATTTGACAAAGTTGCTACAAGAAATGTTTCCTAATGGCGAAAAGTTATTAGATGAAAATCATGTTGAGAACAAAAGAAATATTAATCATGATTTCATAGACTTTAACGTTTGATTTAAGACCCAACATATTTTAAAGTTTGATATGAGGAAGTTTGATGGCGAGGATCCAATAACATGGATACTACAAATGGAGCAATATTTTGATCTCCATAATGTCGAACACACATAAAGTGTACACGTTGAAACTTTACATTTAGAACCCAATTAGTTAGTATAGTATTTTCTTGTAAATCACTTGTCACTTGGTCAATTTTTACGGAGGAAAAGATAGAACATTATGATGATACAAAGAGCAACATCTTTTTTAGCCAATTGATAAATCTCAAACAAAAGGGTTCAATGGAAGAGCACATAGAGGACTTGGAAAAAATTGAATATCGAGGTAATATATATTCCAGAGGAGCATAGCATTGATGCCTTCATAGGGATTTTAAAGGATAACATCCAACATGAGGTTCGCCTTTGGGAACCCGATTCATTAGTGAAGGCATTCAAGGTGACAAGAAAAGTTGAAAGACAAATTATGGAAACAAGGAAGTCTACCACGGTGTCTACCACTCATAACTATAAAGATGGAATTGTTGTTGCTCCTAGCCTACCACAACCTACAAGGTTAACACACAAAAAAATTGGAAGAAAAAATATCAAAAGGGCTTTGTTATAGTCATGATAGAAAATACACTAAAGGTCATAAGTGTGTCGAGAAGAAATTAGTTTACATAGATTGTGAAGAGGAGAAAGAAAAGGAAAAAAAAACTTCAAAAGAAGAGGATATACACCAAGAACCGACCTTAGAGAAATAATAAATGAATCCGAACATATCTTGTAATGTATTGGCAGGAATTTTTTTAAGTTTTGTTTTTCTTTTTAATTTAATTTTCTGATTTTTATTGTTTTTCATTGTTTAAATTTAATTTTTCTTTTCTTTTAATTATTCTTTAAGTTTTAAATTTTTTTTTTAAAATTTTTTATACATTAATTGTATTTTTTATTTTTAAATTTTTGATGTTTATGATTTTTATTATTTTTAAAAATTGTTTGTTTATTTTTATTTTTTATTTTTTGAATTACTTAAAATACTTTGTGAATCATTTTTTTTGAATTTTTATTTTTTTGAATTAATTGAAATTCTTTGTGGATCATTTTTTTGAATTACTTGAAATTCTTTGTGGATCATTTTCTTTGAATTTTTATTTTTCGGCCTTCATTTTTTATTAAAAAAACCATAAAATTTTATTTTTCTATTTTTTTAGTTCAAATTTTCCACAATTTAATTTTATTTAACGTGTTATTTTTAGTTAAAATGTCTTAAAATAAATATTTTTTTAATTATATTTATATTCAAAATGTATATTTTTTGTCGAGTTTTTAAAAATATAAAAGAAATCATAATCTCAAGATATTAAGTTTCTTATTTTTTTTAAATTTTGAAAAAAAAAATTAAAACTTTCATTATAAAAAAACATTACAAAGGAAAAGAAAAAACAAAAAATTAGAAACCCTTAAAAAAATATCGTAGGACGAAATAATAATAATAATAATAATAATAATAATAATAATAATAATAAATTCGGCCCCTGGGGCCCATGAGTGGGCTCAAGACAATTCTTAGAATCGATTGAGCCTGCCTAAGGGCCTAAGGGGCCACTGTCCTGGGTGGGCGGAGGCCCCTTGGGCCACCCAGCGGGCTGAAGCCGATACTGAGAATCAACTTCAGCTTGCCGGGTGGCATGATAGGCCTCCACCCTGGGTTGGCAGAGTTGTGCAGCTTAGCCTGCCTAGGGCGGCAACCCCTCGGGCCCTCTGGCGAACTGAAGCTGATTCTAAGAATCGGGTTGAGCCCGCCCAGGGCCTCGAGGGGATGAATTGATTTTATATTTCTATTTTTTATAATAATAATAATTACTATTATTATTTAAATTTTAATTAGTTTAATGTTTATTCTTTTTTTTTAAATTTTTTGGATGATTTTTTTTCTTAAATTTAAAAAAAAATATTTTTTATTTTTTTATTATTTATTTATTTAACTATTTCTTAAAAAAAAGTTTAATGGTTTTATTTTTTATTTTTATTTTTATTTTTATTATTTTGAAATTTTTTATTATGTTTTTTTTTTCTAAGTTTTTAATTTAAAAATAAGAAATATTTTATTGATTTTTTTAAATGACTTTTTTTTTTAATGTATTATTTATTGATTTATTTTGATGTTTTCCCTTTTTTATTTAATAAAGTATTATTTATTTATTGTTTTTGTTTCTTTAATTAATTTTTTTTCTTAGTTATGTGTTTTTGAATATATATATATATATATATATATATATATATATATATATATATATATATATATATATATATATATATATATATATATATATAATTTTCTTTTTTATCTTTTGTAGGTTAATTTTGTTTTTTTTTTACATTTTTATGTTTGTTTTTTCTTTCATATTTTTATATACTTGATTTAAAAAAAAAAAAAACATTTTCTAATATATATTTTTATTTAGAAATTTGACTTTTGTGATCCATAAATTATGTATCAAATCTTTCTGTGAAAATCACATTTGAGAAATTTGTGTCTACGCGTTTCGAACCAGCTAGTGTGATTCATCATCAGGACAAGATGAGAAATCTGATCTAGGACTCAACTTAAATAGATAATAAAGCTCCAATTAGTTGTTGTAGAATAACTACTAGTTTGACTATAAAAAAATATAACAAATAAAAAAATAAAAATATATAATAACAATCATATAATTATTATTATTATTTAATTTAATTTCAAAAAAAATAAAAATAAAAATAAAAATAGTAATAATAAATTAAATTAAAAATATATAAATATATATTATTTGAATGTAATTCAATTGAATGAAATTCAATATAGAATTTGAAATTAAACTTTTATTTATTTATTTATTATTATTATTATTATTATTATTTAATAATAGATAAATTAAATAAAAAATGAACAAACAATTAAAAATAAAAAATAAAATAATAATGATAAATAAATAAATAATAAGTAACTAAATAATAAAGAAATATAAAAAATAGCCATCCTATAATAATAATAATTATTTAATTTAATTTCTTAAAAATAATAACAATAATAATAATAATAATAATAATAATAATAATAAATAAATACATAAATAAAAGTTTAGTTTCAAGTTCTATATTGAATTTCATTCCAATAATATTTATTTATTTATTTTTAATTTAATAATTTATTATTATTATTTATTTATTTTTTATCTTTTTTTATTATTATTTATTTTAATTTTTAATTTTTAAGAAATCAAATTAAGTTAAATAATTATTATTATTATTATTATTATACGACTGTTATATATATATATATATATATATATATATATATTTATTTATTTTTATTTTTTTTCGTATATTTTTTATAGTTAAACTGGCCGTTATTCTACAATGGCTAATTGGAGCTTTATTATCTATTTAAGCTGAGTCCTAGATCAGATTTCTCATCTTGTCCTGATGATGAACCACATTGTCTGGTTCGAATTCGAAACACATCGACACAAATTTCTCGAATGTGATTTTCACCGAAAGATTTGATACACAATATTTTTATTTACTATTTCTTATTATTTTTAAATTTTGTTTTTTTGTTTTTTTGTTTTTTTTTTCATTGTTTTAATTTTAATTTTTATTTGTAATTTTTTTTTGAAATTTTAAGGTTTTTTGGAGTCATGATATTTGATCTTTTACATCATTATTTCAAAATGTTGAAAATCTATCCGGAAAAGAAAAAAAAAACGGTATTCCAGCATCAACACTTTTTCGTTTTTTTCGCACAAAAAAAAATGGTTTTCACTACCATTTTTAAAACATGCTAAAAATTTACCCCAAAAGAAAAAAAATGTTATTCCAGCATCAATGCTTTTCATTTTCAAGTTGTTTTTCATATTTTTTGGGGATTTGTTTGCTAGATTTCTCATTTTGATTTTATAGTTCTCGTTTCATAGTTTACATTGTTAAAATTGTCTGGCCAAAAAAGCTATAAAATGTGCAACCAAAAAATCTCACTGTGATTTAAAAGTATTTTTTCCCACAAAATGGTTTCAAGTAGAACTATGAAACAAGAAAACCCGACTACTATGCTCTAGAGGTTACGAAATCAGATCTCATAATTAGACACTTGGAACCAATATAAAAGCCAACTACCATCCTCTAGAGAATAAATGTGGCACTAGGATATAATAGAAATCCATACATGTATATATATTAGAGTGGTATAAAAATGCCATGGATATATATTATACATATGCAGTAAGTTTGATTAATGTATTAAGAAATTTCCTAAATATAGGTTCAACTAATGCATTGGGTTTTAATATAGGTTCAATTAATACATTGAATTTTAGAGGTATTTTTAAATTAAATTACGTTTATTTATATAGAAATTATATGCTTATTCTTTTCAATCTCCCAAATTCATCTAACATACAAATAATGGAAATTATTACTGCTATGAATTTAAAACTAGTTAAAACTATTTTTTGAATTCTAGAGCACATGAATATACATATAAGCACTTGAATTTCTATTTACCAAAATTTAACCTCACGAATTTATTGAGACATAAATACAAAATCCCACCAACAGAGCGTGATAACAAGCATCTAAGTGTACGTCACAATCATGGATGAAAATAGGCATAAATATATGATTAAATTATAAATCATTTAAAATTAGAATGGGATGAAAGGGTTTCTCTACATTTAGTTAGAGGAAATAGAGATATAATGACATCAACATCACTAGGGATAAACAATGTTTGGTTTTCCCACATCGAACGTACTACTGTATTCTCTTTATTCACTGATTGAGAAGGAGGCAAAAAAATGTGTTGTGGTAACCCAATGCTTCTTGGTCATTGAAAGAAAAGAAAAAAAATCAAATACATAAAATTGACTAGAAAACCAAAACTGTAAATTTCCTAAAAAAAATTTTTTTTTTAAATTTCTTCCCATAAGATGGCTTCATTTGGACTAAGATTCCATAATTAGACCTCACTTCAAAACAATAACACCCAACTACCACCTGAGATTATGAAATAATATCTCATAATTCAGCACTTGGAAACAATAGAAAACCCTATTACCATCCTCCATAGATTAAATTCAGAACTAGGAAACATTAGAAAAACATCCTCCATATTCTAGTATGTCTTCTTCATTATCTTCTCAATCTATTAGTACAAATTCTCAACCAAAGCAGAAGAATTTCTCATGTCCACAAACCTACTCCTAATGCTACCCCACGGTGTGATTGATGAGCGTGCCTCATATGAGTTGGGGGAGAATGGTTCAAGGTAGAGTGGCTGCCACATAACAGTAGATACAGAGTCTTCATTCTCCTTTTTAACAAGTTCCATTCCTGAGAATTCGTTAACTTGGGTTGCATTATTTTTTCTAGGAGAGCCATCTTCTGGGTCACTGTCTTCATAGCCCACAAGACTCCCCATATTGATATTATATCCCTTGATCCCACTCTCACAAAACTGATCCAGGTGGATATCAATGGCCAACCACCTATTCCATTTGGACCCGCACCATCAATTCTTGCAACTTTTCACTTTCAGCACAACTTACTATTTTTAGCAAGTTTTCGGGTCCTACACTCGCGGAGTTGTTTTGGGACCCTAATGATCCAGGTGGATATTGGTGGCCGCCCACCTATTCCATTTGAAATTCCACCATCAGTCCTTTCTTTTTTCAGTTTTAGCACAACTTACTATTTGTAGCAGTTTTTCGGGTCCTGAACTTCCGAAGCCATTTTGAGGTCCTAAACGGCGTTTTTTGGGCATCGCGCCTTCGATATATATGATTCTATTCAAGAATTGATATTTTTGGTCAATAGATGTAGTCCTTGGATAGATATTTCTAACGATGGAACATGTGTGTCAAATGGAGATAGTATGCCAAAGTTATGACCCCGGGAATTTGAAACACCAATTTACCCAAATAGGGCCCATAGCTTGCGCTTCATCTCCTAGGGTTAGGTTTTTGGAAGTTTAAAGTTTTCCATTGTTTCTCAATAGTAAATAGGCCCTTGAGCCTCATTGTAGCATAGTTTAGAGGCATGTAGCCGCGACATCTCTTCTCAGAGGTAAGCTACCAGTGCCCTAGGAGTTTTCTTTGCATGTCCCCAACGCAGTCAGGGTATAAGGAGTTAGGGTTCGATCTGATTGAACCCTACCAATATCAGCTTCAAAAACCCCGATGACCTACCATGGAAGAAGAAAATAAAGATGAGGGAGCAGGAGATCCTATCAAAATATTGCTCGAGGAGGCCCTCAAGAAACAAAGGAATGAGATGATGGATAACTTTGCTTAGATCCTTCAACGACTGCCCACCTACAATGCATCTACATCCAACAACCACTATGGAGGTGCCACTCCCTTCAAGGTACAGGTAAAATTTTACATTCCTATATTTGAAGACCAGATAGATGAAGACATCGTAGATAGATGGTTGAATTTTCTAGAAGGGTATTTCTCGGTCCCTAATTTCTCCGACTGAGAAAAGATTATTTTTTCACTCTTCAAAGCCACCCCCCATGTCAAATATTGGTGGGAAACCTACTGTGAGAAAAAGGATGGGACAAAACCCTATCTGTTCCTGGTCGCACCCACTTGGAATTCGTTCCAAGATGGAATCAAGGAACAATATTACCCCGTGGGGAGCTATGAGGACAAGTACATCCAATGGACCATGCTGCTGTAGCAAAGTGATCAAGATGTGCATGAACTGATGAATTTTTTCCATACCCTGTGCACAAAGTTGGGTATTGAATATTCAAAGAGACATTTGGTGCTCAAGTACCACAGATGTCTGCATAGAAAAATTTAGGAGGAAATGGAGTTCCTCAACATTACATTGCTTGGCATGACATATCGCTATGCCGCCAAGATCGAGCATAAATTTAAGCAGAAGAAGTGAGACTTTGGATCTGTGAATCCAAAGCCAGGGAAGGGCACCCTGAACTGTAGAACAAGGAGCAAGGCCAAAGCGGGGTGACTTATAACAACACAAAAAATCTAAAGAAGGACATGGGGAAGTGGTGTGAATTTCATAATAGCCCCGCTCACAGCACGAACGAGTGTCAGGCCAAACAATCATTGGTGGCCGAAATAAAGGCACCTGAATCAGATGCATGTTATGATCCATATTCTAAACCAGACAAAGGAAATTACAAAGGGAAGCAGATAATTGATGTAGATCCCAGTTCCATTGTTGCCACCACAAATATCTAGAGGGAGTTTCCTGAGCATCCAGAGGAGGGGGAGCGTCTCTTCCATTTGCAGATGTGGGTGAAGGGTTCTCCACTACAATTCTTTGTCGATAGTGGAAGCCAAGAGAACCTAATTTCAACGGAGCTCGTGAAGTGGCTCGACCTATCGACCATAGCACACCTGTAGCTGTATACCATCAGGTGGCTTCACCCAGGGAGAGATCTACGCATTCGCCAGCAGTGCCGCCTTCCGTACAGTATCAAGCCATTCACGGATGAGGTAGTGTGTGATGTTTCTCCTCTTGATGTAGCTGATGTATTATTGGGCCAACCATAATTATGGAGGCGACATGCTAGGTATGAGTCTAGGCCTTGTGCTGTTATTATTACTTTGGGAAATAACTTTTACAGGATACCAGAGGTAGTATTACCTCCTGTCATCTCTTTGACTACTACAAAACAATGGAATAATATTGTTTCCCAAACCAGGAAATTTATTTTCCTTACAACTCGCTCACATGGAAAGAAGAATATTGTGGCCACAACCTCGAAACATGGGTCTCTTGCACGACTGCAGTAGATGGAAAAAGTCATGGAGGAATACAAGGAAATTTTCTCCTCACTCACAAAGGTTCCTCTACACTGTTAGGACAAGCAATCCATTGCTCTGACCCTCGACGCATCGCTGCTTGATGTTGCCATACCTCATATAACTACATAAATAGAATCCACACATGTAATATCTGAGGAAAATAAAGAAACTAAATTTACTAAATGCATCCAGCATGTCTGCCTGTAGGTCCATGACATCTTCGACAAATCTAATACCTAGTTCAACAGAATTTGCCTCATCTCATGGAAGATCTCAACACAATGGGGACCATTGCTTCTTAAGGAGGGAGGAATGATCCAAGTGGATATTAATGGCCCCCCACCTATTCCATTTGGACCCACACCATCAATTCTTGCAATTTTTCACTTTCATCATAACTTACTATTTTTAGAAGGTTTTCGGGTCCTGCACTCCCGGATCTGTTTTGGGACCCTAATGATCCAAGTGGATATTGGTTTCCACCCACCTATTCCATTTGAAACACCACCATCAGTCCTTTCAGTTTTTTAGTTTCATCACAACTTACTATTTTTAGAAATTTTTCGGGTCCTGAACTTTCAGAGCCGTTTTGAGGCCCTAAACAACGTTTTTTGGGCATCACACCTCCAAAAAATATGATTCCATTTTGAAATTAATATTATTGATCAACAGTTGTAGTCCTTGGATAGATATTTCTAACGATATATCATGTGTGTCAAACGGAGATAGTATGCCAAAGTTACAACCCCGGGAAGTTGAAACACCAATTTACCCAAACAAGGCCCATAGTTGGCGCTTCATCTCCTAGGGTTAGGTTTTTGGACATTTTGAGTTTTCCATTGTTTATAAATAATAAATAGGCCCTCGAGCCTCATTGTAACACAACTTAGAGGCATGTAGCCACCACATCTCTTCTCAGAGATAAGCTACTAGTGCCCTAGCTATTTGATTTCCATTATGTCTATAAGCATATTTCTCTTATTCGATATTAATGAAATGAAGAATTATTTCTGTTGCATCTCTGTGTTTATGTCTATTTCTTTATTTTATTGTGTTCCTGCATAAATTAGGATCAACGGTATCAGAGCGAGTCTTCTCTTTCTCTGTTTTTCTTTGAATGTCCCCAATGCGGTCAGGGTATAAGGAGTTAGGGCTCGATCTGGTTGAACCCTTCCAAGATCAGCCTCGCAAACCCCAACGACCTCCCATGGTTGAAGAAAATAAAGATGAGGGAGCAGGAGATCCTATCAAAATATTGCTTGAGGAGGCCCTTGAGAAACAAAGGAACGTGATGATGGATAACGTTTCTCAAATCCTTCAACGGCTGCCCACCTATAGGACATCTGTATCCAACAGCCACTCTGGAGGCGCCACTCGCTTCAAGATACAGGTAAACTTTGACATTTCTATATTTGAAGGCCAAATAGATGAAGATGCCGTTGATAGATGGTTGGATTTGTTGTAAGGGTATTTCTCAGTCCCTGATTTCTCCGACCGAGAAAATATTATTTTTTCACTCCTCAAAACTGCCTCCCATGTCAAATATTGGTGGGAAATCTACTATGAGAAAAAGGAAGAGAAAAAACCCTCTCTCTTCCTGGCCACACCCACTTGGAATTTGTTCCGATATGGCATCAAGGAACAATATTACCCCGTGGGGAGCTATGAGGACAAGTACATCCAATGGACCACGCTGCGGCAGCAAAGGGATCAAGATGTGCATGAACTGATGAATTTTTTCCATAACCTACGCACAAAATTGGGTATTAAATATTTAGAGAGACATTTGGTGCTCAAGTACTGCAACTGTCTGCATAGACACATTCAAGAGGAAATGGAGTTCCTCGAAATTACATCACTTGGCACGACATATCGCTATGCCGCCAAGATCGAGCATAAATTTAATCAGAAGAAGCGAGACTTTGGATCTGCAAATCCAAAGCTAGGGAAAGGCACCCCGAACTGTAGAACAAGGGGAAAGGCCAAAGTGAGGCGACTCATAAAAAAACCAAAAATCTAAAGAAGGACATGGGAAAGTGGTTTGAATTTCATAATAGCCACCCCACTCACAGTACAAATGAGTGTCAGGCCAAACAGTTGTTGGTGGCCAAACTAAAGGCACTTGAATCAGATGCTTGTTATGATCCTGAGTCAGAACCAGACAAAGGAAATGAAAAATGGAAGTAGATCATTGATGCGGATCCCAATGCCATTGTTACCACCAAAAATATCCAGAGGGAGGATCCCGAGCATCTAGAGGAGGGGGAGCTCCTCTTCCATTTGCAGATGTGGGTGAAGGGTTCTCCACTGTAATTCCTTGTCGATAGCAGAAGCCAAAAGAACCTCATTTCAGCAGAGCTCGTGAAGCAGCTCAACCTATCGACCATATCACACCTGTAGCCGTATACCATCAGGTGGCTTCACCCAGGGAGAGATCTACGCATTCGCCAGCTGTGCCTCCTTCCATATACTATCAAGCCATTCACGGATGAGGTAGTGTGTGATGTTGCTCCTCTTGATGTAGCTGATGTATTATTGGGCCAAACATACTTATGGAGGCGATATGATGTGTATGAGTCTAGGCCTCGTGCTGTTATTATTACTTTGGGAAATAACTTGTATAGGATACCAGAGGTAATACGGCCTCATGTCATCTCTTTGACTACTACAAAACAATGGAGTAATATTGTTTCCCAAACCAGGAAATTTATTTTCCTTATAATTCGCTCACAGGGAAAGAAGAATATTGTGGCCACAACCTCGAAACATGGCTCCCCTGCACAGCCATAGTAGATGGAAAAATTCATGGAGGAATATGAGGACATTTCTTCCTCACTCACAGAGGTTCCTCTATACTGTCAGGACAAGCATTCCATTGATATAACCCCCGACGCACCTCCACCTGATGTTTCCATACCTCATACAAATACAAAAACATAATCCACACATGTATTGTCTGACGCTAATAAAGAAACTAAATTTACTAAATGCATCCAACATGTCTACCCACAGGTCTGTGACATCTTCGACAAATCTAATACCTATTTCAACAAAATTTTCCTCATCTCATGGAGGATCTCAATGCAATGGGGACCATTGATTCCTAAGGAGGGAGGAATGATCCATGTGGATATCAGTGGCCACGCACCTATTCCATTTGGACCCGCACCATCAATTCTTGTAGCTTTTCAATTTCATCACAACTTACTATTTTTAGCAGGTTTTTGAGTCCTCCACTCTCGGAGCCATTTTGGGACCCTAATGATCCAGGTGGATATTGGTGTCCTCCCACATATTCCATTTGAAATGCCACCATCAGCCCTTTAAGTTTTTTTAATTTCAGCACAACTTACTATTTTTAGTAGTTTTTCGAGTCCTGAACTTTCGGAGTCATTTTGAGGCCTTAAACGATGTTTTTGGCCATCACACCTCCAAAAAATATGATTTCATTTTGAAATTTATATTTGCAATAAAAAATTGTAGTTCTCGGATAGATCTTTCTAACGATGTATCATGTGTGTCAAACAGATATAGTATGCCAAAGTTACGACCCTGGGAAGTTGAAACACCAATTTACCCAAACGGGGTCCATAGTTGGCACTTCATCTCCTAGGGGTAGGTTTTTGGACATTTAGAGTTTTCCATTGTTTCTCAATAATAAATAAGCCCTCTAGCCTCATTGTAACATAGTTCAGAGGCATGTAGCTGCTACATCCCTTCTCAGAGATATTATTGCCCTAGCTATTTGATTTCCATTATGTCTATAAGCATATTTCTCTTATTTGATATTATTGAAATGAAGAATTATTTCCGCTGCATCTCTGTGTTTATGTATATTTCTGTATTTTATTGTGTTCCTACATAAATCCACATAAAAAACTCATCGACCTCTTGTGGGTTTCCACAGGTCTATCTGTTGACAGTTCGGTGTAATACCAATGTATTTGTAGTGATATTGTTTTGGGCATGCTCTTTTCCTATACAATAATAAACATTGTGATAGTTTTCTCCCTAATATTGGGAGATCAATTTCAAAATGCTCAGGTATGTTTGGAATTAAACATGTTAATAATTTCCATTGTTTCCATCCAAATAAAATGCGTTGGCCCTGGATATACTTTTCGCTTCTTGTTTTCCTAGATTGTTTCCATATAAAATATGACTCTAGATTATAGAACTTGCGGTACTAATGTGATAATATATCTCTAATTTATTTTGTTCCCATCAATATTCTTCACTTAATTCCAGGATATACTTGGGCTACCAAGCACTGTCAGGCACTGATGTAACCTTTCGAGCTCCTTTCTAAACTGTTTTGGATGAGTTTCAACTTCCTTCGCTATCCTTGATTCCTCACTCTTTTGTTTCTTCTCAATCTAGATTTTATTTTGGTCCTAACGTAAGGAACGTTTATCATATTACAAAAATGCATTTTCTATCCCTAAATCTTTGATGAGATCCAAACTGACCATGAAGTGAAAATACAGTCAAACAATCTTTGTGTTTAAATCCCTCATAATCAAAGCAACTTTGAGAAAATGAATGACTAAACCTACCTTCTTGAGAAAAAAAACCTGAATTTGAAAATTGGTTTTGAAAACCCAATTAATATATGAGACCTAGGTGTTCCTCTCTTTGCTCAGTTGTGAAATTTTAAATCTAAAAAAAGAGGCACTGACTATGGATTTGTGTTTGACACTATGGCCCAAATGACTAATACATAATATTCCTTTTCGTATATTCTACTGCAAAATCTAACTCCTAAATGCCTTGAAATATCTCTCCACATGTATTCTATACACAATGTCAATGTTTATCCACATGTGATCGATTGGAAATAACTTGGAAGTTAATCATGTCTCTTCCACATTTCAATAATATTATCCCAAAACCCACATAGACTTTCCCTTCACAAATTAGCATTGATATCATTATGTTTACTGAAGTAATCATAATATGTGATCCCATATTACTTCTCATAATTCTCTTTATACCACTCAATATTTTCCATAACACATTTCTTCAAAAACGTAGAAAACAGTCAGTGCTCACATTAGAATTTAATATCAAATCTTACACAATAAGAATTAGCTAACAAGAATTCTAAATAAGTTGAGGGATAGCCTCTTTCCCTGATCAAAGACTCCAGGCTCAAAAGAAACCGACAATAATATTTTCAATATTTTATATACTCTAACCATTGCAGAAATATTCAAAGGTCAAATTAATAAAAACAAAATTCCACTAAACATATGTGGTTCATCATATTAAAACCTTGTCCACTTAGAGAAAGGAAGAAATTGTTTTCTCATAAATCAACCCAAATAAGGTTCTTCCTTGATTCCACCAGAGATGGAATATTCAATAGTATTAAATAATAAGGAAATAATGGGAAGTTTTGTTGAACCACATCAAGAAAACACTTTATTTACATCTCAAATCATTCCCCTTCAGCCGATATCCACACACACAAAAAAATATTTATGTACAACACATCTCCACAAATGCTAAAAACAATATTTCATATCCATATTTTTAGAATTCCTTCCACGAATTCCTTCCCTAACATATCTCCCATTCATGATATAAAACATAGTTAAAACCAACCTCGTGGATATGAATATTCTACAAAAATGAAGTGCATACCAAAATCCATGGGCCTAATACTCATACATAACTACCAAGCATTAGATTATTTAACTATATTTTCATAGGCCAATTGAATTTCCTCGGATGGAAGAGTGGCATTACAGTCTCAGGGGGATGTCCCTAGGGGTTGTATGTTGTTCTCAAACAAGTTAGTGCCACCTATCATAAGAAACATGCATAATGAAAAAAAGCAACCTAATAGCTAAGGGGTGTGCAGTAAAGTACATTAACCTAACATGTCTTCTAGGTTAATGTTAAAATATAAGAAATCCTAGTCCAACAAGATAGGTCAAAAACTCTGTGTATGAACTTAATGCAAATGAAAATTGTTTGATGCATTAGACATTTGAAGCCATGAAATTCCTTTTCTGGGATTTTATTTTCTCAAATCCTAAACCTACATCCGAAATAGGTTCAAAAGCAAGGTGGGATTCAAAAATTAAATAGTCAAGGGTCTCTCTCCTAGGAACAAAGAATAAATTCTCTATCGGTTCCAAAAAATAAAATAAGCATTGTCACTCGATTGAGTATCATAATTGATAGCACAAACTAGGTTGGCATAAGCACACTGGGTTAAGCTTGCATAATGAATCATTTTCCAACACTATAATGAAACCTGAGCTTAGGAGGAAGAATTATTAATACTCTGAATGGAGTGGGAAAACTCATCGAACCCTATTTCTCATCCATATGCATCGAGTTGTTAACTTAAATAAATAGTCCCCAACCTAATCACATCTTATATAATAATTTATCGTCCCCTATCCCCATGGAAATCAAGTGAGCTCCCATATCGAAAGGTTGGTTAATAATTGAGGAATAAGTAAGCACAGAAGGTCAATTTATTTATTTTATTTATATCCAGTTGAGATGGGTGAACCAAAGGAAAGAACCTGTATAATATACAAGAGTGGGTGCAGTTGAAGAGCGATGTTAAGGAGTGGTTTTCCAAGATGGCCCCACATATTTATATCATCAGTTTTATTAGTTTACCCTTAATCCATTGAAGTTGGTGGTTTCCCAAGATGGCCCCACAGATTTATATCAACATTTTTATCAATTTACCCTTAATCCATCGAAGTTGGCTTGCCGAGTGAATTAGTCACTACCCCAATCTCAAAAGGGTTATATTGATTTGGAAGTTGTAACATGTGTTTCACTCTCTCTGTTTCGACTGGTGCTTTTCAGTATCAAGGGGATGTCCCTAGGGTTGTATGTTTTTCTTTGTGTCCGCTAAGATTGGATGAGGGGATAGGTTGTAGTAGAGAAACTTGTCTGCTGAAGTTTAACCATCACCGTGAAGCTCAAGTATTTGATGTTTCAAGGAGAGATAATGCAAGTAGTATAGGAGCCTTGGGAGCTTTGGTGTTGAGGCATGTAATGAAAAAAATATTCAGCTTACTACATTATAACATGAGGAAAACTCACAGGGTTTCAAATCGTTGAATATATACATACAATGTGTGTAGGGCACATTAGGGGTAAAATAAAAAGTACCATTGTGTCTCATGATCAAAAGAGCAACGATCATGAACTGACTACTTACATTGCTTAAATACTTGTTATAAACTTAAGAATGAGTATTTCCCTATCTACAATTTAGAAAACCTATTACTGCACTTATTATATTTCCAATATTTTTTGCTCAGAAATCAACCCAAATAAGGTTCTTCCTTGATTCCACCAGAGATGGAATATTCAGTAATGTTAAACACCAAGGAATGAATGGTAAGTGTTGTCCAACGACATCAAGCAAACACTTTGTTTACACCACACATCATTCCCCTTCAGACGATATCCATACACACAAAATTATTTATGTACAACACATCTCTACAAATGCTACAAAAAATATTGCATATCCATAGTTTCAAAATTACTTCCCTAACTGCCTTCCCTAACATAGCTCTCATTCATGAAATAAAACATAGCCAAATCCAACTTCGTGGATGTGGGCATTCTACAACAATGAAGTGCTTACCAAAATACATGGGCCTAAGACTAATACATGACTACCAAGGATTAGATTGTATAAGTATGATGACAAATGATGTGGCCTAGCCTTTATTTTGTCTGCCATATTTTTATAGGCCTATTTAATTTCCTAGGATGGAAGAGTGGAATTACAGTCTCACGGGGAGGTCCCTAGGGTTTGTATGTTGTTCTCAAACAAGTCAGTGCCACCTATCACAAGAAACATGTATATTAAAAAAATGCAACCCAATATCTAACGGGAGTGCAACACAATATATTAACCTAACATGTCTTCTAGGGTAATGTTAAAATATAAGACACCCTAGTCCAACAAGATAGGTGCAAAATTTTGTGTATGAACTTAATGCAACTGAGAATTGTTGGATGCATTAGACCTTTGAAGCCATGAAATTTCCTTTCTGGGATTTTTTTTTTTCTCAAATCATAAACCTATGGCAAAAATAGGTGCAAAAGCAAGGCGGGGTTCAGTAAATAAATAGTTAAGGGACTCTCTCCTAGCAACAAAGAAGAAATTCTCTATCGGTTCCAAAACACCAAATAAGCATTGCCACCCAATTGAGTAACATAATTGAGAGCATAGGCTAAGCTTGCATAAGCGCACTATATTAATATTGCATAATGAAGCAATTTCCAACACTATAATGAAACATGGGCTTAGGAGGTAGAAAGGATTAATACTCCGAATGGAGTGGGGCAACTCACTGGACCCTACTTCTCATCCATATGCATTGATCCATTAACTTAAATAAACAGTGCCCAACCTAATTGCATATTATATAATAATTTCTCGTCCCCTCTCCCCATGGAAACCAAGCGAGCTCCCATATCAAAAGGTTGGTTAATCACTGCGACATAAGTAAGCGCGAATGTTCAAGTGATTTATTTTATTTATAGAGAGTTGAGATTGGTGGTCCAAAGGAAATAACCCATATAATAATACAAGAGCAGGTGCAGTTGAAGAGGGAGATTGTGAGGTGGTTTTCCAAGATGGCCCCACAGATTTATATCATCAATTTTATGAGTTTACCTTTAATCAATTGAACTTGGTGGTTTTCCAAGATGGCCCCACAGATTTATATCATCAATTTTATGAGTTTACCTTTAATCGATTGAACTTGGTGGTTTTCCAAGATGGCCCCACAGATTTATATCATCAGTTTACTCTTAATCTATTGAAGTTGGTTGGCCCAATGAATTAGTCAGTACCCAAATCTCAGAAGGAATCTATTGATTTTGAAGTCGTAACATGGGTTTCACATATATTTAGCTGCATAAATTTTCCTGAAGTGGAATTCTTGTCATCAATGCAACCTGCCCAATTTGAGTCATTATAGCCAATCAACTCCAGATTGAACCATTAATTGGTGCAATGACATATTAAATGCAGTAAGAACAAAAACACTCCTCTGAGTCATTATATCCAATCAACTCCACATTGAACCGTTAATTGGTGCAATGACATATTAAACGTGGTAAGAACAAAACCACTCCTCCTTCTCCCTTAATCTATGCCAACAAAGTTGTGGACCAAATCCAGATAACTAGTCCCTCTTTGGATGTCTCTCTATTTCGATTGGTGCTTTTCTAGATTCAGGGGTATTTCGCTAGGGTTGTATGTTGTTCTCTGTGTCCATTAAGATTGGATGAGGGGAGAGTTTGGAATAGAGAAACTTGTATGTTTAATTTTATCCATCACCATGAATTTCAAGTATTTGATGTTTGAAGGAGAGAGGATGCAAGTATTTTAGGAGCCTTGGGAGCTTTGGTGTTAAGGCCTACAATGACAAAAATATTCAACCTGTTGCGTTGGAACACAAAGAAAGCTCATAAGGTTTCAATAACCTCATTTTGGAGAACTATATGAAAACATACATCATTGTGGTTGAATATCTACATACAATGTGTGTGGGGCACGTTACAGGTAAAAGGACGAGTTCCATTGTTTCTCATGCCATATCCAAGGGTATATGTGGCCATACAAATTTGGAAGATGTATAGAAGAGTTGTTAGACTAAATGACTATGATATAGTAGTTGAAGGACAATTGCAATGTCAAATAAGCAATTAGTTGTAAATTTCATATTTGTAAAGATTCAATTATCAATTATCAATTTCAAAGTTTACATTTTAAATTTCATTAATTTAATTTATTTAGCTGATTGAAAATATTATATAAATTATAACTTAATAATTATTAAATGGAATTGGGGTCTCCATTCATGAGGCACAAGTAAACTTGTTGTAAAGTTAAATTTATTTATTACATATTCTTAGAAAGAAATTTATGTTGCAATAGAAACAATTCCAAATTAGGCAACATCTAGATCACATAACATATCACATCATCTAGATCACATAACATATCACATCTTTTTTATCTATGTTTTGCAACATTTGGTGCAATTGCTAGTTTTGTTTTTGTAATATATTAAAATTTAATTTTTGTATCGCTCTATTAGTGGAAAAAATTAAAATTTTATTGCATAGCCTAATATGTTAAATTGGAAATTGGAAATAAGAAATAACATGGAAAAATTGTCCAAAATAAAAGATCAAAATTTAGAAATAATAAAACTGAAGTGGAAAAAAAAAAACTATAATTAATGAAAATAATTCTTCAATAAAAATGTATGTAGTTGTAATTTAAAATTGTAATTTTATTTTTATTGATAATATTATTAATATAAAAAAAAAAACATTATTTATATATATATATATATATATATATATATATATATATATATATATATATATATAAACTAACATCCATTTTATCATATAAATAAAAACAATGATTTCGTAACCATATAACAATATAACAAGATAACATAACACTATTCTTAATTGTAAATATTCACCACCATTTTACCATAAATAGTATTAACTTCTAATTTTTTTTTAGGATATAATGACTTAACAATAAGGCATATCCAAAAATCATAACTCATTTCAAAATAAAATTAAAAATTGAAAAATATATATTTTAATTTAAAACCTAATACTTACAACAAACATCAAATATAACAAGATTTTTAACCATGACATTCACTTCTAATTTACCATGAATATAATTAAGTTAAGGTATGAGAAATGTTGTAGTGGTATAAAAGTAAGTTCCTAGAAAGGTGCTCTCCAACCAAATATGTAGAGATGTTGTAATGTCTTATAAAATTTTTGACTCACTTAAAATACAATAAAATATAAAATATAAAAAATTAATAATGATAATTATCAACAAAACATTTTGACTTAGTCAAATTACACAAAACTAAAACAAAAACAAAAATATAAATTAATAATTATAATGAATTATAATTAATAATAAAACTAGTCTAGATTCATCCTAATTCTGAATCTACAAAGCTTCTAGAGGGATCAAATCTCTCGAGATGCAGTTTTTTTTAAGAGTAAAATGAGATTTGATCTCAGCACTTGGTAGATCTAAAGTTAACATGAATCTAAGCAAGTTTAGGAATTTTGTATATATAAACTTATATGGTTGAAATAAATTAATATTTTTTCTTTCTTTTTTAATTACATATTTTATAACATTTATAGATATTAAAATATTTCTATATTATTTGTAAAGTTGAGAATTTGTAAAGCTAAGACAAGAGTGGATAATTGTGTGCCATGTGTAAGGTTGAGAATTTGTAATGCTAAGACAAAATAAGAGTGGAGTAAGGTAAAGCTGAGAATATGTAACACTTATATAAAACAAAACATAATTTTGTGTATATAAACTAGTATGGTTAAAATAAATTAATATATTTTCTTTCCTTTTTAGGTACATATTTTATAACATTTATAAACATTAATAAAACTTATATGTTATTTGTAAAATTGAAAATTTGTAAAGGTAAGACCAGAGTGGATAATTATGTGCCATGTATAATGTTAAAACAAAATAAGATTAAGGTAAAGCTGAGAATATGTAACAGCCAAAACAAAAATAAGAGTAAGGTAAAACTGAAAATATGTACTTAGAAACCCTCATTTTTAAACTCGTATTAAACTTTATAATGTGAGTTGAGCCTGTATTGTCAATTTCCTGCATTTAACGTATAACAGGTTGACCTGAACAGTTCTATAAATCATTCATCTCCAGGCAAAACATAAGAGCACATCCCTACAACGCAGCTGTGGTGACATGTCATATCAATGAAACACATTTTTTCCATTGCCGCCAATATTGAAACACATTTCATTTCTTTCACTGCTATCACATGGCTGTTAATTCTGTAGAATAGTAATATTTTTATTATGAGGATCCGACTATAACATATTCCACATACGGAAGTGAATACTATTAATAAATTCAGGAGAGTTGCATACGTTTGTTGTCTGCCAGCTTTTTGGTTCATTCAAACAGCTGCCAATTATTTTTTTCCGTAAATGCCGCTGAAGTCATGCAAAAGTCCTTTGAAAAGCGAGGAATTCACGCAGGAGTCATGTGCAATTCTGAAGCCAATTGGAAAAGTTCAGTTGATAATTTGAAAAATAATTGATGAAGTCATATGAAATTCTTAGGGTGGTTGGAAAAAAACAGCTCTCCCTCCGTACAAGCAAGCTATATATTGGAGGTTTTCTGCTACTCGACAACTCAGTGAAAACAACTGAATGGATTGCATGCGCAGATATTCCACATGGCTAACTTCCAAGTAATGGGACTCATGTTCATTTCACATTTCACCATTAATTTTTTCGACTAGACCACACACAAATACAAATAGTATTGGAATCTGATTTTAGCATGGAATAGCACTGGCAAGATCTCATTCATAACTTTCGATTAATGTTGACGCAAACCTGTGTTCATGTTTATTGTTTAGGGTAAACAACACATTAATGCAACAATTTTAAGACTTAAAACTTTAACGTATTGTGTAAATTTCTAATTTGTTTATGTTATACCTAGATGGTAGATTTTCTGTATATTTTGGAATCAGAGGAGTCAAACAATTGACTATTTTTCAGAGAATTTGCATTATAAATAAATTGTAATACATTAGTATAGGTTTATTTTGACTAGATTTACCAAATGTCCAGTGTCAAAGATCAAATCTCTCAAGATACAAATACTTTTATGAGTGTAAAATTTGAGAAATATTTTCACTTTGAGAGATTTGATTCCTGTAAGCTCTTAGAAAATTTTCAGTTGCTATGAATCGATTTTTATTTTGAGCAACACACTAATGAAATGTTTTAATTATAAGAATTTTTATTTTCACTTGCTTTATATAATACATAAGAGGTTAACATTGAAATATTTAATATATGATTTACATTATCCACATACATTAAAATGTTAATACATGCAGATAGAAAATCAATCTCTCTCTACATTGAATTATTTTTATTACTAATATTTTTATTTGTTACATATCAATACTCTATCTCTCTCTCTCTTCCTCATCTATATATATATATATATATATATATATATATATATATATATATATATATATATATATATATATATATATATATATATATATATATACATTGAATTATTTTTGTTATTAACAAAATTTCTATATATATACATTTAATTTTTTTTTTTTTTTTTTTTTTATAAATGTCACATATCCAATCTATATTAAATATTGAAATAATTGCAAATCTCATTCATACCTTGAATTATAAAGTACCTATTGGTGTATCATCCGATTTTTGCAATGTATACTGTCCTAGAAGGCAACCTTCTCGGGGTTTATGACTACCTCATCTATGGGCATGTTCCCGCCCCCCCCCCCCCCCTTCGCCTGCACTATTCCACTTTGATGCCCCCTGTTGAGTTCATCCTGTGGTACGGAAACCTCGAGGGGAGGGGCCTTCAGCCCCTCTAACCAATTTTCATGCTCAATCCCACTAGTGGGTCCTAACATAAGAAAGTCCAAGAATGTTGGCACCATCAAGCCAGGTCTGGCAGAAAACCCCAACCATGAGTAAGAAATGGCCCCTATACAGAAGAGCACGAGCACATGCATTTCAAATTTTAAAAAATAACCATGCTTTCACATCCCCACAACCAGGCTAAATGCAAATATTAAATTCATACAGGATCATGCATTGATATGCAATTTCATCGAGATATGGACAATGGAAAAAAAACTCCTTCACTAGATTGTAATGAGATGGAAGCCAAAATCCCACAACAAGGTAAAATTTGGCTCAAAAAGGTTTTCCACTATCACTTTTCTCGAATAGAAGACTTAAAGGTTTTGTTGGATGGGGGTTTGTACTTCTTCAACTTAGTCAGGTTCTATAAGTGTCACTAGGTGGAATGCTTCAACCTTGATAAAGAATATTTTTCTTGGGCCCCAGTTTGGATATGTATGTATTATATTCTTTATGAATAATAAGATCTAGAGACACTAGAGGATATTGGTAACAAGATGGGGAAATTGTGTGCCTATCAGAGAAAATAAAACACAGTCTGCATAATTCATATGCTCGCATATGCGTATACATGAATCTCTTTGGCTCCCTCCCTAAATAAATAACTCCAAAATCTGAGGACAAAGATTGGTTTCAAACCCTTGATTGTTAAGTCCCTATAATACTAGTGTAGCCCCCTTATTTCTATGTTGTGCCAATGTAGTCCCCATATTGTTATCATTCTGCCCCATAGAAGCCCACTATTGTTATTGTTGTGCCCTTACATTTTTTCACGAGGGGAAAGCTCACGGGAAACCCGGGCGTACTTCCACAGAATTTCTGGATGGTACGCGCGGTAAACCGTTCGGCGGACTTTTGGTGCCTGACCCCAAAGGACTCAAGGATCGAACCCGTGATCTCCCTCAACGGAGAGGCCCATGTATTGGCTCACTACCACTTGAGCTAACCCTTGGGGATATTGTGCCCTTACATTATTATTATGTAGCATTTGATTATATTGTGAACCCTTAGACTCCTATATGCAGAAAGTAGGTTTTGTCATTTGTATCATCCAAGAATTTCTCATTTATATAAGGTAAAGGAGGTTTCCCCCTCGAAGTGAATAATTTTTAAGTCGTTTATCTATCTTCTCTTCTATTTTGTGAGTTGGTTGCATAACATTTGGCATTCGAGCTTTGGATTCTAAGGTTTCGCTTCTTCAACAGGCCATCTTGGACTTTTCGTTGTAATTTTTTTCTACGAAGCTCAGAAGATGAAATTGAAACCATGTGGAGTTGAAATATTGGTGAACCGCAAGTACGAATTTCAGATCTTGGTTGGCTATATTTTCAGAGATATGATCTGAGGAAGTTAGGTTTTTTGGAAGCTCCATAATTTCATATCAAACATGTGACGAAGGGAAAATTGTCATAACTTTCGTTTCAGACATTGAATTTGAATTCTATAAAAGGTGGTCGAAAGTGCACAAAATGTAGTTTCTTGTGTATATATTTCAGGGTTGAAGGTCAAAACAGTGACACATGGCATGCCATACAAGTTCGCTCTACTGAACCAGACCATAATTAGGTCATTGTGGGAGATTGGGCATAACTTTATCCTGAAGAATCGAAATTAGGTCTGACTTTTGTCATTGGAAAGAAGGATCATAGGGCTACCATAGGACTGAATTTTAGATCTTCGAGATCTAAAATTAAAAAGTTACAACCATTTCAAGATAGAGCTCCTATGAGAAAGAAAAATGTGTGTATTTAAAAAAAAAATTGCATAAATTTTGTTTGAAAAATCAGTTGAAGTGATTCCAATGGCATATTGAAGCACAAATATCTATATTGGGTTCTGAAATTCCTCTAAAAAATAATTCTACACCCATTAATCCCTCATAAAAATTTACTTTGACATATGAAGAGGGAGAATTGCAACATGATATATCAAAATTATGGGACAAAGTGCAATAAATTTCGATCTCACAAAGAGCAACCAAAGATGACATGGATGGTTTAAAAGAAGAAATGTAAGCTAATATGGATGGTTTGAAGGATGACATGAAAGCTAATATGTATGGTATAGAAGAAAAAATGAAAAGAAACATGGAAGATTTGAAGAATGGTTTAAAAGAAGATTTGACAAAGTTTCTACAAGAAATGATTCCTAATGGTGAAAAGCTATTAGATGAAACTCATGTTGAGAACAAAAGAAATGTTAATCATGATTTAATAGACTCTAACGTTGGATTTAAGACCCAACATATTCCAAAGATCGATATGAGGAAGTTTTATGGCAAGGATTCGGTAACATGGATATTACAAATGGAGCAATATTTTGATCTCCATAATGCCGAACACACACAAAAGGTACACATTGAAACTTTATATTTAGAACTAATTGGTTTGTATGGTATCGATGGAATTGTTCTTGTAAGTCAATTGTCACTTGGTAAATTTTTACGGAGGAAATGATAGCACATTATGAGGATACAAAGAGAAACACCTTTTTTAGCCAATTGATAAATCTCAAACAAAAGGGTTCAATGGCAGAGCACATTGAGGACTTCCAAAAATTGAATATCAGGGTAATAGATATTCCAAAGGAGCATAGGGTTGATTTCTTCATAGGGACTTTAAAGGATAACATCCGATATGAGGTTCACCTTTGGGAACCTGATTCATTAGAGAAGGCATTCAGGGTGGCAAGAAAAGTTGAAAGAAAACTTATGGAAACAAGGAAGTCTATCACTCACAATTATAAAGATGGAAGTGTTGTTGCTCCTAGCCTTCCACAACCTACAAGGTTTACACCAGAACACTTGGAAGAAAAAAGAGAAAAAGGGATTTGCTATAGTCATGATAGAAAATACACTAAAGGTTGTAAGTGTGCTGAGAAGAAATTAGTTTACATAGATTGTGAAGAGGAGGAAGAAAATGAACAATAAACTTCAAAATAAGAGGACATACACTAGGAACTGATCTTAGAGAAAGAATAAATGAATCTGACCATATCTTGCAAGGCATTGAAAGGAATTACCACTCCTCAAACTCTCAAGATAGAAGGAAATATCAAGAAGAAAAAGGTATCAGTGTTGATTTATTCTGATATACCCATATTTTATTCATTGTAAGATAGACAAGGAATTGGATTTCTTCCTATATCCATCACAAGAGTGTTAAGTGATGGTTGCAAATGGAAAAACTATAAATTTCTCTGGAAAGTGCCATAATATCAAGCTAACCATGGGGGAATATTTATTGAATAGCCCAATGCTTTCCATTCTAATGGGCGGTGTTGATGTTGTACTAGGAGTTCAATGGTTACAATATTTAGGGAAACCAAGAAATATAATCAACTCTAATGGCATGACAAAGCTTCTAAATAAAGAACAACCAGGCACAATTTCACAATTATTCTCACTAGAGTTTCAAATATCGAAACCATATTTGAGGGAAAATTCTAAGGTTGAAGTAGTGGAAGATCACATCGAGCATCAACAATGAGTTCTCCAACTCTCAAAGGATAACCTAAATTTTGGCGCAGAATTGAATGAAACAACAGGAAGATTAACATCGCAGTGAAAGAAGTTTTGATGTAGGTGACTGAGTATTTTTACAGCTACAACAATACAAAGAAATGTTTCTCAAGCAAGCTAATAATAATAATAAATTATCGCCAAAGTACTATGGTCCTTACAAGGTGTTGCAAAAGATTGGTAATATGGAATAAAAATTGGAGCTTCCTGCATCTTCTTGAGTGCACCCAGTTTTCCATATTTCATGCTTAAAGGTTATAGGTGACAAATTCCTAGTTCAAACAATATTTCCAGAAATTGACGAGGAAGGAAAAAATCATTTTGGAACCTAAAGAAGTCAAGGAAACAAGAACACGACAGCTACGAAATTGATCAATTTCAGAGCATCTCATCAAGTGGAAAAACTTACCCACTGAATATTCCACATGGGAGGATGAGAATTTTATACAAAAGCATCGATAAATACTCAAGCATTAAGGACAAAACTTTTTTGAAGGATATGGGTATGTTAGGTCCCTATAATACTAGTGTAGCCCCTTATTGTTATTGTTACTGTAGCCCCCTTTTGGTTATTGGTGTGCCCATGTAGTCCCCATATTTTTATTATTGTGCCCCATAAATGACCACTATTGTTATTTTTGTGCCCTTACATTATTATTATGCAGGCTTTAATTATATTGTGACCTCTTAGAGTCCTATATATAGAAAGTAGTTTTTTTCATTTGTATCATCCAAGAATTGTTCATTTATGTAATGTAAAGGAGGTTTCCCCCTCGAAGTGGATAATTTTTAATTCGTTGATCTGCCTTCTCTTATAATTTGTGAGCTAGTTGCATAACATTGATCATGAGCACGTTCCCTTTATGTGTAGGATATGCCAGATGCATGGGAACTTGTTCCATGACTTCCATCTAAATGAGCCCTAAAAGGACACAAGAGAGAAAAAGGCCAAGGATGGAGATGGTTTTACAAAAAATTCCACCAAGAGGTACCATAACAAGGAAACCAACACCTCCAATGCACCCAAGAGATTGGAAACAAGTAATAGCTTTGAAGTGCTAGCAGATTCACTAGAAGGATCAGGCATTTTAGAGAAAGAAAAAAAATGGGAATTCATTGTAGAAGGTGTAAGCAAGAAACATGTGGAGGAATAGAACAACAAAAATAATGAATCTACTTCAGGAAAGAGCTTTAAGATCTATGACCCAAAGAAAACACATGACATAATCATGGAAAAGGAGGATGAGTTCATGAACATACAAGGGCTATATCTATGGAAATTGAGAATGCCTATCGTTTTAATGATCTAGAAGCAAATTATCAAAAGCACATTAATCTTGTATCTAGGTTGTGCTCCAAAAATCCAAGGCCTCACAATATCAAGGAGTTCAAAGTGTCATCTCTAAATAGGAAAAAAAATAAACAAAGAGTTCAAGAAAAGGGGAAGGAAATTGACTCTCTAAATAATTAACACATTAGGAAGGAAGCTAGTTGATTCATGCTACTACAAGAAATTTTTGGAGATCTATGCCTCTCAAAATATTGTTTCCTCATGAGGTTAATCTCATGTAATATAAGGGGTATAAAAATCCCCTCTAAACAACATATTCTTCAACAAAATATTCAACAATATCTTTTGACTATCATTTTAATTCAAGAGACCATATGTTCTAGCTCAAATTTTGAACTAATAATGTCACGACTATGGAAAAAGGCTAAAGTCATAGATGTATATGTTGAAGGAGCATCATGTGGCTTTGGTATAGCTTTAGAACTAGATAATATTAGAATTGTAAGCCTATCACAACATATCTTTGTTTTCTCTACTTATTTTCACCTACTAAGCACTGATTTGCATTGCTTCCTCACCAATTTTTATGGTCCCTAGGTTCTAGTTCAAAAGAAAGAAATTCTCAAGCATCTCCATTATATTCCAATGATAATTGACAAGAAAAAATGGATAATAGGAGGTTAATTCAAAATGATCACAACCTTGAGTGAAAAGTAGGGAGGTAGGAGGGAGGTGATGGAACCTAGAGCTTGAATCAGAGGACCTTCGAAGCTTCATTGAGGAAAATGACATGGTGGATATGAAAATCACAAATGGTATCTTCAATTAGAAAAACAGGGGAGGTGGGAAATGGAACATATCCTCTATACTAGATCATTTATTCATCTTATAAAATATCGTGACTCGCATGGATGAAATGAAAATAAAGATCTTCCATTGATTGTCTCAAATCACTGGTCAATATGTATCTCACGGAGGAACATAGGAAAACCCCTAAAATGATTATTCAAGTTCGAAAAATTATGTCTCATAGATGCCAGCTTAATAAAAAAAATACAGGAATGGTGGAAAATCATGATCCCCATGGAGGGATTGAAAATGTTCCTCTTCCAACAAAAGCTAAAGAAAACAAAAATTCTCCTCAAAAAATGGAATGAAGAGGAATTTGGAAATAGCTTCCAAGAGAAACAATTCCTAGAAAAAGGAAATTCCATTGATTCAACAAAATATTAACAACAACAACATAAAAGTGGCTGTAGATGACAAAGGAATTTCTCTCACAAGAAGGTTGGAGGAAAGGTACAAGAAAGAAGAGATATATTGGAAATATAAGTCTAGGATAATATGGTTAAAGGAAGGGGAGTGTAACACTTCATTCTTCCATCACTCCACCATCCACCATAGATCTCACAACAAAATCACATCTTTAAAATATGGAAATGGAGAACATGTAGAGAAGCATGAAAACATTGAAGTAGTACTTCTGGAATTCTATAATGGTTTTCTCTTTGATCCCATGCCTCAATGCTACGAAGCCACTCATGAAGTCACAACTAACATACCAAAGCTAGTTATGGATGCCCACAACACAACCCTCATCAGGCCTATCAATGCAGGAAAATTTAATGAGGCTATTCATCAAATGGTGGATGGGAAATCCCATGGACTAGATGGAATCACTATCACATTCTTTAAGTAGTGTTGGTAATTCCTCCACATTGAGATCATAGATATCATCAAAGATTCAAGGGGCTATCAGTGTATTCTCCTTGCATTCAATGCCACCTTCATAACAATGGTGCCAAAGGAGGAAAATGTTGCTTCACCAGGTAAATTATGACCTATTTCTCTATTTCATGTTATTTATAAAATCATCAACAAAGTGATATCCAATTTCCTCAAGCCCATCCTACCCATCCTCATCTCTCCTAAGAAAATTGGATATGTAGAGGGTAGGAAAATACTTGATGGGATTATTCTAACCCATGAAACCATTCACTCCATCAAAACATTGAAAAAACAAGTCATGTTACTTAATTGGATCTGTTAGCACAGTTATATGCTTAGTCATGAGTGTGTTTTAAATTGTTTTACTTTTAGGATAAAAATTTGTAAATTTCAAAAAAATTTAGAATGTTGTCGGAAGTTCTGGTAGCATCTATTTTTACCCTATCCGACAGTCTATGCCTATTTTTCCTTTACTCAATGCCACCGTACATTCCGGTAACTTCCCCTATTTAAAAATAAAATAAAAAGTGCACCTGATTTTGAGTTAGCTACATGTTCCTGATATCAACTAAGGTCTAAATATTTTTAATCATGAGCCATGTCACCTGATTGGAAAGGTTATACGTTTGAATGATGCTGACTTAGTAGTGGTCATACGTGGACGTGTTAGGTGTCAATGTGCAGTCATGAAGATCAACCCTTGTTTGTTTTTTCTGTCAACCCAAGTCATTGTGCCCACATGTCAAAGGTACATATTTATCATCAAAATTAATCATGGATCTACCATTTAATGTGGTGACCAATTGGTTAATCATGCATGAGCGCTGCTAAAACTTAGGCCTACCATAAAAAATGTGATGGAGGTGACTGCCAATGCAAACAATGTTCAACTCCAGCCATCTTTTGTAGAGAATCTGAAACAAATCAGGAAACTAAAAGATAATTATGAATATCACGAGGTGTGGTATACGGTTCTGGATGCTTCCCATTATGAAAATATCTTGTACATGGAAAATTGAACCAACATATCACTTAAATCACTGAAAGAAAAGGAAAGAAATCACTTTTCAAATTCAGTTGTTGGTGAATAAGAAATTCCAGTGAGCAGCTTGAAGAGGGGACTGAGTTTTCAGAAAATTTACATTGAGGATTCAACAACACTTGTTAAGTAAGTTTTTCTAATCTTGACACCTTTCTGATCTTCCCGACAACCTTCATAATTTCTTAGATGACTAAAGGAGGAAAACTTAAGCGTATTGAAACTCAAGGGGCTGATTTAATAGATGCAAAGACGAATGTGAGGAGGTTATTCATACGGGTTGGGTGGTACCCATTTTTCTCATGGTTAGGAAGCAATCATCTAGGAGTAGCCAAATAATTTTCCCTCTCATTCGATGGAAAAGAAGCAAATGTTTATGGCCTCAAACTGCAGGTATCAACATAATCCATTTCTAAAGGAGAGAAATGGTTCAAAAACCAATTTATTACTGGAGGAGACCTGAACAGCTTCATCAAGGATGAATACAAAGACCCTAAACGGGCTAAATGGATTACTATTAGTTATCTCAGGGATGAATGGGCTGAAATTGTTAAGCTCATTAAGATCTATCTTACTTGTGAGAAGAGATATACTATTGTATTTTTGTATCGCATGAGGTTTTTGTTTCACCTTGCAGGTATGAATACTCTCAACCTACCTTTCTTCTTGCTGACAAGCTTGACTAATATGTCAGCTAGAATACAAACCCATGTAGTAGCTTCATATTATAGCATCTACCATCAAGCTCTTATCAAGGTGTCGATTGTTGAATAACTCAAAAGAGAAACCATTCTTGGGAGCATTTCCTATTTTATAGGGCAAGCCAACATGTACCAACATAAAACATTCCTTCTCAGCAACCTCCAGCCTCACAACAACATTCGCAACCTACTGAGTAGAAGGAAGAAATTCAGAAACCAACTAATTAATTAGTTGGTAAAAGGACTAAAATAAAAGAAAATAAGGTAAATATCTACAAGAAGGTTAATGAAAAAAAGGAAAAGGAAAAGAATCCCCCAACCAAAGTTGAAGAGAAGATGAAAAAAGGAGAAGGTTCACCTATTAGCAAGCCCAAATCAATGAAGATTATGCTTCTTGTTTCTCCTTTTCCCAAGGTATGTGCTAGAGGGAAGAAAGGAAAGATTGCAGCTGTAGAAAAATACAAAGAATAGGTGTTGTTAGAAGTTCTGGTAGAAAATATTCAGCCTATGATTCAGGAGGATTATCAACCCACCAAATCAGATAAGGAGCTCCTGAAAGATGCAAGATATGTTGTTAGCAGCAGGAAAAGACAAACAAGAGCTAGCAACAAATTCAGGTTGATATCCAAAGCCCTATATAATCCAAGCTTGAAGACAAAAGTTATAGATGTGGAGAAGAAATCTGAAGGGTTACAAATTGTAAATCCTTCAATTGCAAAATCTAGTGGGTTCAAGAAGAAAGAAAAGGGTAGAGATCCTTCAGGCAAGCAAACAGGAACCTCCAAGAGAAGAAAAATCTAGAAGAGCTCAGAAGAGAAAAATACCATTGAAAAAGAGACAGCCACCAAGACTACAATGTCACAATCAACAATTGACAGTAAAATAGGTTTAGACAAGCTTGCAGAAATTGCAGCTCATAAGGAGGAGAGGTAAAAGGATGTCCTAATGAAGTATCATTTTGCCTATTATTTATATTTTGGAACAACTCAATTTTCATAATGTTTTAATCTGCACAAAATTTTTCAAATATCTCGCTGTGCATTTTTGAAAAGGAAACAGAGCGCTATTGGAACTTCTGGTATCATTATAGTTTTTTGCGTAGTTACAGGTTTTTACCGGAAGTTCTAGTAGCATCTTTTTTTTAATGGTTTTTGACAAATGTCAGCAAAATTTTTGAGATAGTACAAGGATGATAAGGAATCCTAATGATATGGACATGTCAAGTAATGGTTGGTAAGTGGTTTTGAGGTTGTTAAATAACACATTAATTGAAGATACATTGGTTTTAAAGAACCAAGATCATGGAGAGATGAATCAGCATAAAAGTAGGCAGGTTTCTAGCACAGTTCGAATAGTCTTTTTCTTCCAATCTACATTTATCCTATTATTTATAGTTCTATATAATATGTCTTTAATATGCTATAACTCCTATGTAATGAGAGGAAGAGTGGATTCTTATTTTCAGGTGAGATGGCATTGGTGCCTCTCTCTATAAAAATCATTTGTAAATACCATTTTAGGGTTGGATTTTGGTCGACCTGAAGACCTTTTCATAACAAATAAAACTCATTTTTGTATTTCATGCTGGAGGACTTTGTATTTTAAGGACTATCTAATTCATGGTGTGTTTCTCTTATTGTTTTATTCATCTAATTTATGAGTTGCATTAGTTAGCAAGTAGGAGTAAGAGCACTGTTAGAGGATCTAATAGTTAATTATCTACTGTTCAATCTTCTACAAATCATCTATATGTTGTGTAGAGCATGCTAGTGAAAGTTTCAAGAAGGATCTATGAGATTATTTATGCATGTATTCTGATTTCTAAATGTTATTTACTTTACATAAAACAAAGTTGATGTAAAAGGCCACTCTTATAGCTCTGTGACTAATTTAGGATATGTTTATTTCTTAGACTGAGTACCAGCTATCTGTCACTATCTTCTCCCCTATAATACAAACTTGTCCAAACAATTTGTACTTGCCACAACTTTCCAAATGCATGAATTTCTAAAAGAGTTGAAATCATTTCAAACTCTTTAAGAAGCCATCCCACCATCCAAAATATTTTTCATTGAAATGAACTATGATGTGTAAGGCGTACTCCTTTGTAGTCAAGGAGAGACTCCTTGCGCTAACAGGATCTCTTCAAAGCCTATGAAAAATTAAACTAGGCCTATATGGACAACATACTCCTAGCCTTCGAATTTAGTGTTGAATGGACCTAGTGGGTCGTGTCTCTAGTCTCATCAAATTTCTTTTCAATCTTTTTCAATGGATCCCCCTCTAACACCTTCAAACCTTCTCGGAGAATTTGTCAAGGATGTTAAAAAATTAAATATTACAGAGCAATGCAACACATAAAATATGCGGAAAATAAAAGCACACAAAACACATAAAACCAGAGAGACACAGATATACGTGGTTCACCCAGTTTGGGCTACGTCCACCCCGAACAGCCAGTCCTTCCTTTCTATTATCCAGCAAAAATGAAGAGAAAAAACCTACAGTAGATCCATTTTAATATCCTCTGTTCTCTCTCACAATCTCCCTATCTGTTTCTTGCTCTGAGAATACATACACAATACACAGCCGCAATACAATACCCTCATATATACAAGGGGTTTGCCTTCAAGGGAAAAAAACCCTAAACTAAACATAGCTTCTACTGTTAGATCATCCACCTATGAACGGCCTAGATTGAATAGAAATTACTATACTTTTACAAGGCAATTTTACATCTGTTTTAAGCTACAGGGGTGCTGCCCCCATAGGGGGGGGCTCCGAAAAGAGCTGCCGCCCCCCCGGACCCCCCATGGCAGCGATTAATTACGGGCGGTGTTGCCACCCATTTTAAGGTACAGGGGTCCAATACTGTGATACAAAGTAAACAAGATAATCAGGCTCCACACCCAACAATCTCCCACTTGGAGACTGATTGTAGCAACTCCACCACTGCTTCATTTGCTGGACAATGACTCCTCTTTGGACATGGTTGTTCCTCATCTTCATCATCATCCTTGAAGACCAATTGAAACTGAACACATTCTCAGTTTATCCCTAGTTACAACTTTTGTTAGCATATCTGCAGGATTCTGGCTAGCGTGTATCTTTTCCAGCTTCAAGTCTCCATCTTCCAATACTGACCATATGAAATTGTACTTGAGATGTATGTGTTTAGTCCTGGAATGAAATGCTGAGTTCTTTGCAAGATGAATGGCACTTTGGTTATCACTGTATAACATGCCCATATCATGCTTCTTACCCAATTCATCCATAAACCTTTGTAACCAAATTATTTCTTTACTAGCCTCTGTAGCAGCAACATACTCTACTTCTGTTGTTGAAAGTGCAACAACACTTTGGATTTTTGAAAACCAACTGACATTTGTTCCACCTGTAGTAAATACATATCCTGTAGTGCTCCTCCTGTTATCTCTGTCACTTTCCATATCTGCATCAACATATCCCTGTAGAGCAATGTTTGAACCACAAAAGCATAATGCTTGATTTGTGGTACCTCTCAAATATCTGAGAATCCATTTTACTGCCATCCAATGTTCTTTTCCTGGATTATTCATGTACCTGCTTACAACTCCCATTGCATGTGCAATATCAGGCCTTGTGCAGACCATTGCATACATTAAGCTTCCAACTGCTGATGCATATGGAACTTTAGACATATAATCCATGTCTTCTTGGGTCTTGGGGCACATCTCCTTACTAAGTTTGAAATGGCTAGCAAAAGGTGTACTAACTGGTTTTGCATTCTGCATATTAAATCTTTTCAACACCTTTTCTATGTACTCATTTTGAGACAGTGTTAATTTGCAATTTTTCCTGTCTCTAGTTATCCTCATACCAAGGATTTGTTTTGCAGCTCCCAAATCCTTCATTGCAAATGAATTTTCCAATTTTCTTTTGAGCACATTTATTTCCTGCATGTTAGACCCTGCAACAAGCATGTCATCTACATACAATAAAAATATAATATAGCTACCATCATTTTGCCTTTTCGGATAAACACAATGATCAGAGTGACATCTAGTATAACCTTGTTCAGACATAAACTTATCAAATTTTAGATACCGCTGCCTTGGAGCCTATTTTAAGCCATACAAGCTCTTTTTTAGCCTGCACACTAATTTTCCTTTCCCTTTGACCTCATATCCTTCTGGTTGCTCCATATAGATCTCTTCCTCCAGATCTCCATGGAGAAATTTTGTTTTTACATCTAACTGTTCAGGATGTAAATCTTCTGTTGCTACAAGACTTAAAATAGTTCTGATTGAAGTCATTTTAACAACAAGAGAAAATATTTCATCAAAATCAATACCTTTCTTCTGTGCAAACCCCTTCACCACAAGTATAGCTTTGTGCCTCTGTTTTCCTCCATCTTCTTCCTTCAGCTTGTAAACCCATTTATACTGCAATGCATTTTTACCTACAGGCAACCTGACTAAGTCCCAATTCTGGTTATGCATTAAGGAGTCCATCTCTTCTTCCATGGATAGCTCCCACTTCTTCCTAATTTCAACCTACATTGCTTCTCCATAACATTCGAGTTCACCAGAATCAGTCAACAATAAATAATATAATGAAGGAGAGTATCGTTCAGGGGATCTACTTATCCTGGTAGATCTTCTAACACCACTTTCAAGTGTTTGAGGTGCATGTTGTTGTTGTGGTGGTTGTTGATTATTATTATTTTCAGGCACCTTTACTTTTTCAGTTATCTCATCAAGAACTGTGTATTCTTTGCTTTCTTTTTCTTGTTTATTTTCCTGCAACTGATTCTTATACAAGACCTTTTCATTGAATATTACATCTCTGCTCCTAATGATTTTGTGATTTTCATAATGATATAAGTGATAAACAAAATCATTAACACCATATCCAATAAAGGTACATTTATTTGATTTTTCCTCAAGCTTTGTTCTATTTTCTTTATTAATATGGACAAAGGCCTCACAGCCAAAAGGCTTTAAAAAAGAGTAGTTTACCTTTTTACCTGTCCATGCTTCCTCTAGAATACCACCATATAAGGAACTTGAAGGCCCTCTGTTTATTAGATAAATAACAGTATCTACAGCATCTGCCAAAATTTTTAAAGGCAATCCTACATGCAATCTCATGCAACTTGCACGCTCCATGATTGTTCTGTTCATTCTTTTCGACACACCATTTTCTTGTGGTGTTCTTGGAACTGTATTCTCTCTGCGAATTACATGCTCTGAATAATACCTATCAAACTCTTTGCTGCAATATTCACCTCCATTGTCTGATCTGAGACACTTCAACTTCTTTCCTGTCTCAATCTCAACCAAAGCTTTCCATTTCTTGAAAGTATCAAATACATTAGATTTATTCTGAATACAATAAATCCATGTTTTTCTAGTTGCATCATCAATAAAAGTAACATAATAACGAGAACCACTGAGAGATGATACCTGAGCAGGTCCCCATACATATGTATGCACAAGATCTAATTTTTCTCTCTTCCTTTCTTTCCCAACTCTGAGAAATCTGACTCTCTTTTGTTTTCCATAAACGCAATTTTCACAGAAATACAAATCAACATTCTTCAAACCTGGCAACAAATTTCTTGAGTGAAGAATCTTCAATCCCTTCTCCCTCATGTGTCCGAGCCTATGATGCCATAATCCTGCATCTGCTCCTTTGGAAGTTAAAGCATTAACAGAGTTAGAAATTCCATTGCATAAATACAATGTACCAACATTTTCACCTTTTTCTATTACCAGCGCTCCTTTGGTGACATTCCAAGTTTTATCTGTGAAATTTATCACACAACCTTCACTACCTAACTGCCCTGTTGAAATCATATTTTTCTTCAGATCTAGAACATGCCTTACCTCCTTTAGTAGCCATTGGTTTCCATTCTGTTGTTTTACAAGAACTTTACTCATTCCAACAATTTTACAAGGTTTATCATCGCCCAAACGAACTTGTCCAAAATCTCCTTGAACATAGTCATGAAAATATTTCTTATCAGGTGTGGCATGGAATGAAGCCCTTGAATCTACAACCCAAGAATCAATAACATTTTCGAAAGAAAGGATCAAAGCATCTTGTAACACATCACCTGTCACATTTGCTTCATGATTTTTTTCTTGCTGTGCATCTCCTTCTTTTCCCTTCCAAGATCTACAATATTTTTTTAGGTGTCCTATCTTTCCGCATTTCTAGCACACTATCCCTGACTTGGACTTGGATCTTCCTTTCCTTGATTTACTGTGATAACCCGAGCTCTTTCCTCTTTCCATTCTTCTTCCCCAAGACTCTGCACTCAAAGCATTACCCGATGTCTCACCAGACCTTTTCCATCGCATTTCCTCACTAAGGATAGCACCGAAAACATCATCGAACTTTAAAGTACTAGATCTAGAGACAGAGTTACTAATGGCCATAACTAAACCATTCCAGCTTTTTGGAAATGAGCACAGAAATAAAAGATCCCTAACTTCATAATCAAATTTTACCCCTACAGAACTTAACTGATTGGTAACTGTATTAAAATCATTTAAATGGTCTACAACAGATCCACCTTCCGACATCTTCATATTAAATAATCGTTTAATAAGAAATACCTTGTTTGAGGCTGAGGGTTTTTCATATAGTTTCGCCAACGTGTGCATCAAACCCTCTGTTTTTGTTTCCTTCGAAATATTGAAGGCGACTGATGCTGCAAGGCACAACTGTATTGTTCTGAGTGCCTTTATATCGAGAATGTTCCATTCCGTGTCTGTCATGGCCACTGGCTTCTTTGTTTTTCCGCTCAATGGTAGGTACATATCTTTCTGATACAGATAATCTTCCATCTGCATCTTCCACAACGAGAAGTTTTGGCCGTTAAATTTCTCGACCCTAACTTTACCATCTTCCGCCATTGCTCCCACTCGAACCAGGAACCCTTCTTTCCTGCGATTTTATCAGCCAAATAGACCTTCGACTCTAATACCAGTTGTTAAAAAATTAAATATTACAGAGCAATGCAACACATAAAATATGTAGAAAATACAAGCACATAAAACACATAAAACCAGAGAGACATAGATATACATGGTTCACCCAGTTTGGGCTACGTCCACCCCGAACAACCAGTCCTTCCTTTATATTATCTAACAAAAATTAAGAGACAAAACCTACAGCAGATCCGCTTTAATATCCTCTGTTCTCTCTCACAGTCTCCCTATCTGTTTCTCGCTCTGAGAATACACACATAATACGCAGCCACAATACAATACCCTCATATATACAAGGGGTTTGCCTTCTAGGGAAAAAAACCCTAAACTAAACATAACTTCTACTGTCAGATCATCTGCCTATGAACGGCCTAGATTGACTAGAAATTACTATACTTTTACAAGGCAATTTTACATCTGTTTTTAGCTTCGGGGGCGCTGCCCTCAAAACCCTCGCCAGGGGGGGCTCCGAAAAGCATAGTCGCCCCCCCTGGACCCCCCACGACAACGATTAATTACGGGCGGTGTTGCCACCCCTTTTAAGGTATAGGGGTCCAATGATGTGATACAAAGTAAACAAGATAATCAGGCTCCACACCCAACAAAGGAGACCCCATGTCACCCTTCCTCTTTATCCTTATGGATGAAGTGTTGAGAATAACCATTAAAGAAACTTCACATAAGGGAATTTTGAAAGGATTGGCTCTTCATTATGATGCAAATCTAACTCATTAGGAATTTTTAGATGATACCCTTCTCCTAAACCACCCACTCATCAAAGAAGCCATAATTTTCAAAGAAATACTTGAGCTATTCTTGGAAGCATCGAGCACTACCAACAATATAGAATTATCAAAGGTTTTCTTCTTCACACTCCTCTCATCACTCAAAGAAATATCATCATAATTCTTGGCTTTTCAACTACCTCCCTTCCCTGCAAATATGTGTGTGTACCTTTTACTGACACAACCATCAAAATTTACTCCTAATAAGAAATTCTTGACAAGCTCAATAGAAAGCTATAAATTTGAAATTTCCACACATCGAACATAGTTAGTCATATTTTTATCCTCAAATCTACGCTCCAATCCATTCCAATTTGTCTCTTTGTAGTCTTGGTTGCACCCAAATGGGTCTTGGAAAGCATGAAAAATCTGCAATGAAATTTCTTGTGGGGAGGTAATCATCTCAAGAAAAAATGGTCTCTCATCAATTGGGACACCCTTTCTCTGTCAAAAGTGGAAGGAGGTCTTGGCTTGTGAGATACAAAAATTTTCAATAGGGTATTGGGTACCAAAATATGGTGTAGGTGGGTTAAATACACATCAAAGCCCTGGGTGCATTTATGGCACATGAAATATTCTAATGAGTTGGAAAAATAGGAACTTATTTGACTATCTTAAACATCTCAAGGATCTCTAAGAAAGTACCTAGAAATAAAAAATAAACTCATTGTCCAAGAACACAACTTTTGGAAAATCTAAGATGGAAATTCTAATAGCTTTTGGGAGGATTCATGATAATAGATTCCAAACCTTGTTAGAAATTTTTAGCTCCATTTAAGCCAATACAATGCTTAGATATCACGAAAAATTCAAGTTTATCATTATTGGCTAAAGGATGACAACACAAGAATCCAAAAATGGCAGTAATCAATGTTATGGCACTTTTGGAGCAGGGCCCCCTGCATGAAATTTTGATATATTTTTGTAATAGCTTAGTCTGGCGTAGGGGCCTTGGGGCGGGTTAAAGCCCCTAATGAATTGTAATGGGTCAAAGGGTAGACCAAGGGTCCGCAAACCACAGTTTTCAGACCATAGAATAGTGCGGGAGAAAATAGTATAAATAGATGAATAAGATCGAGTCTAACGGTAAGTTTTGAGTCTAAAAAGGCTTGGATACGAATTGCATAAATTTGTTGCATGGATTTTCTAGGTAAGGGTTCTTGTAGGCTGTGTGCGTAGAGATCCTAGGTCCTACTGTGTGCGGACCCCGCTGGATGTGTGCACGGGCTGGTAAATAGAGTATGTAAGTTGGATCTGAATATGAATGAATGAGAAGACTTTTTTGTGATATCTGAGTATTTCTGTGTTATGGTTACTAGTTGCACTCTATGTTATTTCTGAGATTATATATGTTCACTGAATACTAATGATTTATTGATGCACACATGGATGCGATGTTATAGGAAGGAATGAATGCATAGATCTGGTTATGATTAGTCACCTTGATTCTGCTAACTTGTTATCTGATGATATTTTCTTAAGTTAATTCGCCATATATTGTTAAGGGCTTCTGAGTTAGGGCTTCTCAAACGTAGGTATGTTAGATCTAAAGGGACCCACTTTAATTAACTTTCTCTCTCTCAGGGTGCGGAAACTTGGTTCCAACACCCTCCCATACTAATTCGGATGAGACCTTGACCTGCACAAGTAGGCCATTGCTGAAAGGGGCAGTAGTACAAGGGTTTATTGGTAAAAATTAAATTTGAATCTGGGTCAAGACCCCTCAAACCAACAAATCGTTTCGTTGCCGGGACCGAGAGAATTTTGAGAGAGAGATCAGGTAATGTCATGGGGTCATTGGTAGCCATTAAAGCTTGAAATTGAGGATTGGTTTGAAAAAAAGATTCAAGAGTTTTCCCTAAAAGAGAATAGAAGTAAGAAACTATTTGCCGAAGAGTGGAAGAACAAGTACATTTTTACAGAGGTGCACGAAATATTCTTCATAACCTTCGCACACAAACTGCAGGAGTGGCTAGAAAGGTTGGCGACATTCCAAACCTATTGGAAAAATGATCAGGTCACGCAGTGGACCCCTGAGTTGATCCAACAGTTGGAGAAGGATGATAACAAGATCACCTAGACTATAGATCACTGGGTTGATAGTGTTTTGGGAGGATTTGTAACTGAATTTGCAGTCGATTAGTTTGTGTTCTATTATGAAGCTGAGCGAAGGTTTTTAAAAGGATTTAGAAGTAAGTTATTGCAAACATTACCGTTGCTGATTAAGATGCTATTATGTGAAAAGGGTGTCATGTGAAGTCACACCGAGTGAATGACCTCCAACTAGAGTGGAAGCACAACACGAAGTGATAAATACTACTAGGTTAATCAATAAGGGGATAGTTTGGTATACAATCCTCTGAGTGATTTGCCTAACTTCAACCAAGGTAGGGTTGCACACGCAGATACCAGTCCCCTGGCTACGCCACCATCGAACTCGCGCAAGGGTAAGAATTCTCCTATCCCACCTCTGCCACCACCTACAGAAGATATGGCTGTGCACATGAAGTTACCCATCTTTAAGGGTGCAAGGGGCGAGGATATGGATTGATTCTTGTTTGTAGCGGAGTCGGTATGGACCAAACAAAATATTAATAATGATGTTGTGAAGAGAGTGCAAATATCAATAGCCTTCGAAGGAAAGGCTCTAGACTAGTTCATGGGATATATTGGCCAACATGCCAATCCCACGATACAGGATATTAAGGATGCCTTGAAACAACAGTTCTGAAAGCCTAAGTCCTATGCTCAATGCGTCGTAGAGCTGAAAGATATTAAACAGGGACCTACGAAGTCTATTTTGGAAGCTGACCAATGACTGCAGAAAGTCATCATCGATGGAGGATTTGTCTATGATGACAAAAAACATAAAGAGTGGTTCATTTCCATGCTATTACCACATCTACATGGACCTATGGGTCAGCAGAAGATTGATTCGCAGGAAGAGGCCCTATAGATTGCCATGAAGTTGGAAGTTGTGCCAAGGGATGATGCTCAATTCGAGGCGCTGCAGATCTAAAACCAGCTAGAAGCGATGCAATTAGAAATTCAAAGTCTAAGAAGGGATCGGGGAAAAGAAGTGTTGAGGAGGTAAATCCCCTCTGCGGACAGAGGCGATCCCTACTAGCCCAGCAGGGGTCTAGCAACAATCAAACAATGTTATGACGCAAGCTCCTAGTTACGAATGAAAAGACTAGGAATAGAAGCCTACCTGGATTCCAACGCTATGATCTGAAGAAGAAACGTCCCCGTTCCTCAGCCCCGGCAGATCACAATCCCTCCACGATCTCCGCGGATGAACACCTGCACATGGAAGAAACGACAAGATACAAGCGTAAAATCCAGCACACGTAACTAAACATCAGTCAGAAAGGATGTTACTCGCATTAACATGATGGAAAATGGAGTGGAACCATAATCATAATCATATATTAAATAATAAACGAAGAGAGATTACAACCAAGTTCTGACGTCGCAGCCTCCTTTGGACGGGTCTCCGGTCGTTCACGTCTCGCAAAGCTTGCCAAGGAAAGGGAAAACCTCTCCGGAGTCTCTCGACAATGGTCTCCTTACTTGAGTCGGCCTTAAGGGAAAGAGAGGATTCTTTACAGCACAAAGGCTCTTGGGAATATGGAGATTCAAAGCTTAGGCACTTCAAGACTAGCTTTCCATGGGATTGAGCAGGCTTTTATAGATGGGGAAAGAGGGAGTTGGGATCCCTATTATTATGGGATTGGCCCTATCAACAAGGAAGGTTCCATGGGAGGTGGCAAAACCACTTCCCCTCCATAGAACTCCCGCAGCCAAACCTCCCAACTCAAGATAGGCAATTGTTTGTGAGTTTGTTGGAACTCAACTTCCGCCATCTTTATTTAAAAAACAGTCCCTAAATTGGGTGGCGCGACTACTTCTCTATGACAGAGCGCCAGTTGGCGCGACCTCTTTGCAGGATTTTCCTCATTGCCGCGAGTACTAAACTTCCTGCCCGCGCCAATGCCAAAAGGGATGTTTTTCATGATTTTTGCAAGGAGATGTCTCAAGGGCAAATGAAGCTCATGCTTAGAGGAATGCATTGATGGAGTTTTCAAGGCATGACAATGTTCACAGGTCACAAAATGGGTCCTCCATTGTGCGGGACAGGGAATGGTAAGGACGGTGACAAATTACTGTATAACAGATGCCCCCTAAAGTATGAGGCCCGAGAGAGAGAGGGGTGAAATGCTTTACGAGAACATGTTCAACTGAAGGCCCGCCGTCGGAAAACCTGCGCAGAAAGATACAACTGATATCTCAAATACATGATGTAAAAGTGGTATGGACGCAGCCATCCGAAACAGAGTATGCTATAATCCGGATCCAGGGTATGGGCGCAGCCATCCAACTAAGATCAAACAAATAGACTCAGGTATGGTCGCAGCCATCCAATCAGTGAGTCATGTACATAATGATAATAATCCACAATCGTAGCCTGGATTACAACAGACACAATCCAGGGTCTTGCGCTCCATCTCGACCCAAACAATGTACAAGTTCAGGCATGTGAATATGTGAGCTGAAGTCGAACATGCAAGAACATCGTCTGATTACCAGCCAATGATGAAAGTTGTTAACAGACACGAGAGAAACCACCAATAATGACAATGGTCCTCAAGGTACTAAGGTACAATCTACGGCGTTCGAATAAATGAGTTGACGTCGAACACCCGCAGAATCACTCGATCGGAGGCCAATGATGTAAACCTCACGTCGAATGCGACGAACCTGCCATTGAGGCATGCAGGCTCCAAGGTACCATAAGGAGTCTCTAGACCAACTTCCTGGATAATGAGTTGATGTTGATAGGAAGTGACCTTGACCGAAGGTGGGCCATAATGATTCCCACATCATCGACATGAGACAGAGGAACATGATGTTTTTGTTGTGAATCAGGATCGTACGAGAAACAGAGGAAGGTTGATATTTGCAGAGGCCAACTTCTCTTGAACATATAAACGGCACGACAGTGGACTTGGCAGTATTTGACATCAACGGATCAAAGGTCATGGTGACGAGGCAATGAACAGAGGAGAGGTCAAAAGAGATTACCCAAACCCACGGAGGCAAAGTGAAGCAGCGAGATGAGATGTCCCCAACCCGACACGAATGCAAACAAGTGCCATGTTCAAGAGCGACATACTGCCGACGATAACGACGATGGTTCCATTTTTCCCCCACCATTTCTGGCGAGTACCCCAATTATTTTTAGTAACAAGCTTGAAGGGGATAGCATATGCTTGCAATATAAGTCCGCCCTTCGGGCGAATCCATCCTAGTGCATTTAACGAGTCCTAGGAAGGAGGAACTCGGAGAATGTCATTTCGACTAGATCCGATGTCATCAAGGTTTAACGAGTCTGACAAAGGAAGAACTCGGCGTCTTTTCATGTTTAGAGAGTTTGAAAGACAGCAGAAAAGAAAACTCCACAGGTCCCTTTTCGTAAATAGTTTCCCAGATCCGAAAAGGTAGAAAACAATACCCGGGAAAACCTCCTAGTCGTGATAGGCTAGGGTATTCCTTTTTCGTAATCAATCCATTCCAGCCCGAAAAAGGGTTAAACTTATACTGGGTGGATGTCGATTCGCGTCCATTTTAACGAGATCGAAACGACAAGGGCCTCGGCGATCTTTTCATATTTAGAGAGTCAGAAAAGAGCTGAAAGATGACTCCAGAGTGACTTTTTCGTGTATTTACCGAGTCCGAAAAAGTATAAAATACAACTCGTTTCCATCGTTTAAGTCGCAAAAACCCGCTGCTGCACATACCAAGCAAGCGTAAAATCCATTTTCGACATAACATATGCAAACATTTGATAAAAATAACTTTTAAAACTCATTTAACGTCGAAAAAGTTATAAATATGTCAAATTGGTAAAAATAAAATTACTTTTACTATTTACCTTGGTGGAAAGCAACAATGGTCCTTTTGGAGCAGAAACTTCTGACGGTGATTGCGATAAATCCAGTCGACCATTCAGCTTCTCGTCTGTCACAGGTAAGAGGCGCTCCTTTGCTCTACATTTTCATTCATTTTTTAATAATTTTCCCTTAAAAATCAGTTCTGTGTGGCCATTTTTAAATTTTTAGGGCTGCGCCCATTGGCGCGGGTATCGTGCACGGACCCACGCCAATGAGCTCTTTTTTACAAAGGGCTCGCGCCATGTGGCGCAACTGTTCACAAAACAGCCGCGCCAGTGGCCGAACCTCAAATTTCGCCCAAAATTTCGATATCTAGACCAAAATGCATGGAATTTGAAGCTCATCAAAGATCTAACTAAGGGTTTTTGACCATGTGAATGCAGATAATCACTCAAAATGGAAATCGAATGGAAAGAACGAGAGCACGGAGAAGAGGATGAACAGGCCATGCAAATCCAAGCTTGCATGAACGCACTTAGAAACTGTGGATTGAAAAATTTCTTCCTCACGCCATGTTTACGAGCTCAGCCCGAGCTTCTCCAATACTTAATCAGTATCTGGGACAAACAGGAACAGGTGTTCAGGTTACGAGACCAGGTGTTAGAACTGGAGGTCACCGACGTTTATTTCATCACTGGATTGTCCCGCAGAGGTCCAATCCCTGTACTGACTGGAAGCAGACCATCTGGGGAAAAGATGGAAGAAGTAATGGCACGGGTGATTATGATTATGGTTCCACTCCGTTTTCCATCATGTTAATGCGAGTAACATCCTTTCTGACTGATGTTTAGTTACGTGTGCTGGATTTTACGCTTGTATCTTGTCGTTTCTTCCATGTGCAGGTGTTCATCCGCGGAGATCGTGGAGGGATTATGATCTGCCGGGGCTGAGGAACGGGGATGTTTCTTCTTCAGATCATAGCGTTGGAATCCAGGTAGGCTTCTATTCCTAGTCTTTTCATTTGTAACTAGGAGCTTGCATCATAACATTGTTTGATTGTTGCTAGACCCCTGCTGGGCTAGTAGGGATTGCCTCTGTCCGCAGAGGGGATTTACCTCCTCAACAATTTGGCGACTCCACTGGGGAAAAGATGGAAGAAGTAATGGCACGGGTGTGCCGAGGGGCACAAACAGGATTAGGAAGCAAAAAGGTGGATATCCACACCATCCCTGATCTAGCGCTGAGAGTAGTTCTCCATACCATTACGCGGGCTGCTGGGTCGCAGGCTCCGCACGAGGCCACGCACCCAATTCCCCGCCGGCCTCGTAACGTATGTCCCTTACCGTTCAACCGGCGTACAGAACTATCAACATGAAAACACAAAGTGCAAAACAAACTAAATGCTTCTGTGATGGTTCACCTTGGTATCGTTCATTCTGGAACGTTTACCAATCTTCCAGGGCCAAGGGGCCGCAGTGGGGAGTCTGATACCATGAGAGCCCAGAATGGCTCGCTGGGCAGCATTGATGCCCAGATCTGGAGGTGGCCAACAGATGTCCTGGAGGCCAGAGTTTTTTAGGTGGTTACGGCGCCAGCTGATTGTCGTGGAAGACCGGCCCTATGCAGGAACTGACTTTACCGGGGACCCAGACCTCCCACTACCAGAAGGAGATGACTGGGATGAGGAGCTGGGTAAGACCTCATATTTTTGATTTTATGTTTATATGTTTTTTTTGTTAATACATATTCGTATTAACACAATTATATATGCATGCAGATGTAGGACCTGAGAGACCAGCCGGGATGTCTCCAATCTTCCGGAGGACACAACTCGGCCCTGAGATTCAGGGAGAAGGCGCCAGAGGAGATGAACTGATCCAGAACCTCGAGGGGATTGCCCATGGGATTCTAGATTATGCCCGGCTAGCAGACGTACCGATGGCATACCAGCGCCACACGGTGGGAGTTCCGAATCGGATCCACCGAATCCTGAGGCGCCTAGTGCGTGCAGTCATGTGCTATCATGAGCACCATGCGGATTAGTCCTTAGGATTTATACCACACCTACCTTTTTTGAGAGACATAGCGTCTCCGGATGTACTAAGACGATTATGTATATTTTTTGAGTTTTGTGATGCACACTGTGCAAACATTTCGACACACATATATATATATACATATGACTATTTTGGATGGATCTTTCTTTACATGTGATGATGTTTTCTATATGTCATGCAAATGTCTAATACAGATGTAATCTAATGTATCAGTTACATAAAAAACGACCCAATGCGAAATGTATTCACACAATGTATCTAATCACACATTTCATTTTTACGCAAGCTTAAAAGCACACATGAACACACACATATGCAAACTATGCTTGAAATGAGGAAGACGGGCATGCCCCCTAGCATGATGTCTCAATTCGAGGTGCATGCCCCCCAAGCTTCAGTCCATTGAAAATGGAGTGAAGGTTCAAAACAAAAAGTCGAATTGAACATGCTCGTGTTTCATTATTTTAACGAGGTTGACACACTTAAAAGAACTGTCCTCAAACAACTTGTTTCATGTTTTAAGGAGCTTGACACAAATGAAGGAACTATGCTCCGAGATCCTGGTTTCATTTTTTAAAGAGCTTTGACCCAGGGAGGAAACCGTGCTCTAACCGACTTACATCAAAATGAAAAAGAAGGCGGTGCTTCCAAGAGTTCCACTCCTGATGGAAGGGAAACATCCTGGAAGTCAGGACCCAATGCCCCCAGCACATTATGCACAACGGCATCATCACTGAACACAGGCATGGGGTAAGTAGCCACATAGTTGACCTGCGGCGGAGCAGATACAACGGGTGGATAGAAACCAGGAGGGGGTGATGGCGGACCAGATGCCATATTAGGACCAAAGAACGAAAGTTGATCAATGGTCACGATCCGTCCTTCATGTGGAAAGCACATCACGCGAAAGAGGGAGGAGACAAGTGCTCCCATGGCATAGGTGTAATCGCGCCCCAGGAGCAGATTGAAATCCAAAGGGCCTGGAACGACCATCACGTCCATATGGATGGTTTTACCTCCCAAAGTAACAGGTAACCTTGGAAGGATCCCCAACGGTTGACTGGTTCTTCTATTGAATGTCAACAGATTCTGCGTAACAGGCGCAAGCGGCGGCGAACCGAAAGCTTGCCAGGTAGTTGAAGACAGAATACTAACAGAGGCACCTTCGTCTATAATGGTGCTGGGTACAACCAGACCAAGAGCATGTACTGTGATCTCGAAAGGCACATAAGACGGAAGGCGAAATCCTGAAAATCAATTCCAGTCAAAGGAAGCGACCAAACTACTCGGAGGGGCTACCATCGACAAGCGAAGGTCTTCCCCTGATGTTACGGTAGAAGAAGCATCCTCCATGACCTCCATCTCGAAGGAGGGAGGGATATCCTCTGGAGCCTCCATCATGGGAGGCGGAGGAGGGGCTTCTTGAAGTACAGGGACAGGAGAATCTTTCTCCAACTCTGAAGAATCTGAAGAGATTAGAAGGACATGGGGGGTGTGAGATCCACTCTCGATAGAAAAGACCTGGTGCACCGCGGACGGGGCCAGTTCAACTGATCCGACGACCAATGGTCGGTCAGGGACGGATTCGTGAATTTGAATTTCTGGGGGAGTGGAATCGACCAAGGATGACTCTTGACCAATCATAGGATCAGCTGGCGGAGGACTCAAAGAAAGCCGATTATAACCAGGTGGAAGGCGTGGTGTAGAACCGGCTGGGTTGTCCAAGACTTGCTTGGCTTCATCCATATAAGGACAAAGGTGAATGGCATGGTGCCCTTCACACAACTTACAGGGATTGGTGATCTTACCCTGCTTCTTAGAGTTCTTATCAACAGCAGCTGAAGGCGTGCCCCCAACTTGACTCCCAGAAGCCAAAGGCAACGGTGGGCGGCCGTTGGACCATACTTCGAGCACCTTGGGAATGCCAGGGCAATCTCGAAGAAGATGGTCTCCCGTGCACAACAGGCAAGGGAACTTGACTTTCCGTGGAGGGTTGGAAGGTTTATCAAGAGGAGATATCTCGGAGACAGTAGCCGTACATTTAGCCTCTCGCTTATCAGACTTCTTCTTCTTTGTCTTCTTCTTCTTCTTCTTAGCCACCCGGTTACTTGAATCCAGACTTTCACCAGGCGAAGTAGAAGAGGAGGACGCAGAAACAGGCGAAGAAGGGGAGAGGTCCACCTTGGAATCAACATGATGTTGTTCCGGTGGAGGAACTGACTGAACAGTAGCGGAGTTATTTGGGACAACAGAGGTTGAGAACAACCAAACAGGCAACCCAACAGTTAACCCAGGAAGGGACAACGTCGCCATGTAAGGAGCACCAACATTTCCAAAAGGAGGAAAATGACCAGGATTCCCTTCTGAAGGGATTCCTTGGTTGGTAAACTCTGAAAAAGTTGCCATCAAAACTCAAAACCACACACGGGCCGAAAAAAGAGTTAAGACACACGGTCAAACGGCCAACAAGCAATACCTAAGCGGGCGTGTAATCGTGGGCGATCAATTTTACCACATTGGAAAGTAAGAAATTCTACCGTTTCATGTTTTAAGAGTCGAGAAATGATAAAAAGATGACTCTATCTCTTTTAGAGTTGACAAAAGCGTGAAAGGACAAGCGCTTGACGGTCTTTTCAAGTTTAGGGAGTCAGAAAAGACCAAATGACTGCTTAGGAAAAACTAGGCACAAAGGGTGTACCAAATATTCGTGAACTGCAATATACACCTTGGTTTCAATAATGAAACAGAAATCGACCAAGGACTTTCCGTACGTGTAGGTAGTCTCCCCGAATGCTATGTTCGGTGTATCACCGGTATAGGGTGGTAGACTCGGCTTCCTGTGGATAAAGGATTGAAAACCTAGAAGGGTCTCCCTTTATATACGCGACGGTATGGGGAGCGCAAGTCCGTACTAGCGCTGTCTAAAGCCAACAGGCGAACGACAGCTGCTAGGTTTAACGACGCCGGAACACGTCTCTAGCCTAGACCTTCTAAAAATGTTTCGTTAAGTTCCAATGCTGCCTTAGGTTAATTGAATAAATTTTACAGTTGATCTTCAATTAGGTTTCAATTTTCAGGCCCTATCGTATGTAGTGTCTTAAAAGACTCCTAAATGCAAAGCTATATGCCACAGTCCAACATTTCGTTCGATGAAAACTAGTTAGAGAAGAGTTGAGAGCTTTTACACAAACGAAATGAACGGAAGACAAACAATGAGATCTCTAATGCAACTAATGAAATTGAAAGCTTTTCATTCAAAACACTAATCACTAGCGATATGGAAAATATCACAATTTGCACTAATTAACAAAAGCAAAAGAGATTTTTTTTTTTTTTGTTGCAATGTTTAATAGCTAATATGCACTAAGCAAACTTGAAAACAAACGTAACAACTTGAGAAACGATTTCAAAGAGAGCGAAACAACCAAATTTCACTCAACAACACAAGGAATCAGATCCCCAAATCGACCAAAGTCTCTCAAAACGAAGAAAAGACTCAAAAGCTTCCAATGGACCGTGTGATCTAGGTCCAAGGCAAGACCAAATGAATTTCGAATGAAGGAATGAACAATCACCCAAAAATCGCAACAAAACAATGAACAACTACTTAGAGTATGCGGAGAATCAATCAGATAGTTGACAGGACAATCAAAAACACCAAAATTTCCAAGGAGGGCTCGATACACTAAGCCACTAGATGCCCTAGGGCTTAAAACATGAAATCGGTAGATAAAAGCAAACAACCAAAGGACAGAGGTGAATTCCCAGTCAAACAGGACTCCAACACACTCAGGCAGTCAGAAAATCAAGAAGAAAAACACTGATCAAATCCAGAGAGCTCAAAAATGAGAAAACTCAAAAACCTTATAGGGGTGGCGCGACTGTAAGGGTGAAACTGGCGCCAGGAAGCAATTGGCGCGGGCTGGACAAAGGCAACATGCGCCAATTGGCGCGACTGTCGGGTTAAAAACCGTGCCAGTCGAGTTTCTCAGCAAAAATTAAAAACAAGCTACTCCAGAAGCAGACCGATGCAAGCTAAGCAAACCAAGAAGGAAAAACAATGAAAGAATCCAACCCAGAAGGTTCATCAAGCAAGGAAAAAAATAAAACAATCAAAGCGAGATAATACAAACGAAACAGTGAAATCCGGACGATCTCCCTAGTGGAGTCGCCAAATTGTTGAGGAGGTAAATCCCCTCTGCGGACAGAGGCGATCCTCACCAGCTCAGGTCTAGCAACAATCAAACAATGTTATGACGCAAGCTCCTAGTTACGAATGAAAAGACTAGGAATAGAAGCCTACCTAGATTCCAACGCTATGATCTGAAGAAGAAACGTCCCCGTTCCTCAGCCTCGGCAGATCACAATCCCTCCACGATCTCCGCGGATGAACACCTGCACATGGAAGAAACGACAAGATACAAGTGTAAAATCCAGCACACGTAACTAAACATCAGTCAGAAAGGATGTTACTCGCATTAACATGATGGAAAATGGAGTGGAACCATAATCATAATCATCTATTAAATAATAAACGAAGAGAGATTACAACCAAGTTCTGACGTCGCAGCCTCCTTCGGACGGGTCTCCGGTCGTTCACGTCTCGCAAAGCTCGCCAAGGAAAGGGAAAACCTCTCTGGAGTCTCTCGACAATGGTCTCCTTACTTGAGTCGGCCTTAAGGGGAAGAGAGGATTATTTACAGCACAAAGGCTCTTGGGAATATGGAGATTCAAAGCTTAGGCACTTCAAGACTAGCTTGCCATGGGATTGAGCAGGCTTTTATAGATGGGGAAGGAGGGACTTGGGATCCCTATTATTATGGGATTGGCCCTATCAACAAGGAAGGTTCCATGGGAGGTGGCAAAACCACTTCCCTTCCATAGAACTCCCGCAGCCAAACCTCCCAACTCAAGATAGGCAATTGTTTGTGAGTTTGTTGGAACTCAACTTCCACCATCTTTATTTAAAAAACAGTCCCTAAATTGGGTGGCGCGACTACTGCTCTATGAAAGAGCGCCAGTTGACGCGACCTCTTTGCAGGATTTTCCTCATTAGCACGAGTACTAAACTTCCTGCCCGCGCCAATGCCAAAAGGGATGTTTTTCATGATTTTTGCAAGGAGATATCTCAAGGGAAAATGAAGCTCATGCTTAGAGGAATGTATTGATGGAGTTTTCAAGGCATGACAATGTTCACAGGTCACAAAATGGGTCCTCCATTGTGCGGGACGGGGAATGGTAAGGACGGTGAAAAATTACTGTATAACAAGAAGCTAGCACAGATGTCTGGTGCATACGTTGCAGGGTATCAGGCCACACTAAATATCAGTGCCCTCTGTTGTCAGATTATATGTAGGTTGGGGGACCAAGTCCACTGTGCCCTAGAGATATGGCTAGACTAAGTACCCCCACGCTATGGTGCACTGAATATTGGGTAGCAGGAAGACATGATACATATCACTAGCCGCGATTAGGAGCCTATGTTCCAGAACTAAAGCAACAGTGGTGCAGATTCTTCTCATCAGTGGGTCACGATGAGCACAACTGCCAAACGTTCAGCCTAATGATAGATAGGGGAAATCTATAAAGGGTACAAGCTGGCCTTTCATTGCCAGTATCTCCCTTTGGGTGAGGAGGATCCCCTGCAAGAGGATGAGGATGAGGGAGAGACAGAGGCACAGGTCAAGGATGAGAGCAACTTATTTGTTACAACTATGTGGATGTGGGACATTACACAAGAGACTACCCGAACCCTGCGCGCCAATATTGCAAGTATTGCAGATAGTTAAAGCACGTAATTGAAGACTATCCTATGCTGATAACAAAGATGCATGAGAAACAACAGACATTGACGCATAATGTACAACAGGTTAAGGTGGAACCACGAGATGATGGGCCAAGTATAAAGGTAATTACATGCAGTGGCATTGCCACTGGAGGCGCTGAGGAAAAAGATGTGCCTGAACCATTGATCAAGAAGGCTTCTGACAAAAAGGAAAGGTCAGACCTGAAAAAGGAGAAAGAGACCTTCATTGAAGCTAGGAAGGATTTTGCCAAAGATGAAGCATCCACCTTAAGGAAATTGGAGGATCCGAAAGTAGATGAAGTGGTTAAGCTATTTGTTGAGGCATGTATGAAACTATTTCGAAATCAGAAGGTGGTGGAGAATCTCCAAGCATTAATAGACATCTACGCAGAAAACGTTGCCCCACAAACGAAGGTTAAAACTGTGAACAATATTTATAAGAACAAGAAACAGACTGGTTGGGAGATGTGTATGACTACACAGATTGGAGATTATGAAATGGATCAAGTCATCCTTGATTTAGGATCGGATGCCAATTTTCTGCCCAAACAAACCTCACAGAGGATGGGAGAACCTAAGTTGGAATTTTCCACTATTTAGTTATGAATGGCTATCCAACATAAGATCATCCCACTAGGTAGGCTTCCGAAGGTTGTGGTAGACATTGCGGGAGTTAAAGTCTGTGAATATTTCGAGGTAATCTAAATTTTTGATGATGCAAACCCTTATCCTACACTCTTAGGCCTTTACTAGGCTATTCAGATGGGGGGTATCATCAATCTGAAAAAGAGAAGCATGGTCTTTGAGAACGAGGGTACATGGGTAATAGTCCCCCTGGATACAGCAAAAGGTGAATGATGTACATAACCGGTGCATGAGGAGGAGGATGTTGATCAAATTTACAAACTGACTACCCGAGATGATGATTGGATCAACCCCACAACTAATGGCATGTTGTGTTTGGAGAAAGACAACGCATCTTTCCCAGAATCAGATGGTGAGATAGAAAATTGGCAGAATCGGTTGCATGACGTATCTGCACTGCGATGCCTTAAAATCACAAAGAGCTTCTGATGCATCTCCTCAGAGGTAAGAGAACTACCCTACTTTCATGGTTCTGGTAGTGTTAAGGAATTTATTAAAGAATTCAAAGCAGGTTTCCCCAAAGAATGGAGATTTTAGGCACTTGAATTGGCTATTCACGCAACCCCTATGTGGTGGTGGGAAACCTATAAGGGGGTGTTCCAGGAGTAGGAGGAATGCCAAAAAAATGATGATCCTACAATTTGAACCTCCATTCAACCCACCCATGGAACTCTTCTCTGGTCATGGGGACCAGCGCAAGCACTTGGACATGTGGATGGAAGTATGGAATTAAAGGACTTGGAATGAATGGGTACATATGTTTATTCACGGCTTAGGACCAATCGCCACAACCTAGTATTTATATACAGAGCTACACCAGTGCACTTGCCACTGGGGTACAATGCAGAGGATTTCATGGTGACGTTTGGGTTAGTATGAGGGATGGAGAAACTGGATAAAGCCTTGCAAGATATAGATTCTCTTGTCTTTGATAAGTCCTTACCTTGGAAATAATGTGTTGTGCTAGCTTGGGATGTGCAGATGCAGGATATTGTCAACTGCCTAAATTTGTCAGTAGAAGATTGTGATGAGGATCCCAAAAATATCACTATCCCTGAGTCGGAAGGCAAGCATGCAGTTGTAGGATCCCTGTTGCAGGCAGTAGATGTGACCAAACCATTAAAGTTGAAGGAATTCAACATTGGAATGGAAGAGAAGCCCAAGATGGCCAAATTTGGGGATTATTGGGATGAAGATACGGTTGGAAAGATCATGGAGTTGCTGACAGAATATCAGGACCTGTTCCCTACAAAGTTCTCTGAGCTAAACGGAATTGTGGGAGATATGGGTGTTATGAGAATCACCTTAAAACCGGATGCGCGACCTATCAAGCAGCGGCCCTAACGACTAAACCCTAAGTATAACCAGAAAGTTAAGGAGGAAATAGATAAGATGGTGGCTGTAGGTATCATTGAGCTGGTAGAATAGTCAGATTGGGTAAGCCTTATGGTGGTCTAGGAAAATAAAACCAAAAGAGAGATAAGGATCTGTGTAGATCTGCACACGTTGAATGATGTCTGGATACATGATCCTTTCCCTACACCATTCTCTGATGAAATTCTAGATAACGTAGGAGGCCAGGAAGTGTACTCATTCACCGATGGGTTTTTAGCATACCATCATATTAGAATCGCGTCGGAGGATCGCAGCAAGACAACCTTCGCAATTGAGTGGGGATCCTTCAAATAATTCATTCATAAGTTTTTGGAGGTCTATTTTGATTATTGGACTGGTAAAGAAGCATGTGTCGAACCTATGCATGATGTCGGATGCCTGCAGGAAGCACCAAATTTTCTAAACATCAAGAAATGCATAATCTGCGTACCATTTGGTATTTTGTTGGGCCACGCTGTATTTCAGTAGGGATTGATGGTTGACCCATCCAAGATTGAATTTATCATCAATTTAGCAGTCCCCACCACTGAGAAATGGTTGTGCACTATCTTAGGGCACACTGACTACTATAGGAAGTTTATTCAAAGATATGCCCTGATCACTGCACCAATGGAGAAGATGCTAAATAAGGATTTATCCTTTTTCTGGGATGAGGAGTGTTAGAAGAGTTTTGAGTTTCTGAAGGAAAATATGGTCACTCCACCTATTCTGATATTTCCAGATTGGGCAAAGGTCTTTCGTGTACACGTGGATGCATCATGGATAGCCCTGGGATTTGTCTTAGCACAGTCACGAGAAGGAGACATTGATCACTCGATTACATTTGCCAGTAGGAAAATCTAAGACAGAGCACAACTACTCTACTACTGAATGAGAAGGACTGGAAATGTTGTATGCCCTGTAGACATACATGCACTATCTATTGGGAGGACACTTCAAGATGTTCACTGATCATTTAACCTTAAAATACCTGGTCAATAAGCCTGTGTTGGAGGGGAATATTTGTAGATGGTTACTGCTATTCCAGTAGTATGATTTTGAAATTATTGTAAATCATGGGAGAGAGTTGGGAAGATAAAAACTGTCTTGGATTGAGAGTGGGGAAGAGAAAACTAATCTAGACGAAGGGTTACCCAATGCGCAACTTTTTGCTATCAAAGTGATTGATGAGAACTTTGTAGACATTAGTCATTTCTTAACCATGGGGATGTAACCTAAAAGCTATTCAGTGCAATAGAAAAAGGAGTTGGTGGCTCACGCAACTGATTTCACGATAATTTCCAGCCAATCATACAAGTTGGGAGCAAAAGAGGTATTGCAGAGGTATGTATTAGAACATGAAATACAAGCCATCTTCGCTGAGGCCCATGGGGGGTGGTGGCAGGAGGTCACTATGGAGGAAAATAAACTGCACAAAAGGTGCTGAGGGCTGGGTTGTGGTGGCCCACACTGCATAACGATGCCCATGCATATTTCTGAGGTTGCGACGCATGCTAACGGACAGGGAAACCTTCACGAAGAGATGACATGCCCCTGCAATTGTAGATGGATTTGCATGCATTCGAAAAATGGACCATAAAACTTGTAGGACCCATCAATCCCCCATGAAGGAAGACATGTTCACGTTACATCATTACTGCAAATGATTATGTAACTAGATGGGTAAAAGAAAAGGTTGTGAAGGATTCTACTATAGATACCACTGCACACTTCATCTTTGAACATATTCTAACCAGGTTTGGTTGCCCAAAGATCTTAATGAGAGATAGAGGTACGCATTTTGTTAATGAAACTATTGAAGCTATGACTGAAGAATTTCAGATCCACCATGCTAAGAGTACCCCATATCACCCACAGGCTAATGGAATAGTGGATTATTTCAACAAAATTTTGGAACATGTGCTCACTAAGATCTGTAATGCTGACCGAATCGATTGGGACGTGTGCATCACCTCAGTGCTCTGGGCCTATAGGACCACTTGCAAGAAATTGACCGAGAAAACTCCTTTCAGGATGGTCTATGGGAAGGAGGCCATCATGCCCATGGAATATATTGTCACCAGCCTGCGCATTGCCGATTTTATAAACATGGAGGAAATTTACATCATGGAGGAATTTTTGGCACAGTTGGTTGCCTAGGAAGACGATCATTTCATTGCTAACTCTCACTATCAGGTTCAGAAGGCCCGAGAAAAATCTTGGCATGATCGAAACATCTGACATAAGGTGTTCAAGGAAGAAGAATTGGTGCTACTTTATGACAGTCAATTTTTGCGACACCCAGGGAAGTTTCGCCAGCACTGGTTGGGTCTGTATCTAGTCAAAGAGATTACAGATGGTGGTGTGGTAAGGTTGGCTACGATGGGCGGAGATTACCTGCTTGAGTATGTTAATGGCAGTAGTTTGAAACCTTATTGGGACAACCATGTGCCTATCAAATGACGATATGGTGGGGGTATTTGCATTAAGATCACTACATGAACTAGAGAGGGAAGGCGAAGGTGGGTGTGATAAGAGTGCAACAATAGGGAACATATAAGTAGACGCAGAAGGGTGCGATGGGACCATAGGGGGGTTACGTAGATAGGAAAAATAGCCGTTGGAGCCACGCAGTAGAAGGGGAAAATCGATTTTTTCTAGGGAATGGTGACCCGACCACACTTAATAAAGCATTTTCAGGAGACTTCTTATCATTCCAATAATAATACTGGGCATTTAATTATCACCCAACCATTTTTTCTATGGGCAGCTCACAATAAGAGGGGCAGGGGTTTAGTTGGGCCCTTTACTATGATAATAGTTGGTGCCCCATTATCCTCTATAAACTCTGTTCTCTGGCCACCTAGGTAATCTGCATGTTTGGTTGTGAGTGCCCTTCCAACACCAATAACCCCGATTTCATCTTCCACACTAGGATGACAGCCACCAATCCTGCAGAAGAAATCTCGGCACCCCTCACGACATCTATGGCAAAAGAATCAGACGAGGTCCGAGAAGTGGTTCAGGATATGGAGGAAGTTGTGTCCACCCCGGTGAAGGTGAAGGTGAAGGGGAAAGGCAACATCAAGGTGTCAAAGTGGGCTACGTCTATGCCCTGTACCTCCCCAAGGAATGTTCCATCTCTTAGACAAACTTCTATAGAGCACCTTGTGAAAGGTGACCCATCTAAGTGGCCGATGACTGACAAACCACTAAAAGCAGAGCCAGTTTCTTTGCAGCCGCCATATGCTTAGCCGAGGAAGCCTTTGGCGCGTAAACTGAGGAACCTTGATGCAGTCTGGGACCACCTGTAGAGGCCCTTATGTCCTCAATAGGTCCCTGTGGTCGGCGAAATACATGACATGCTTCCCCAAATGAGGTTTGAAGATTATGATATCGCTAACGAGGTCACATTGCTGGAGCTGGTCCTCGATAATTACTTGGAGCGTGTTCAGTATGATACTGTTCTGAAGGTAAAACCCATGCCGTGGGCATGCAGATTTCACAGCGCAGGCATCCTCAACATGCTTAGGATCCCCTATTTCGGGCGATAACCCATTACCAGCCTCTACGTTTTCCAATTTTTAACCTTGGTCCACGATGGCACGCTCTGGATCCAAGGAAGAATCCCAATTGATGCGGTGCTAATCCACAGGATCACCGACCTGCCTATGAGGTGACCCCATCTATTGAAGGGATTTAATAAGAGTAGTGAGATGAAGGTTGCCATTGAAGTAAAGGAGACATACGCGGTTAAACGGGAAAAACAGGGATTTTTGGTCCAGACTATGAATGATCAAGCGGTGCGTGTGGGCACCCTGGTCCTGGGGTGTAAGCTTATGCGGAAATTCCGACCAAAGATAGTTTCAGCATGTCATTTCCTTGGAGGAAAAGTGAGAAAAGGGGGTACTCTATAAATAGTCTCAATTCCTCTGTGAGGAGGTTCTGAAGAACGTGCGCGAGTTGCAGGAAATGGGAAAGCCATCCTGCTATTTGTAGCTTCTCTTACTAATTGCCCTGGTCGCTTGGGAAACCTTGGAGGACACAGTCTTTCCTAAAATCGAGGCTGACCTCTGCAAAGGGGCACGTTACACAAATTTGTGGGATTCAACGAATGCAAAGAGGGTCAAAGAAAACAATATTTTATGGGTTATGTTTTCCAGCATGTTAACTCAGGCGATTCATTCCCAACCACGCATCTCACCGACTGTATATGATAAGTATAAGAGCATGGCGATGTTTCACATCATAATGCATCACATCATGATCAAGGCCTGTAAGATCCCTAATTGGTATCCCATACCCTACATGGTTAGAGAAGAGGAGGTTGATTAGGTTGTCGCCTCGTGGCCAAAATCATGGAAGATTGGGTTGGGCCCTGCAAATCCAGTCATGCTGTCAACGTCTAGGAAAGACACATCCCCAAAGGTGCCCACCCCAACAGAAACAACCCCAGATCCAACCAACACAATGCCCACAGATACTACTGTGGGGCACCCTTAGACATGAGGCGACGAGCAAGACACTAGCAATGACTTGGACGAGGACAACGCTCATGAAGAAGAAAAATATCAAGACATGGGAAGTGAATACGAAGAGATAGAACCCAGTGGGTCAGATGGCCTTGGTGGAGCTGGTACCGAATCATCGTGTGGCCTGAAGTGCGGAGGAGAAACTTCTAGTGGACCGCGCAAGAAGCGGAAAGGGTCCAAGATGGGTGATGAAGAGGTGGTTACTCTAACTGAGGATGACCTTGAAAAAATTACTGATGCTGTCACATTGGCATCTGAGGATCGACAGAGAAATCTAGAGGCTCAACACAAGGTTGTGGTAGAAGCCCTGTAGTCGAGCTTACAAGTTCTGTAGCTAAAGGTTGATACCTTGCAAGCCAGCATGGATCAAGTGAGGCCGGTTCAAGCGAGCACAAATCAAACGAGGTTGGTACACACAGACTTGCCCTTGAAAATAATCGTTGCAGCCACGTGAAGTAGAGTTTTTTCCCTCCCAGGTGCTGCAGTATCCCTGAGTCGAGCAAATTTATGCGTGTAAGTCCACGTATGTTGTGAGGTCCGCCTTGTCCTAGCTAGGTTATCGAGTGGGTAGATCCATGCATTGCACATCTTCATCTTGGCGGAGCTTCAGGGCAGAGAAGCATGCACCCAACAGCAGGTTGGTGAGGCCGAGCGCATCACAACTTTCAAAATGGAAGAACTAGAGTAGGCTCAGATAGCATAGCAGGCAACCTTAGCTTAGTGGGTGGAATTAGCAAGTGCCATCAACCAGTTATGCAAAGACATCCTCGACATTGCTATCCCAGCCTTGGTCACACTGCAAGTTAAATTTGCAAGCTTGGTTGCAGCTCTCAAAGCCTCGTTGACAGAAGTTTAGTCGATAAAGGCAGAGTTTGAACATCATATTTCATTGCTACAGATGCAGCTATAGCCCGAGACTTCCCCTGAAGTGTGTGCGCAGCGAATGGTTACAATTCAGAATGTGGTGGCTGGCATTTCAACTTTTGTCACATATGGCTCCTCCCCGCTTGAAAAAACCATGGGGCTATGGACTTCAGTACAGAGAGATCCTCTCGTCAATCAACTCAATCAGGAGTTGCACACGAAAGATCAAGAGTTCGATGACTTACAAGAAGTTCTCCCTACCCTCATCCCTGCTCAACGAATGGCATGCCTTCAGACCAACCAAGTGCTGCAAGGTGAGGTAGAGGCACTCCGTCGTCAGAAGAAAATCATCACTGATCACATCAAGCCTTGGCTGGAGGAGGCCATGTAGCTCTCTCAGGACCTTGATGATATTGTCTGTAGTCTAAACCACATAATGAAGCAGGTCACTCCGGCTGCTGCAGGGCCTCCGTCAGAACATTTGGTCGAAACTGTCCAGAAAGTCGTAGCCCAAAGTGAAGGTATCTTGACCTCCTTTGCTGTGGCAATTGAGGCACTCGAGCTTAAAATGAAGACCCCAATGTCGCTATGACTAGGAAGGAATCACAAGATTGTGTTGGGGGCCTGTTAGAGCAAGGCCCCCTACATGCAATTTTGATATATTTTTGTAATAGTTTAGTTTGGCATAGGGGCTATGGGGCGGGTCAAAGACCCTAATGAATTGTAATGGGTAAAAGGGTAGACCAAGGGTTCGCAAACCATGGTTTTCAGTCCATAGAATAGCACAAGAGAAAATAGTATAAATAGATGAATAAGATCGAGTCTAAAGGTAAGTTTTGAGTCTGAAAAGGCTTGGATACGAATTGTAGAAATATGTTGCATGGATTGTCTAGGTAAGGGCTCCTGCTGGCTGTGTGCGCAGAGACCCTAGGTCCTGCTATGTGTGTGGGATGGTAAATAGATTCTGTAAGTTGGATTTGAATATGAATTAATGAGAAGATTATTTTGTGATATCTAAGTATTTTTTTATTATGGTTATTGGCTGCGCTCTATATTTCTGAGATTATATCTATTCATTGAATTATTGATGATTTATTAATGCGCACGTGGATGCAATGCTATAGGAAGGAATGAATGAATAGATCTGGTTATGATCAGTCACCTTGATTTTGTTAACTTGTTATCTGATGAGCTTCGCTTAAGTTAATTCGCTAATAAACTATTAAGGGCTTCTGAGTTAGGGCTTCTCTAGCGCAGGTCTGTTAGATATAAAGGGACACACTTTAATTAAATTTCTCTCTCTCAGGGTGTAGAAACCTAGTTCCAACACCCTCCCATACTACTTCGGGTGAGACCTTGACTTGCGCAAGCAGGCCATTTCTGAAAGGGCTAGTAGTACAGGGGTGTGTTGGTAAACCTTAAATTCGAACCTGGGTTAAGACCCCTTAAACCAATAGGAACGAAGATGGATGTGTGGAAGACCCACAAAATTTGTGGCATGAAATCGATACCATACTTATTTGGAATAAATTAGGTTCATGCATCCTGCAATGGGAAGACAAAAACATGTGATAATTTATATCAAAGAGGCCTAACCTGACAAGCACCACAAGATGACCCTGATCCATACTGGAAAGAGTTATGGGTTTTTGGCTTATGGCAAAAGGTATATGTTAATTTGTGTAGCTTGGGAGGTACTTCCACATCCTACAATATACGGTTTGAGAGATGTTCAACCCACATGGGCTTTCTGGGTAAGTTTACCCAAGCATTGGTTTTTTCACCCAAAGTGTGGGTGCAAAAACAAGTGGATTTTTGGATGTTTTGACCATTTAGAGCATGTGGGGTACCCTTGAAAGGATAAGTGGAAAAAATGGCTTCAATGGTGTGGTAAAATGACAATGAAAAGAAGTTTTATCTCTTAGTTATCTATGTTAGAGTGCTAAAACTCAAGTTAGCTTGGTCATATGGTGACCCTTGAGGGATAAATGAACTCCACCAAGATTGATATTAGTAGAGGTGAAGATAGTTCATTGAGGAGAAAATCACAAGTGCAATTCTCTTAAGAAAAGACATATCTTAGGTGACCGATTCTGTTTGTATCTAAACTAAAGTGGAGAAAGAAAAGCAAGTATGTTTCTTTATTTCTTATGATTTGGTCAAGGAAATGAAGGTCTAGTCCAAGTATTGACTGGTTTTGTGCATGTGTTCTAGGCATATAAAATAGAATTTTTAGCTAAGTGTTCTCTAGTGGAAAAAATCTATGCATAAGTTGAAGTTTCTATCAAATTTCAGGAGGGCCAAGACCCTTAAGTAGATAAGAAATAAGGGGTGTAAGGTCTGATTGACATGCTCAAAGAGGGCTAAGATTATGTATAGCAATAATGGCCAAGTTTGATGTGTTTTCTATGTCATCCAAACTATGATAAGGGTCCAGTTATGCGAGTTGTGTTAGAGAAAAATATCAGTGCACTTGATCGTGCTACTTTAGAAATCACAAGGAGATTTTTTATGCTTTATTTTAGTAGAGTATTACTAGGTGATGAGGTTTGTTCATGGAATTTGAACAAAAAATTGAAAGCATACTATGTACAGTGAGTTGGAGGTTTGTCAATGGTTTCTTGGTGTGCCCTAATATAGTATACAAGGGAAATCTTGTCACTTTTAAGCGGGTAGGTTGTTTCAAATCTAGTTTATTGACCTTAATGGTGGAGGATTGATGATAATAGGGATGGTCACCATTCCCTAGTTCAATGAGTTGTAGGAGGTCAACTTCAATGATAAGAGGGAAACCTCCAAGGCCTATGTCTATTCATATTTGGAGCAACAAAGAGATTAGAAGTGGGCAGTGGTGAAGTCCCTATGTGATGGTTTCTTTGTCAAAGTAAAGGAGAAATTAGTGGGCAGACTTGTTTGGGCCAAAGTTCAGTGGCATTAAAGGAGAAATGATCATTTATAGTGGCATATTGTTGAGTTGGAGAAGCACACTTTTTGAGGGAGAAGAATTTGTTTGAATAGTAGATAGGAAGGAAAAGCACCCGCCAGATGTGGATTGAAAGGGATCTGGAAGTGTGCCATTAGTAAGTTAAGTGTAGTTTGTTTAGGGATAGATTGGGAATCATAGTTATTGCTACCAAGCCCTCGTTATTGTCTTGTATCAGGGATGATTTTAAGGGCCATGAACCCTATTATGAGATCCATAAGTTCATTGTATTAAATATTTGTAATATAACAAGTGTTGGGTTAAAATTTATCTTGTCTACTAGTTGTTTCACTATTGTGTATTTTTCATTGTGTAAAGTAGAAGTGTTGTTACATTTGAGTGTGTCTGTGTTCGTGATTTTAGAATCAGACCAAAGTCTTGAGTTTCATGGAAAAATCAACAATATCCACCTTAATATGTCTTCTATCAAAGTGTAGAATCCTTACCTGGGAGAACATGAACAAAAGAGGTTTTGAAGGTCCCTTGTGGTGTTACATGCGCAACAATTTACAATAAACCATCAACCATTTTCTTGACACATGTGAGATAGTGATTCTCTCTAGGAAAAAAATTAAGTAGGTTTAAGAATAACTTATAGAGTTTGAGGATATGTGGTCCAAAATCTCAAGACCTAGGCAAAAAATCCCTTCCAACGCTAGGTTTTGAATCGTCTCTAAGAATTAGCTCCAAGCCTTCTGGTTTGGGAAATTTTGAAGTAATGTAATCAATACATTTTCAAAGATAAACATAAAAATCTAAAAGGAATTTGGTTGATTTTCCACAAGCACATGGATGAAAATATATTTCTCTTCTACTGGGATGACAAGGATTTCCAAGGCCCTCCTCAGGAAAAGGCTATCTTGTCATGGTGCCAATTTAATCAAACTACTACCCCGGTGAAAATTTTACATCTAAGGTGAATGGATGCAAGCTCAGATATTTGAGAAACCAGACCAACACATCATTACAAGTTAAACTTTGATGGTGCATCAAAATGAAACCCAGGAGAAGCAAGAATAGGAGGGGTGATAAGAAACTGCAGAGGTGATATCATCAACATTTATAGAGGCTACATAGGGCATGAAAGAAAAAAGTTTTCATATAAAAAATCATAAAATAAGGGATTCTTATCGCTCGAATTAGAGGCCTTCATCCTCTCATTGTCAAAGGTGACTCATAGTTAATTATACAAGAAACAAAGAATCTCTAGGCAATAATTATCCCAAATCCCATTCGACAATTGAATCAAAGTATGCAACAATTATCCCAAATCCTTTTTCATCAAGTGACATTCATCTTCTTTAAGATAAGATTTAAGGATAATTCCTTGGTATACTTTTTAGCCAGAAAATGGGTAGTGGATCATGCCCCATGTGCTGATCTAAACCAAAATTCCCTCTTCACCATTTTCATTCTTGTGCATAGAGAAAACATTGAGGAAGTTGATGGAATATCCTCTAGATAGCACACATTGATCATTATGGTTTGAGAGTGTGGAAGGCCTTGAAGAGTAGGTAAAGGAAGGGTCCATAATCCTCCTCCTCCCTGTTATATTTATGACACTGATCACCTCAATGAATACATCCCATGGCACATTCGTATATTTATATCTAACCTGAAGGTTGAGGAGATCAATAAAACTAGTGATGCCCATTGGTCAATCAATAACTGTTTTGGTAGACATCTGCAAGATCAAGAAGAGGTGATGCAGGTAGTGGAGGGCCGCATTATAGACCTATACTTTCACCTAGTCTAGATGAGGGATTCATTGCATACTCTATCATGGGTGCTAGGAATTTGGTTCTCTCTTCCTCCCTTGACTCCATAGCCTTCCAACTCTCAGGATGACCAAGAATCCTCCTCCCAAAATCCCTTGAATTCGGTCTCCCAAGGCACAAAGCCAACCAACCCCATGAAGCTAGGGCCCCACTGTAGAAATGAGACAATATCTAGACAACTAGAGCTTTTGTGTAGTAGATAAATGGTGTAGGCCACCAATAGAAGCACAACCAAGCTAGATAAGAAAGGACAGGAAAATTCACACCAACATGTCGACGGTAGCTATGGAAAAATGATCATGTGGGAGTAGTAACCATGGTTGGAAGAGGCATGAGATGACCCATTTAATTAACATGCCTAGCACAGATCAAACTCAAAATTTAGGAAAGATATTTCTTCAGTTTTTGGGACTCTTTCTTTGTTCATCTTCAGTGTTTTACAAGCATAATGGGTTTTGTAGCATTCTAGGAGGCCATATAGTTTTCCAATTTTGGGTAAATGGTTATCCTCGGTATCAACATAAGGCTAGTTCAAGGTTAGATAGGTTTCTTTTATTTTTTCTTGTGCTAAATCCAAACTCTATTCATAAACATCTCCACTTTCCCGCATCATATATAATTTCTTAGTAATTAAAAGGAATATTGCTTATAAAAAAAACATTTATAAACCACCTATTAATGAAATAAAATTTCTCTCTCTATGTTTTATGTTAAAAATGATCTCTCTATGGTTATTTTACTCAACCTTGAAATTATCTTTAATAAATTGGATTGTGTAGACTACACAAACTAAATTTGCAATTTTAACAAATATTCGCGAGATTTCAGACTAAATTGGAATTTAAATATATTTGGAAAATAACCAAAATGTAAAATAGAAAGACTACTTGAAATGTTTTATAATGTTTTAACAATAATAATTTAGTTATTTTTAAATTTATTTATATAGCATATACATGCATAACTAACACTCAATTATTTTACCAAATATGCAAATTAAAATATTTTATTTATGAAGCACATTAAATCTGAGGGCAAATATTGGTTTCAAACCCTTGATTTTTAAGTCCCTATAATACTAGTGTAGCCCATTTATTGCTATGTTGTGCCCATGTAGTCCCCATATTGTTATCATTGTGCCCCATAGAAGCCCACTATTGTTATTGTTGCACCCTTACATTATTATTATGTAGCCTCTGATTATATTGTGATCCCTTAGAATCCTATATACAAAAAGTAGGTTTTTTCATTTGTATCATCCAAGAATTGTTCATTTATATAAGGTAAAGGAGGCTTAACCCTTGAAGTGGATAATTTTTAAGTCGTTAATCTATCTTCTCCTCTATTTTGTGAGTTGGCTGTATAACATTTGGTATCCGAGCTTTGGATTCTAGGGTTTCGCTTCTTCAAACATGCCATATTGTAATTTTAGCCATAACTTTTTTTTTCTAAGAAGATTTAGAAGCTGAAATTGAAACCGTGTGGAGTCAAAATATTGGTGAACCACGTGTACAAATTTAAGATCTTGATTCGTTATATTTTTGGAGATATGATCTGAGGAAGTTAGGATTTTTGGAAGCTCTAGAATTTCATATCAAATAGGTGACCAAAGGAAAATTGTCATAACTTTCGTTTTATACATCGAATTTGAATTCTGTAAAAAGTGGTCGAAAGTTCCCAAACTGTAGTTTCTTGTGTATATATTTCAAGGTTGAAGGTCAAAACAGTGACACATCGCATTACGTACAAGTTTTCTCTACTAATCCAGACCTTAATTAGGTCATTGTGGGAGACTGTGCATAAATTTACCTTGAAGGATCGAAATTAAGTCTGACTTGTGTCATTGGAAAGAAGGATCAGAGGGCTACCATAGGACCAAAGTTCAGATCTTCGAGATCTAAAATTAAAAAGTTACAACAATTTCAAGATCGAGTTCCTATAAGAAAGAAAAATGTGTTTATTTAAAAAAAAATTACATATCTATTGTTTGAAAAATCAGTTTGAAGTGATTCCAATGGCATATTGAAGCACAAATATCTATATTGGGTTCTAAAATTCCTCCAAAAAATAATTCTACACCCATTAATACCTCAAACAAATTTACTATGACACATGAAGAGGAAGAATTGCAACATGATATATCAAAATTACGGGACCAAGTGCAACAAATTTCGATCTCACAAAGAGCAACCAAAGATGACATGGATGGTTAAAAAGAAGAAATAGAAGCTAAGATGGATGGTTTGAAGGATGACATGAAAGCTAATATGTATCGTATAGAATAAAAAATGAAAGGAAACATGGAAGATTTGAAGAATGGTTTAAAATAATATTTGACAAAGTTGCTACAAGAAATGTTTCCTAATGACGAAAAACTATTAGATGAAACTCATGTTGAGAAAAAAAGAAATGTTAATAATGATTTAATAGACTCTAACGTTGGATTTAAGACCCAACATATTCCAAAGATCGATATGAGGAAGTTTGATGGAAAAGATCTAGTAAAATGGATACTACAAATGGAGCAATATTTTGATCTCCATAATGTTGAACACACACAAAAGGTACACATTGAAACTTTATATTTAAAACCCAATCAATTTGCATGGATCAATGGGTTTTTTCTTGTAAATCAATTTCCACTTGGTCAATTTTTACGGAGGAAATGATAGCACATTATGAGGATACAAAGAGCAACACCTTTTTTAGCTAATTGATAAATCTCAAACAAAAGGGTTCAATGGCAGAGCACATTGAGGACTTCCAAAAATTGAATATCAGGGTAATAGATATTCTAGAGGAGCATAGGGTTGATTTCTTCATAGGGAATTTAAAGGATAACATCTGACATGAGGTTCACCTTTGGGAACTTGATTCATTAGAGAATGCATTCAGGGTGGAAAGAAAAGTTGAAAGCAAAATTATGGAAACAAGGAAGTCTATCACTCAAAACTATAAATATGGAAGTGTTGTTGCTCCTAGCCTTCCACAGCCTAAAATGTTTACACCAGAAAAATTGGAAGAAAAAAGAGCAAAATGGATTTGTTATAGTCGTGATAGAAAATACACTAAAGTTCATAAGTGTGCTGAGAAGAAATTAGTTTACATAGATTGTGAAGAGGAGGAATAAAATGAACAAGAAAATTCAAAAGAAGAGGATATACACTAGGAACCGACCTTAGAGATCCATATTAACTCTGGATCTATTAAGGGCCAAGGGGGATCAAATGTGCAAACCTATTTTTTGAGTACAAAACTTAAGGAAAGGTTTTCACCTCGAGATATTTTAGGATATATCTTTCCTGGCACAAAATATATATAGATATATATCTAATTATATCTACTATATCCTCCCCTCTCTCATTCTCTCCCATCTTCTCTTCATCTCTCCTTATTTGTCTCTTTATCTCACCCCTAAACATACGCTTTGTCTCTCCATGTCTCCCTTGCCACTCCTCTCTCTCTCCACTTCTGTCTCTCTCCATATCCACTATATCCATATCTAATTATAGTAGGTTGATCAATTAAATATAATATCTATTTATCCAGCCTAGATCCATCTAAACTCTGGATCTATCAAGTGAGTAGAGGGATTAAATCTCTGGATGTGCAAACCTTTCCTCAAGTTTTTCACTAAAAAAATAGGTCCGCACTTCCCTCTCAATTCTTGATAGATCCAAAGTTAAAATGGATCTAGACTATTATATATTATAATATAAAAAATTTAATATTGTTTAAATCCAAATTTATTAAATTTAATAATATTAATATGAATATTATATTTATTAATAATAATAACCTTTTAATATTAATATTAGGGTTAATAATGTCTTTTTTGCATGATATTAATAATAGCCAATTGGTATTTGGCCCATAGGATTCACTTAAATAAAACCTCTTTTTTTAGTGTTCCTAATTATAAATAGGATTATGGAGTAAATATAAAAAGAGGTTTTATTTTTTACCATACCTCTGGTTTAATTACATTTATATTTATTTACCATACCTCTTTTATTTACCATGGTATTTGGCTCATAGGCTTGGTATATACTTAGATGTTGAATTCTAATTTTATTTGATATGTTTTTATGTATTTACCATACCTCTTTATACCTCTTTATATTTATTATTTACCATACATCTTTAATAAATATGGTATTTGGCCATGGTATTTAGCATATTGTATTAATAATAATTTGTCCCATGGTATTTATCCCATAGGATTCACCTAAATACAATTTTTTTTTTGTTTTCCTAAATATAAAGAAGTTTTATTTATTTACCATACCTCCAGTTATGTACTAGCCTGGATCCATCTTAACTACGGATCTATCAAGCTTAGAGAGGGATCAACTCTCTCATGGTGCAAACCTCTTTTGTGACTGCAAAACTTGAAGAAAGGTTTTTGTCTTGATAAATTTGATCCTCTCAGAGCTTAATATAAGTGGACATTACAACCCTTCCATACTGGGATGACTCTTGATCCAAAAAGGTAATAAGGTTTGTGTCTCTATAAATTTGATCCCGATCCAAAGTTAAGATGGATCTAGGCTGGTTTAATTATTAATTATTAATTTTTTAGTTTATTTATTTATTTTTTATATAATTTCACTAAGTCAAAATGTTTTAATAAATAATTATATTTGTTATTTTTATGTAATTTGAATAGGTAAAAATATTTAGTTAACATAATATAAGTGGACATTACAACTCTTGCATACTGGATGACTCTTGATCCAAAAAGGTAATTAAATTAATTTAAAAAATAATATTTAAAAATTATTTTGATTGTGAAATGAGAGATGAATTTTGAGCATGTGGTATTGATGAGTCATGGTTTGGTATGATTAATAATATCCATGGTAAAGTGGGGTGAGTATCCATGGTTAAGTCTTATTAATTGTAAGTATTATTTTGATTTTGAAATGAGAGATGGATTTTGGGCATGTGGTATTGATTAGCCATCGTATTGGCCCAAGGTATTGTATGGTTAATAATATCCAGCCTAGATCCATGCATCAAGGGTGGAAAGGTTTTCACCTCGAGATATTTTAGGATATATCTTACCTGGCATAAAATATATATAGATATATATCTAATTATATCTACTATATCCCTCCCTCTCTCCTTCTCTCCCATCTTCTCTCCATCTCTCCTTATTTGTCTCTTTATCTCACCCCTAAACATATACACCTCAACACTAGGATGGATAAATAGATATTATATCTAATTGATCTACCTACTATAATTAGATATGGATATAGTAGAGAGTATGAAGTGGAGAGAGAGAGAGAGAGAGAGCGAGTGACAAGGGAGAGATGGAGAGAAGAGGGGAGAGAAGGAGAGAGGGAGGGATATAGTAGGTATAATTAGATATATATCTATATATATTTTATGTGAGGAAAGATAAGATATTTCCCAAAATCTACAAAACTTTCCTCAAGTTTTGCACTTAAAAAATAGGTTTGCACATTTTATCCCTTTCAACTCTTGATAGATCCGGAGTTAAGATGGATCTAGGTTGGTTATAATTGCATCTAGAGGAAGGTACATGTGTAGGTGTTAGACGTTAGATAGAGGAAAGTATATGTGTAAGTGGTAGATGTTAGATGTTATAAGTAAATATTTTTTAAATTCAATTTTTTTATATTGTAATTTTATTTTTATTAATAAAATTACGAACATAAAAAAACTATATATATATATATATATATATATATATATATATATATATATATATATATATATATATATATATATATATATATATATATATATATATATATATCACATTAAATTATATAACATATAAATAATAGTTATAAATTAATATCCATTTTATCATATAAAATCAAAATAATGATTTTGTAACCATATAAAAATATAAAAAGATAATATAATATGATTCTTAATCATAAATATTCACCACCATTTTAGCATGGATAGTATTAACTTCTAAATAAGTTTTTTTTTTAAAGGATAAATGGCTTAGCAATACCACTAATTTATCATGGATATAATTAAGCTGTAAATATGTGTTGTTGCAATACCATGGGCCAATATCACGGCTTATCAATACCACTTGCAGAAAAATAGTAACTCATTTCAAAATCAAAATATTTTATAAATATTTTATTTTACAACTTTTTTAAAATTAAAACTAAAAGAAAAAAAACTATGAGAAATGTTGTAATGGTGTAAATGTTTGTAAACATTTACATGTGTAGAAATTATATACAAGATGCATGCATATATCCAGATTCTCCTGATCTAACAATATTTTATCTTCTTGCTAAATACATAATCCTTCCACTATTAATCTTTTGCGGAAATTAAAATCAATTGCAAACACATGAAGCAATAAAAACAATCGCACAAAACACAGTTGTTTAACGGGAAAGCCTGAAGCTGACAACGAAACTATCATATATTATGTATCATGGAGATCATGTAACAATATCATACAAAGCTTAGTACATCAAGCTCTTAGTACAATCAATTATCACACACTAATCAGAAGAAATCTGCAAATTCATGCACCGATTTCTCGCCACCTGCTATCTTGCCTCCACTGCTCAATCCTTGCCAAAGAATAGTTCTGAATGAATTCGAATTACCCTTTATTTCACTGTGAAATCCTCATTGGAAAATCCAATGTGTGTGTGGTGAAATCAATGCATCACTATAGTCACAACAGATAGTCCATCTTGCCCTTTCACCTATCTCTCCACTGGGTCTCGACTGGAACTCACATGCACTATAGTTAACTGCTGTATTGTTCAGTTGATTAATGAGCTATTATTTTTGAATTAATTAAATAATTAATTCACTCCATGCTCACTATTGTATCATTCAGTTAGACTAGATACAATAGCTCAACTGAGTTTAACTCCAATAACTGAGTTAAACTAAATAAAAACTCCATGAACTACTCTTCCAACTCTGTCATAACGTTTCCACTTCAATTCTAACTGATTCCTCCATGCATGAACCACCAGTAAGCCCTAGGAATTGCGTAATTCCTTCAGCCCACTGATTGGCCAAATATGTGCACTAAAATTAAGTGCTCCAAGAGAATAAGTTGTTGTTTATTGTCAGATTATTATTAAGAGTTAATAATAATCAACACTTCTATTTTTAGATTGACGATCTATAAATAGACTTCGCCCAATATTCTAAAAATAGAATTTCATCTATTTTTCCAACTTGACCAACCATCCACAAATAATATCCTACAACTTCTGAAATATGATCACCATGTCTAAACATAGACATAGTCTAAAAATATACTTGCACCAAAAATAACCTGCGGGCCCACTTAGTGAAGGTGACTCATTTTCACTAAGCTCATCATCTTTTTGAATCTCAACACTCCCTCTCAACAAGATAGGGATTATCCTTCACCCCGATCCTGCCTCTATGGTATTCAATTTTTCTCCTGGTGAGCGCCTTCGTCAGAATATCTGGATCCTGATCTTTCATAGGAATGTACTGAAGCAACATGATCTTTCGCTGCACAAAATATCTGATATGATGATACCGGATATCAATATGTTTAGATCTATCATGAAACACAGGATTAATTAAGAGTTTAATGCAACTCTGATTATCACAATGTATCACTGTAGGATCTAAATGTGAACTGAACAAACCAACCAGGATCTTCCTCATCCAGATAGCCTCACATGCAGCTTGACTTGCTGCCATGTATTCTGCTTCCGCTAAACTAAGTGCCACGGATCTTTGTTTCCTACTGTACCAAGAAACTGCCGTAGATCTGATACTAAAAATCCCTCCTGATGTGCTCTTTCTATCTGTTGGGTTGCCTACCCAATATGCATCCATGAAGCCATGCAACTTCACCTCATCCATCTGTCTGTACCATAAGCCATACTTAGATGTGCCCTTGAGATACCTCAAGACATGCTTTCCTGCCTTCCAAGAGCTTGGTAGGCTTAACCATCGCTTGTGAAAGCTGGTTCACCACATAGCATATGTATGGTCTTGTATTAAATAAATACATGAGCATCCACTACCTCTGCCTATGTAGCATCCTCTTTCCTCCAATTTATTGGAAGAGGAGTGTCGATAGGCTTGCAGCCTTGCATGTGAAACTTCTCAAGTATCTCCCGGGCATACTTGCCTTGAGACACAAACAGTTCACCTTCTTGCTGCCATATTTCCAATCCAAGGAAATAATGAAGGAGGCCCAAATCCTTCATCTCAAACTCCTTTAGAAGATCTGACTTGCATGAGTGTATCAACTGCTCATCACCCGTTAGTATTAAATCATCAACACAAAGAACAATGATTAAAAGCTTACCCTCCACCACAATTTGGTATAGGTTTGCATCTGCCTCACTCTTGGTGAAGCCAAGTCCAGTGAAATAGTTGTCGATCCTTATGTACCAAGCATGAGGTGCTTGTTTAAGCCCATACAGTGCTCTTTTGAGCCTGCACACATGCAACTCGCTACTAAAGATCTCAAATCCTTTAGGCTGCTCAATGTACACCTCTTCCTCAATGATCCCATTAAGGAATGCAGTCTTCACATTCATCTGATGAATGCGCCAACCCATTTGCATTGAGAGAGCAAGGATGGTCCTTATGGAAGAATATTGTGTGACAGGTGCAAAGGTTTCTTCATAATCAATCCCCTCGATCTGTGAGAAGCCCCGAGTAACAAATCTTGCCTTATACTTCTCAACGCTCCCATCAGTAGCTTGCTTTACCTTGTAGACCCATCTTGATCCTACAATTGATTTACCAACTGGCCTTGGAAAAATCTCCCAAGCACTGTTTCTGACAATGGAGTCATACTCCTCCACCATGGCATCTACCCATGTGGGCTCCTACATTACTTCTTCAAAAGAAAATGCTTTGTCATGATACACTTGCTCATCAGAGCCATGTATCCAGTAAATCTGTCAGGTGACTGTCTCTGTCTGCGCTATGATGTAGGGACTCCTACATTCTATGCCGCATCAAGCTTTAGTCTCTCAACTTCTGTGGTCCACTTTCCGCCTTGTCTGATGTTTGGTTCTGCATGAGTGGACTCCTCCACTCCATGAATCTCCTCCTGTGTGGTCCACTTTCTCCCTTGTCTGATGTTTGGTTCTACATGAGTGGATTCCTCCACTCCATGAATCTCCTCCTATGGCTGATCCACATCTAGAGGCTCATCTTTGGGAACAAGAAGTTCCTCCTCTACATGCAAGTGTAGCTCCCTCTCAAGCGACAACTTCATGGCTTTCACCTCATTGAATTTTATATCCCGTCGCACCATAGTCATCCGACTGTCTGGAAAATACACACAATAATTATGGGGTGTTTCTGTGTACCCCACAAATATCCCAACTCCTACAGTCGGCTCCAGCTTCTTCCTGGCATCCTTTGTCACATGAATGTAAATAGATGAGCCAACAATCTTCAAATGAGAAATATTAGGCTTCTTACAAGTAAAAGCTTCTTCAGGTGTACTCATGCCAAGTACTCTATGAGGACAACGGTTTTGCACATAAACCACAGTGTTGCATGCTTTCGCCCACAAGTGCATCAGTAGGCCCTAGTCATGCAACATCGCTCATTCAACACCCACAATCATTCTGTTCTTCCTCTCCGCGACCCCATTCTGCTATGGGTTATGAGGTGCTATGAGTTCTCTTCTAATTCCTTCTTTTCTACAGAAGTATTTGAATTAGCCCGAGATGTATTCACCACCATTATCACTCCGTAGAGCTTTCACTTGCTTCCCCGACTTCTTCTCCACCAATGCTTTAAACTCACAAAACTTTGAGAATGTTTAGCTCTTCTTCTACATGAAGAAGATCCAAAATCTATGAGAATAGTCATCAAAAAATATAACATAATACGTGTGTTTTGCTGTTGAAGCAATCGAGAAAGGTCCACACACGCCTGTGTGAATTCTCTCTAGGATCACCAAAGCACAGTTCTACTTCTCATGAAAGGTGGTCTTCACAAACTTACCAATAGTACATCCCTTGCACTGATCTGACTACACAAGAGTACCCTTGGGAATTCCAGTAGAAATCTGCTACAAAATATTCAAAGTGCCATGGTGAAGATGACCCAATCTCCTGTGCCATAATTCGCCCTCATCCCGACTCACCACTTCTTCTGCCTTGCCCACCATTGCAGCGCAACCATCTACCTATAGCTTGTAGAGATTCTTAACTCGAATCCCTATCTTCTTGGTTTGATCCGTTGTTTTATGTCGAAGGAAATCTTTTCCCTCACTGAAAATAACATCATAACCTTTGTCTTCTAACATTGCGAGCGAGACCAAGTTCTTCTTTAGACATGGAACATGCATAGCATCTTTCAACAAGAATGGATTACCGTACTCCCTCTCAAAGGTAATGGTCCCAATGCCGGTCGCACTGTATCGACCATCGTTGCCCATCTCTATATGCATTTGAAGGTCCTTCTCCTCCAAGTCACTAAACAAATCCTTATCTCCCGTCATATGGAAAGATGCACCACTATCAAGATACCACACCGATCCCATATAGCTTGAAACCAAGCATGTGATCACAGAGAAATAAATTTTAAATTGCGAGGCTAAGGCCTCTCCAGTTGCAACTCCAGCAACCTTCTTGTTCTTCTTCTTCTGTGGGCAGTTAGTGGCCAAATGCCCATGTTCGTGACAGTGAAAACACTTCACCTTGAACGAATCCTACTTCTTGCCTTTAGCTTCGGATTTTGAAGGAAATTTCTTCTCCTTCCCTTTCCTTTCTTTGGCAGCTAAAGCACAATTCTCTTCATCTTTTTTCTTCGATGAAGAGCCATCCCTGGTACTTCACCTTATCTCCTCCTGCACAAGATCTGACCAAAGTCGCTCCCATCCTGGCAGTTTCTCTCGTCCATTAACAAAATCTTCGTAGCTATGCCAACTCTTTGGAAGCCCAAGGAGAGCCAAGCTCACCAAGTATTCATCATCAACAGTAATCCCCACACTTCCCAGTTCATCCCTATAGTGGACAAAATTTGTGAGATATTTTGGAATACTGTTGCCCTTCTCCATTTTTATTTTTCTGAGCTTATCCTTCAGCATTGACTTCCTCTGGTTGCTACTGCTTTGGAACATATCTGTCAAAGCCTTCCACATTTCAAATGGAGTGGCTTTCCCATGAAGGCTAGACACAATATGGTCCTTCAAACCTTCCAACAAAATTCTTCTTGTCTTTGCTATCTTCTTTTGCCATGCGTCAAGTAATGCAGCATCACTAGATCCCGGCTTAGGAACATTGCTATCGATGAACTCCTTCAGTCCATTATCCTTCAGCACCGCCTCCATCCTATCCTTCCTGGCTATGTAATTCGAGCTACCATCAAGGGCATACTCCAATCGCAACCCATTGAAAGACATTTCAATGTATACTCAACTTCTGCACCAAGAATTTTTTGTAGCAAATTTGAATTGTCCACCAGCACAAACTCAGCAATTCTTCACAATTGCAATCTTCAAGAATTAAAAATGCTCTGATACCATGTAGAAATTATATACAAGATGCATGCATATATCTAGATTCTCCTGATCTAACAATATTTTATCTTCTTTCTAAATACAGAATCCTTCCACTATTAATCTTTTGTGGAAATTAAAATCAATTGCAAACAGATGAAGCAATAAAAACAATCGCACATAACACAGTTGTTTAATGGGAAAGCCTGAAGCTAAAAACCCCAATTATCATATATTATGTATCATGGAGATCATGTAACAATCTCATACAAAGCTTAGTACATCAAGCTCTCAGTACAATCAATCGTCACACACTAATCAAAATAAATCTGTAAATCCATGCACAGATTTCTTGCCACCTGCTAGCCTGCCTCCACTACACAATCCCTGCTAAAGAATAGCTCTAAATGAATTCAAATTACCCTTGCTTGCACTGCGCAATCGTCATTGGCAACTCCAATGTGTGTGTGGTGCAATCAATGCATCACTATAGTCACAACATATAATCCATCTTTCCCTTTCACCTATCTCTCCACTGGGTCTCCACTGGAACTGACATGCACTGTAGTTAACTACTGTATTTTTCATTTTATTAATGAGTTATTATTTGTGAATTAATTAACTAATTAATTCACTCCACTCTCACTGGTGTATCATTTAGTTAGACTAGATACAACTAGCTCAACTGAGTTTAACTCCAATAACTTAGTTAAATTGAATAAAAACTTCATGAACTACTCTTCCAACTCTATCATAAATTTTCCACTTTAGTTATAACTGAGTCCTCCATGCATGAACCACCATCAAACCCTAGGAATTGCGTAGTTCCTTCAGTCCACTGATTTTCCAAATCTGTGCATTGAAATTAAGTGCTCCAAGAGAATAAGTTGTTGTTTATTTTTGGATTATTATTAAGAGCTAATAATAATCGACACTTCTATTTTTAGATCGACAATCTATAAATAGACTTCGTCCAATATTCTAAAAATAGAATTTCATCTATTTTTCCAACTTGACCAACCATCCACAAATAGCGTCCACAACTTCTGAAATATGATCACCATGTAAAAATAGACATAGTCTAAAAATAAACTTGCGCCAAAAATAGCCTGTGGGCCCACTTAGTGAAGGCGACTCATTTTCACTAAGCAATTCATCTTGTTGAATATCAACAACATGTGGGCTCGATTAAATTTCACTAAGCAATTCATCTTGTTGAATATCAACAACATGTGGGCTCGATTAAAAAATAATAAAAAGTTAAAAGTAAGTTCCTAGAGAGATGCTTTCCAAGCCAAGGATGTAGAGATGTTGTAATGCCTTGTAAACTTTTTGACTTACTTAAAATACAATAAAATATAAAATATAAAATATAAAAAATTAATAATGATAATTATCAATAAAACATTTTGACTTAGTCAAATTACACAAAACTAAAACTAAAACAAATATATAAAATTAATAATTAACAATTATAATAAATATAATTAATAATAAAACTAGCCTAGATTCATCTTAACTTTGAATCTACCAACCTAGATCCATCTTAATTCTGGATCTATCAAGCGCCAAGAGGGATGAAATCTCTCGACGTGGAAACCTCTTTTTTGAGTGCAAAACTTGAGGAAAGGTTTGTACCTCGAGAGATTTGTTCCCTCTCGGCGCTTGATAGATCCAGAGTTAAGATGGATCTAGGCTGGTTTCAGTCATGTGATGCCAAGGAAAATCTGTCGAAGATATGATTAATTTGATCAATAATATGTAAATATATCAAATATTAATATAATCATTTTAAATATGATAAATATTTATGAGATTAACTTGGTCATTTTCATTTTAAATTTTATTAGTTACCTCAGTTCGTTGAGATGATAAATATTGTTAATAACTATAATGATGAAAAATGATGAAATATTTTATTTTAATGCAAAGTGACAATAATAGTAAACATGATACATTTTCTCTCTTTCTCTCCAATATTAATAGGCTAAATTACTATAACACAAAAATCAATGTACATTGTCAATAACTTTTTGTGCTTACACTAAAATCAATGCATATTGTTAATCCAATCACTTTAAAATTAATGTATCGTCATATATCCAATTACATCAAATCATAAATCAACATATACATTGAAATCAATGCATTTAATAAAAGCAATCAAATAAGATTAGAAAATAACTTCTACATTGAAATCAATGCACGTAGTGCAAGCAATCAAATAAGATTAGAAACCAACATCTACACTGAAATCAATGCATTTACTCAAAGCAATCAAATAGGATTAGAAATCACCATCTACACTGAAATCAATGCATTTAGTGTAAACAATCAAATAGGATTAGAAATAATATATATTGAAATCAATCCATCTAGTGCAAGCAATCAAATATAATTATAAATCGACATCTAAATTGAAATCAACACATCCAGTGCAAGCAATCAAATAGCATTAGAAATCACCACCTACACTGAAATCAATGCATCTAGTGCAAGTAATCAAATATCATTAGAAATAAATATCTACACTAAAATTGATGCATCTAGTGCAAATAATCAAATAGGACTATAAATCACCATCTCCACTTAAATCAACCCATCTAGTGCAAGAAATATTCCTCCCTCTCTCCTCCCTCCATCCATATCTATATCCCCCTCCATCTCTTATTTTTTGTCTCTCTATCTCACCCCCCTAAACGCACATGCTCTCGCACTCCATATATATCATTCTCTTTGTCAATCACCCCCTATCCCCATCTCTCTCTTCTTCCCTCTCTTCACCTTCCATCTATATCTCTATCTTCCCCTTCTCTCCCTCTCCCCCGCTAATATCTCTATTTCTTCCTTTTGTCCTCTCTCTCTCTCTCTCTCTCTCTCTCTCTCTCTCCATCTTACTTATCACTCACTCTCTCTCTCTATAAACCAACATCTACACTTAAATCAATGCATTTACTCAAAGAAATCAAATAGGATTCTAAATCGCCATCTACACTGAAATCAATGCATTTAGTGAAAACAATCAAATAGGATTAAAAATCATCTACATTGAAATCAATTCATCTAGTGCAAGTAATCAAATATAATTATAAATCGACATCGAAATTGAAATCAACACATTCAGTGCAGTCAATCAAATTGTATTAGAAATCACCACCTACACTGAAATCAATGCATCTAGTGCAAGTAATCAAATATCATTAGAAACAAACATCTACACTAAAATTGATGCATCTAGTGCAAATAATCAAATAGGATTAGAAATAACCATCTCCGCTTATATCAATCCATCTAGTGCGAGAAATATTCCTCCCTCTCTCCACCCTCCATCCATATCTATATCCCCCTCCATCTATTATTTTTTGTCTCTCAATCTCACCCCCCTAAAAAAACGTGCTCTCGCAGTCCATATATATCAATCTCTTTGTCAATCACCCCCTCTCCCCATCTCTCTCTTCTTCCCTCTCTTCACCTTCCATCTATATCTCTATCTTCCCCTTCTCTCCCTCTCCCCTGCTAATATCTCTCTTTCATCCTTTTGTCCTCTTTCCCTCTCTCTTCATTTTCCTTATCACTCACTCTCTCTCTCTCTAGAAACCAACATCTACACTAAAGTCAATGCATTTACTCAAAGAAATCAAATAGGATTAGAAATCACCATCTACACTGAAATCAATGCATTTAGTACAAAAAATCAAATAGGATTAGAAATCATCTACATTGAAATCAATTCATCTAGTGCAAGTAATCAAGTATAATTATAAATCGACATCTAAATTGAAATCAACAAATTCAGTGCAAGCAATCAAATTGTATTAGAAATCACCACCTACACTGAAATCAATGCATCTAGTGCAAGTAATCAAATATTATTAGAAATAAATATCTACACTAAAATAAATGCATATAGTGAGAATAATCAAATAGGATTATAAATCACCATCTCCACTTATATCAATCCATCCAGTGTGAGAAATATTCTTCCCTCTCTCCACCCTCCATCCATATCTATATCCCCCTCCATCTCTTCTTTTATATCTCTCTATCTCACCCCCCTAAACACACACATTCACACTCCATATATATCAAAATATTTGTCAATCCCCTCCTCTCCCCATCTCTCTCTTCTTCCCTCTCTTCACCTTACATCTATATCTCTATCTTCCCCTTCTTTCCCTCTCCCTTGCTAATATATCTCTTTCCTTCTTTTGTCCTCTCTCCCTCTCTCTCCATCTTCCTTATCACTCTCTCTCTCTCTCTCTCTCTCTATCTCTCTCTCTCTATATGTATGTATTTCTTCTTACATGCTTCTCCCTCCCACTCCAATTCCATCTCTTTTTTCCTCCCTCTCTCCACTCTCTCACATCCTCTCTCTTCCTTCCTCTCTTTCCCTTTCTCTCCCATATCTCTCTCCCCCTATCTCTCTCTTCACCCACCAACTATGTTACTATATCCCTCCGTCTCTCCTTATATCTCATTCTCTCCCCCTTATCTCGATCTCTCCTTATTTGTCTCTTTATCTCATCCCCAAATATACACGCTCTCTCTCTATCTCTCCCTTGTCACTCCTCTCTCTCCACTTCTCACTCTCTATATTTATTATTTCCTACATCTCTCCCCCTCCAACTCCATCTCTCTATTGATCCTTCTCTCCTCCTCTCTCCCAAGTCCTCTCTCTTGTCCTTCCTCTCTCTCTCTCTCTCTCTCTCTCTCTCTCTTCCCCCATCACTCTCCTCCTCTCTCTCCCTTTCTCTCCTACCTCCCTCTCTCTTTTCCCCCATCTCTCTCTCTCTCTCTCTCTCTCTTCCCCCATATACCTTTATTTCTCTCTCTCTTTCTGCCCCTCTCTCTCCAACTACATTACTATATCCCTCCCTCTCTCCTTCTCTCTTCTTCTCTCCCCCTTCTTTCCATACAATTTTCTTTGTCTTTCTCACCCCTAAACATACACACTCTCTCTCCATCTCTCCCTTATCACTCTCTCTCTCTATTTCTTCTTAGTTATGTAAACTAATGAACATAAATATTTGTAAATATAAAGTAGATTATGGAGTAAATATGAAAAGATGTTTTACTTACTTACCATATCTCTGGTTTATTTATATTTTTATTTATTTACCATACCTCTTTTATTTACTATGGTATTTGACCCATAGGCTTGTTCATGAGGCCACTAACTTTGTATATGTAACACCCTTGTAAAACCGTTGGCATTCACAATTTTTATGGAACTATTTTAATTATCATATAGTTACCATGAATTATGAATCGATTGGTTTTCAAGAAATTAATTCATAAGTTCGTTATGATTTATTTAGAAACTAACCTATGATCTCTTTCAAGAAAATGGTAACGCATTTTCCATTACAAAAGATATACTATTATTTTCTGCATTCACGGGGAAGGAGGGGAGTGTGAAAATGGAAGGGAGACCAGCGGGTTTAAAAGAAAAGGACAAGAATTTGCATTCGAGGAAAATAATGTGCGTTGATGAAAAGAATAAAGAGTGTGCATTGATCCTCTAGAGGCATCGATCCCACATCGTGTCCACCTTTTTTGATACAACTATGAAAGCCATGTGAGTTGCTATGCAGTATTATGGCATAATAGAAGTTCTTATTAAGAGCGTTCTTCAGAGGTAAGCATGTCCATTACGTTTTATCTTGAGAAAAATTGTATGGATTTGCATGGTTATTAATGAATCCATTTTCTTGGAAAGAAGGGCATATATATAAAAAAATACATATATATCATATATACTTTCCTTGGATTATGGGAAAATAGTAAAGAGTAATAATTATTTTGCTCAATTTTTTCGGATGAGTTATATATATATGAAAGAAAAGGGTATTTTATTAGTTTATTGGGATGTGACTGAAACAAATTTACCATTGATTATTTACGTGACTTATTTTGCAATTTATTCTCATATCAAGATGAAATAAATATATAAGAAGATATTTTCATGGGAAGATATAAGAAGTGGGATTTCCCTTTTTAAGGTGAAATGTGTAATTGTGGTTAAGATAATATCTTATGGAATTACTTTCTAAAAATTATACACAGAGATAACATAAGTACCAGGATCTTCTTTGGAAAGAATGTCTTTATCTTGTGTGTGAAAGATAAGTCCATTGTCGTAGAGTTTTGCAAAAGTTACATTTTCTGGTGGGTAAAAAGACAAGTTATTTTGTGTTGTATATTGGACAATTTGACTTAATTACATGTTATTATTTTTAAAAAAATGCCTTCCTAGTGCTTTTGCACAAAATAAGGGTTAATTATGGTACTTTTTTGAAAAGGGTAACCTCTTGAAAATATTGCATGGCTAGTTCTTGACTTAGGTGTATAAAAGTTTAAGTTAACCTTCTTATGATTTCCTAGTTTTGTGCATAAAAGAAGGTTATCTATGATAATTTCTTTAAAAGGAATAATGAGGAACTACCTGTAGAAAGACAAAGAAAATAGATTATATTTTCTTCTTTACGAAGAAGAAGTAAGTATTTGATTACATGAAAATAATAAATAAATGATGGTAGAATTCTAAAGAAGGCAATATGTTGTGAAAACTTATGATGTTCTTTAGGAAGAATTATATGTGAGTAATTTATGCTATCATAACCATTATGTTAGATGTCTTTTGGAATAAGATCATGTATATGCATGCAAGATTTGTATTATCTTTCATTGGAAAGAATATATAGTTGTATGTGGGAAAATATAGCATATTTAGTTAGCCTACATTGGGAAATATTCTTTGGAAAAGAAGATGGATTACATGCATAAAACCCATATTAATGTGTTGGTTTCCATGGAATATATATGTGGGTAATGTTTTTATAATATTTGGAAAAGAAAACATGTATTTGTATGTTTTATTACCTAAGTTTTATGAAAAATGAAACATGTTTTGCATGCCTTATTATGCTAAAATTCCCTCAAAAAGGAAAATTTTGTATGAACGCTTGATTGTGTTAAGAATTCCTTTGGGAAGATTCTTTTGGAAGCTATGTGCTCCGTTGTGTTAAGCATTCATTTGGGAAGACTCTTTTGGAATCTATATGCATTTGCATGCATGGGAGCAACATTTTGTTATGTTAACTTTATTTCCATGCACCAAAAGTAATAGGTTAAGGGTTAGTTATTTTGATTAAAATTATGTAAATCACATGCATGAATATCTGATGTATCAGTTTCTTTTTAAAAGCTTGGGAGATGTAGCTTGTCTTGCAGGAATGTGTGCCTATGAGAGGGAAACATTAGTTAATGTGATGACTTATAACTAGCACATATGCAGTGTGTGATGTTAAAGGAAGTAGGTCAAGATATTTTACTTTCATGTCATGAATATACATGAGTATATGGAGAAGCTTCTCTAGCATAGATTTATGAAATGGTTGATTAATATTTTATGAATCTTGACATCAATGTATGTTGAAGGCAACATTAGTAGGGAAGGTGACTTGTACAAAGGGAATATTAAGCTTAACATGGTGGCAGGTAAATGATTATGGTTCATGCAGAACGATGGTCCATTGCAGGTAAATGATTATGGTTCATGCAGATGAGTGTGAGTTGTAGGACGATCCAATGTACGATGGTCCATTGTAGGTACATCCATGCCACCAAGATATGAAAATATGAAGATTAGTGGGTAAATGATATCTTATTTATTGTAATGGATTTAAGCTATATATTTGTATATTTCTTTGTAATATTTATAACAATGGTTAAGGGATGGTCTCCCTTATAAGCCATTGAGTGAGGGCTGATCACCCTCATGAGCATTTAATAATAAAATTAAATGTTTGCTGGTTTTCACCCTACAGGGTTTCCAGGGTATATTGGTGTACAATGATGTGATTGATTATTGTGTCAAATTGATGATGTTGATTTCTTTCTGGTTGTGATGTTCATAATGTCAAGTATGTGTTGACTACATGAATAATGAAATGAATGGAAGGTTACATCATACAGGGTTTCCAGGGTATATTGGTGTACAATGATGTGATTGATTATTGTGTCAAATTGATGATGTTGATTTCTTTCTGGTTGTGATGTTCATAATGTCAAGTATGTGTTGACTACATGAATAATGAAATGAATGGAAGGTTACATCATACAGTATTATGTTAAAATATTATAATAGAGGTTGTTAATGGTTAAGCAACTTACTATTCTTATACTAACGTTTCATTATGAACTGGTGAATATTTTATATAATGATGAGTAAGGAATATTTAATATTGATTTGGTTAGTTACCGTGAGTAACTTGTATTAAAATTTAACTCCTTGCATTTCCCTGTGAATTTATTGGTGTATGTTATAGTATATGATGCAACCTACTTTTTTATGATAAATAGAAAATAGTAAGGACCTACCAAATTCACAAATAAATAAATAAATAAATTGTTATTTATTTACCTTACCTCTTTATACCACTTTCATATTTATTTATTTACCATACCTCTTTATACCTATTTTATATTTATTTATTTATTTATCATACCTCTTTATACCTCTTTTATATTTATTTATTTAACATACTTATTTTATAAATATGGTATTTGGCCCATGGTATCAATATTAATTTGTCCCATGGTATTGGTCCCATAGGCTTCATCTAAATAAAACCTCTTTTAAAAGTTTTTTTAAATATAAAAAGGTTTATGGAGTAAATATAAAAAGAATTTTTATTTATTTACCATACATCTAGTTTATATATATTTTTATTTATTTACTATAGCTCTGGAGTAAGTATAAAAATAGGTTTTATTTATTTACCATACCTCATGTTTATTTATATTTATATTTATTTAAATTTTAAAATATTGCAACTTTGATGGAGAAATATTTATGTCTTTAAATATTTTAATTTATACATAGAATATGGGTTTTCTTTTTAAAGATTCATTTTATAAATATTTAATTAAAAAAAATGTTAAAAGATTTTGGATTTTAATTGTTTGTGTTGAATTAACTCTTTTCCTTTGATTTAGGAAATTGTATTGACTTTAGTAAAGAGTAAAGATGTTTAAAATTTTACTTAATTTGGAAATTTAATATGGTAATTTTTTTTTGTTAAAGGTAAATTTATGATCCATTCAAATTCACGTATATAATTTACTATCCATTCAAATTATATAAATAATATATAGTTGTATTTTAATAGTTAATCTCAACCCATTAATAAGTTAAAAAAGTTATATATAATCTAAATATTCAAGTTATATAAAATTCAAGATTTGAGAATGTGACATACCCAACATCGGGTCATACTGGGCTGTAGATTGCGCCTCTCCGTGCAACAAAGCTTATAGAAAAATAAAATATTTTGAGATGCAAACTTTTTTGTGTATATAAACTAGTATGGTTAGAATAAATTAATATGTTTTCTTTATTTTTTAATTACACATTTGATAACATTTATAAATATTAAAGTACTTCTATATTATTTGTAAAGTTGAGAATTTGTAAGAATAAGACAAGAGTGGATAATTGTGTGCCATGTGTAAAGTTGTAAGGTTAAGAATTTGCAAGGCTAAGACAAAATAAGAATGAGGTAAGGTAAAGCTCAAAATATGTAACACCTATATAAGAAAAAACATTTTTTTTTAAATATAAAGTAGTATGGTTAAAATAAATTAATATGTTTTCTTTCTTTTTAGTTACACATTTTATAACCTTTATTCACATTAAAGTAATTATATCTTATTTGTAAAGTTGAGAATTTGTAAAGATAAAAGAAGAGTGGATAATGATGTTCCATATGTAAGGTTGAGAATTTGTAAGTCTAAGACAAAATAAGAGTGAGGTAAGGTAAAGTTGAGAATACGCGTGAGGTAATGTAAAGTTGAGAATATATAACACCGACAAAAACAAGAATAAGGTTAAGGTAAAACTGAAAATATGTACTAGTCTTATATAAAAATTAAAATAAAAAAAAAAACTGAAAAATAATTTGGAAACCCTTAATTTTAAACTCGTACTAGACTCTATTATATGAGTGGAGCCTGTATTGTCAATTTCCTGCATTTACTGTAAAACAGGTTGACCTGAACAATTCTATAAATCATTCATCTCCAGGCAAAACGTCAGAGCACGTCGCTACCACGTAGCTGTGGTGACCTGTCATATCAATGAAACATATTTTTTCCACTGGCCACCAATATTGAAACACATTTCATTTCTTTCACTGCTATCACGTGGCTGTTGATTCTGTAGAATAATAATATTTTTATTATGACGATATAACATATTCCACAAACGGAAGTGAATGTTATTCATAAATTCAGGAGACTTGCATACGCGTTTGTTCTCTGCCAGCTTTTTGGTTCATTCAAACAGCTGCCAATTATTTTTTTTCCGTAAATGCCGCAGAAGTCATGCAGAAGTCCTCTGAAAAGCGAGGAATTCACACAAGAGTCATGTGCAATTCTGAAGCCAATTGGAAAAGTTCAGGTGATACTTTGAAAAATCATTGATAGTCATATGAAATTCTTAGGGTAGTTGGAAAAAAACAGCTCTCCTTCCGTACAAACAAGCTATATATTGGAGGTTTTCTGCTACTCGACAACTCAGTGAAAACAACTCAATGGATTGCATGCGCAGATATTCCACATGGCTAACTTCCAAGTAATGGGACTCATGTTCATTTCACATTTCACTATTAATTTTTTCGACTAGACCACACACAAATACAAATAGTATTGGAATCTGATTTTAGCACGGAATAGCACTGGCAAGATCTCATTCATAATTTTCGATTAATGTTGACGCAAATCTCTGTTCATGTTTATTGTTTAGGGTAAACCACACATTAATACAACAATTTTAAAACTTAAAATTTTAACCGATTGTGTAAATTTCTTATTTGTTTATGTTGTATGTAGATTTTCTAAATATTTTGGAATCAGTAGAAGAGTCAAATAATTGATTTTTTTCATTGGCAGATTTTAAAATATTTCAGAATTCGTAATATAAATAAATTGTAATACATTTGTATAGATTTATTTTGATTTAGGATCTATTAAGTGTCTAAAGATCAAATCTCTCAAGATGTAAATCTCATTGTGAGTGTAAAATTTCAGGAAATATTTTCACATTGAGAGATTTGATTCAGGTATGATCTTAGTGAATCTATTTTGATTTTGAGCAACACATTAATGAAATGTTTTAATTGTAAGATTTTTTTTTTCAGTTGCTTTATATAATACATAAGAGATTAACATTGAAACATTTAATTTATGATTCACATTATCCACATACATTAAAATGTTAATACAGGCCCCTCATATTTGGAGATAAAAAATCAATCTCTTTGCATTGAATTATTTTTATTACTAATATTTTTAATTGTTACATATCAATACTCTCTCTCTCTCTCTCTCTCTCTCTCTCTCTCTCTCTATATATATATATATATATATATATATATATATAGACATTGAATTATTTTTGTTATTAATAAATTATATATATGTGTGTGTGTGTTAGTTATTTTTTAAAATGTCACATATCAAATCTATATTAAATATTGAAATAATTGCAAATCTCATTCATACCTTGAATTATAAAGTACCTATTGGTGTATCATCCAAGTTTTGCAACATCTATTGCCTTAGAAGCCAACCATCTCAGGGTTTATGACTATGCCCAAAAGACTTTGGACAAATGTTTCCCAGTCTTCTATGACTGCATTTAGAGTAGTCCTCACCATGACATCATCCTCCACCTTGACCCCCATGCCAGTCAGTTGATCCCAGATCGATTGTAGTCTGAATAGGAAATGATCGATTTCCTCTCCCTTGGTCATCATAAATAACCTCACTTGGTTCTCCATAAGCATCTTCCTCTCGACAGACTCCCCTTGATATAATGTGGTTAAAGATTTCCACATCTCATGAGCCATCATCTTCTCATCTATGTGTGGTACCACATGATATTTAACCTCGTCTATGATGAAGCACTTGGCATGTGCTGCTACTTCATTATCCTCTGCCAGGAGTTTCACATCGGTTGGTGTAGCCATCACACTCTCTACATGCTCCCTCAAGTCGCATGCCTCCAAGATTACCAGGATTTTGGCCTTCTAGATAGAAAAGTTGGATAGGTCGTTCAACCTATCCTGATCACACAATCCATGTGGCACCATCTACTCAGATCTAATTTATCAGAACAACTCTTTCTCTCCCCAATTCTCAACTGAAGCTCAGATTTATGGTCCTTGGAAAAAAAGCACCCTCTGATCCCTCTGACAATTTATTTTCTCCTTGGAAATTTTCCAAACACAACAAATCAGCTCTCTTCAATCACCCTACGATCGATATTCATATTTCTTTTGGTGAGAAATCTGTTGAGCATCTATTCTCCTCTCACTTTTTATCAACTTAACTTAGGCTTAATTATGCACCGACAAAATCTTCACCCCACCAGTAACTACTGAAGATTTGTAACTCAACTTCTGGTTCACGACACTCTGCATAGCAATCAATTACTGAAATGTGTCACCCTGGCTGGTCTCTGCGTGAGAACAATATCTTAGCACAACCTCTATGTAGCGTAGGATGCTCCTGTTTCCCTATGGAAGGCATTGCATTGTCTTTGCGTCACCCAGTTGGGACTATGTTAGCCCCTACATGGCTCTTGCTGCCTCTTCGTCCTTTTGGTGCTGCGTTTCCCTCTCCAATTTCTCTGTTGCTGATGTTGTATTCTGCAACATAGATTTATTTAGCCGTCTTGCTGGAGATCCATCTTGATCTGCAATCACTTTGATACCATGTGAAAATTTATTAAACTTAACAAACCCTACTGTTAAATGTTGATTGATTAGGAGATCAAGTGATATGATCAAAAATGGAAGTGCTCGAAAGAAGTCTGAACCTGAGCGACCAGAAAGGTCTCGTTGTTGCGATTTTGGCACTACAAACAGTTCAAAAAATCAATGTCGTATGAGGAAGATATCACGTTCTGTCTGTTTTTCCAAACAACAAAATTTTGGTGACTGAATGCCGAGTCAGCATGTAGGTACAGTCAAAAGAACTAATTCACTCCTTTCAGATCAAGTTGGTATCAGAGCTAGAGTTTTATCTCTGGTGTTTTTATGTGCAAGGATTTGTTAACTGTTTGCAAGGGTTTTCATGCTTACTAGGCTCAAGATTAAGAGAGGAGAAGGTAAATTGGTGGAAGAAAGAGGTTCTCAAAGTGAGCCACAGCAAAGGAGGGAAAGATTGCCACATTCTCCACCACCTAGTTCACCTCCAAGAGAAGCAGAAGCAAAATCAAGCATCCCTCCAGGAGAAGAAGAAACCCATGAAGAGGTGGATCCCGAAGAGGAAGAAAGAGTGTTCAGGAAAGCATTCCTTGACATGACTGAAATGGTGAGATTCATTTATTAAGAAAGGAATGAAAGACTAGAAGGAGAAGGGTCCAAACTTCACAAGGAAGGACAAGGATCATTAGGATGCCATAATGATGAAGATAAATCAAAGAAGGGTAATGGAGGAAATGGAGGCAGTGGAAAGTCACCATCATCACCCTCATATTCATCCTCATCATCCTCTACTTCATCTTCAGTACATCAGCCATACAAGTCAAAGAACACTGGTAAAATTCTTTTTCTAAAACTTGATGTTAAGTTTGAATTGCCAATGTTTGATGGTGAGGTTAATGCAAAAAAGCTAGATAATTGGATTAGGAAATTGGAGGTTTATTTGAGAATCAAAAATTTTCATGATGATGAAACCAAAATCCAACTAGCTTCATTGAGAATGGAAGGTGCAACACTTGTTTGGTGGGAAGCCAAGACAAAGGAGGAGATTAAGAAATATGGTAAGATTCTTTTATCATGGACTGATTTCATTTCTGCAATAAATCAATAGTTTTATCCATTATCTCACATGCTAAAATCCATAATGGACTGGAAAAATTTTAAACAATTGAAAGGACAAAATGTACAAGTGTATACTCAAGAATTTAGGAGAAGAGCTCTTTTGTTAGGAGTATATTTTCATAGCCAAGAAACTTTTCTCAAGTATATAGGAGGCTTACATACCTACCTAAGACATACTATCCTCATTTTTAACCCTACAAGCCTAGATGAAGTTTGTGTTCAAGGCACACATTTAGAGGCAAGGGGAAAACAAAAATTAGATGGGAATGAGGAAAATGAGTTTAAAGGAAAATGGAAGAAAAAGAGAAATGCAAATTCCGCAAAAGAGAAGGAAAAATTATTCTTCAAACATTGTTCTAAAATAGCCATGATGAGGACCATTGTTGGAAGCTCCATCCAGAGTTGAAAGTATAAATTTTGAAGGCCAAAGAGAAAGCCAAGGAGAAAGGAAAAAATGTTGTAGTAGCTGAACAAGACCTAGGGTCAAATTCAGGAGATGAAACAAAAGTCATAGCTATGGGACTAAAGAACTTGAAGGGGAAAGAGATTAAAACTAAACCCAGTTCTAGTATATTTAACTATCACATAGAAGCTCCAAATGAAGAAAAGAGAATTGAATTGTTTCATGTGAGGGCCATTTCCAAACATACCAAGGTTGAAATTGTTTGACAGTGGGTCATAAGAAAATTTAATCTCTGAAGACTTGGTCAAGGAACTTAATCTTGAGACCATTCCACATCCAAAACCATATCCACTTGGTTGGATTTGTAAGGATGCAAATTTACAGGTTTCAAAGAAGTGCATGTTGTGCTTTGCAATAACTGCACATTTCATTGGCACAGTTGAACTATGTGTTGTTCCACTTGATATAACAGGTATGGTGTTGGGCAGTCCTTACTTGTATGGCAGGAAAGAAATCTTCCATTTCCATGATAAAAAATACCATTTATTCAAAGATGGAAAGGAGTACATTGTTCGAGCTCATTGAAAAAAACTAGACACTTCTTTAGTTAATGCAGGGTAGATGAAGAGGCTCATCAATGGAAGTCAAAAATTGACATTGATGATGATTAAACAAAGAGGAGTTTTACATAATCCTTTTCAAAAAAATGTTGATATATGTAATAAGTTGTTTCAGTTTAAAAGCAAGTTGTCTTTGAAAGAAGATGACCAGCAGTTGCAACAGTCGACATTGGTGTTGAACGATGCTGAAAACAAAGTGCCAGTGAAAGAAGTTGCAAAGGTCCAAGAGAGGGAAAACAAATTTGACAAAGAAGGCACAAGATTTAGAAATGTTCATTGCTGGTTTCAAAAAAACATGGTACAATGGCGAAGAAACTTGGTCAAGAATCGACACAAGTTCAAGGCTAATTTAGCAAAAAAATTCCATAAGGACATGATGAAAGCTGAGAGTAATTCCAAGTTTTCTTTGATTATAGACCAATGTAGAAACAAGATGTTTACTAAAAATTTAGGTTGATGTTCTGCAAGTTCAATAAATATGTAGCATGGCGTTGTCAAAGTCAGCAATGGTTGGTGAATAGGATCAAGGAAAAATTTGTCATTTCATGAAAAGATCCAATTAATGAAATTAGGGAAATTTCAGTGGATTAATATTGGAAGAGTGGGGACACAGTCTCCTCATCTTCATGTTGAATAGTCCAGAGATCTTTTGGGGTCCAAAATATTCCCAATGGGGAGGTGTGATTAGGAGATCAAGTGATATGCTCAAAAATGAAAGTGCTCAAAATAGGTCCAAACCTGAACGACCAGAAAGGTCTCGTTGTTGCAATTCTGGCGCCATGAACGGTTCAAAAAATCGATGTCGTATGAGGAAGATATCGCGTTCTGTCTATTTTTCTAAACAATAAAATTTTGGTGACTGGATGCCCAGTCAACATGCAGGTACAGTTAGCAGAACTAATACACTCCTTTCAGATCATTGATTTACTTCTCCTACTTACATAAGTTATTAATATGAATATTTAGAATTAACATCGAAGTAAATACAGTTAACAACCTACACATACAGATAAAATACTAAATAACATGCTCATAGACAAAGTGACACACAAGGATTTTCTGGACAAATGTCCCCGGAAAAACCCAATGCGGGAAAATTGGTGTTGCTAGCTTCTAGAGGGTTTTTATTATTATACAAATTCTAAGTACAACAATCCTGGGAACCAAAACTGGTTAACTTGACAGAGAAATATAAATGGAAGCAATACCTCTATCTCGGAGTCAGAAAAATATGACTGAGTCACACCCTCAAATGAGATTACAGAACTCAACCCCTTTTCGGCCTCTGGAAACCCCAGCGCTACTCTAAAGCCCTCGGTGTCAGCCTGACTAGCCTGCATTAGCCTCTACGCTGCTCAAGAAGGGCCTGCGTCACCATAGAAGGGATTACGATGCCCCCATGCTGCCCTAACTAGGCCTACGTCAACTTTGCTTGGCTCCTGTTGACTCTGTGCTAACCCTACTGGGCTCTTGGCTGAACTGCGTAGTTGCTACCTCTGCGATGGTCTAGAATGCTCCTTCTCTTCCCTATTTGTACTCTTGGCCTGGGATTAAACCATCTTGCTTATCAATAGTGCCCCTCACTACGACTGAAACACTTCTAAAATTCTTAGCAAACTACGCCCTAGAATCTCAGCTTAGCTTTAGTGCTCTGCTAGTGTGTGTGTTCTCCAACTGACCCCAAGTCCTTCTCTTATACTTTTCTCGTTGGGAAACCAATGACCATGATCTAATCTCTAATCGATGACTGATATTAGAATTTTCTTGATCCGTGCCACTTAAGTCATTCTCATCACATGTTTAATTTAATTCACTTTAATCTTTTAATTTTCCTAAGTTAGACTTAGGGTCCTTAATTAAAAAGATTAATTATTTGAATAAAACTTAAACCTGATGGAATTCTTCTAATTTCTTTCTGGGTCTTGGGTATCACATGTACTCCAGTACCTCTACAAAATTTGGGACTTATATCACATATTATGCTACCCCAACACCCCAAAATATCAATAGACTCTAGATTACAAAACTTGCGGTACTAATGTGATAATATATCCCCAATTTATTTTTTTCCCATAAATATTCTTCACCTTCCAGTATGTACTTGGGCTACCAGGAACTTCTAGGCACTGATGTAACCTTTCGAGCTCCTTTCTAAACTGTTTTGCATGAGTTTCAACTTCCTTCGCTATCCTTGCATCCTCACTCTTCCATTTCTTCTCATTCTGGATTTGGTTTAGGTACTGACACAAGGAACTTTTATCAGATTAAAAAATTGAATTCTCTACCCCTAAAGCTTTGATGATATCCAAACTGACCATCAAGTTAAAATACAATCAAACAATATTTGTGTTGCAATCCATCATAATCAATGCAACTTTGAGAAAATGCATGACTAGACCTACCTTCCTGAGAAAACAGACCCGAATTTGACACTTGGTTTTGAAAACCCAATTAAAATATGAAACCTATGTGTTATCTTCCTTTTCCTCTATTCTACTACGAAATATAACTCCTAAATGCCTTGAAATACCTCTCCACATGTATTCTATACGTAGTGCCAATATATATACATGTGCTCGATTCAAAATCACTTGGAAGTGAATCATGTATCTTCCACATTTCAATAATATTATCCCAAAACCCAGAGAGCCTTTCATTGCACAAATTATCATTGATATCATTATGTTTCCTAAATTAATCATAATATGTGATCCCATATTCCTTATCACAATGCTCTTTGTACCACTCAAACTCTATCATAACACATTGCTTAAAAAACGTAGAAAACAATCAGTTCCAACATTAGAATTTAATATCAAACCTTAAAAAATAAGATTTAACTAACAAGAATTCTAAATAAGTTGAGGGATAGCTTTTTTTCGTGATCAAAGACTCCAGGCTCAAAAGAAACCGACAATAATATTTTCAATATTTTTTATACTCTAATCATTGCAGAAATATTCAAATATCATATTAATAAAAAAAAAATCCACTAAACTCCCATGGTTCATCAGATTACAACCTTGTCCACTTACAGAAAGGAAGAAATTGTTTTCTTAGAAATCAACCCAAATGAGGTTCTTCCTTGATTCCACCAGAGATGGAATATTCAGTAATACTAAATACAAAGTAAATGATGGGAAGTGTTGTCCAACCACATCAATAAAAAATTTGTTTACACCGCACATCATTCCCCTTCAGCCGATATCCATACACATAGAAAATTATTTATGTACAACATATCTCCACAAATTCTAGAAACAATATTTCATATCCATAGTTTCATAATTCCTTCCCCAATTTCCTTCCCTAACATAGCTTCCATTCATGAAAAAAACATAGCCAAAACCAACCTCGTGTATATGAAAATTCTACAACAATGAAATGCATACCAAAAGCCATGGGCTTGAGACCAATACATGACTACCAAGCATTAGATTATTTAAGTATACTGGAAAATGATGTAGCCTGAACTTTATTTTGTTTTCCATATTTTTATAGGCCTATTAAATTTCCTTGGATGGAAGAGTGGCATTGCAGTCTCAGGGGGATGTCCCTAGGGGTTGTATGTTGTTCTCAAACAAGTCAGTGCTACCTGTCACAAGAAACATGTCTAATGAAAATAAGTAGCCCAATACCTAAGGGGAGTGCAACATAGTACATTAAACTAACATATCTTCTAGGGTAATTTTAAAATGTAAGACACCCTAGTCCAACAAGATAGGTGCAAAAATCTATGTATGAACTTGATGCAACTGAAAATTGTTAGATGTATTAGACCTTTGATGCCATGAAATCCACTTTCTGGGATTTTTTTTTTCTCAAATCCTAAACCTACGTCTGAAATAGGTGAAAAGTTAAGGTGGGATTTAGAAATTAAATAGTCAAGGGTCTCTCTCCTAGAAACAAAGAATTAATTCTCTATCGATTCCAAAAAATAAAATAAGCATTACCACCCGATTGAGTAGCATAATTAAGAGCACAAACTAGGCTTACATAAGTGCACTAGATTAAGCTTGCATAACGAAGTAGTTTCCAAAACTCTAATGAAACCTAAGCTTAGGAGGAAGAAAGGATTAATACATCAAATGGATTGGGAGAACTCACCGGACCCTACCTCTCATCCATATGCATCGAGATGTTAACTTAAATAAAGAATCCCTAACCTAATTGAATCTTATATAATAATTTATCATCCTCTCTCCCCATGGAAATCAAGCGAGCTCCCATATTGAAAGGTTGGTTTGGGTGAAAATGCGAAGATGGGTAACACTTTTGTGAGAATTTGGGGTGGAAAATTTTTTTCCTCCATATTTCGGCCGAACTTTGTTTTCCGTTTACATTGACGGCGTACTAACGGAAATGGCAAACATATTTTTCGCCTGAGTTTGGAAAACCAGCAAACAAAGTTCCACTGAACTAAAAGTTCGACCGAACTATTATTTTATAATATATCGCCCGCAAATTGTTCCGAGTTTTTGTTCACATTTATCTCGCGCGCTCATTTCTGTCCTGCTAATTAGCTGTTGTCCCATTCGAATTTATTTGATTTTTTGTTGTTCCACACGAATTTAGCTCATTTAATGTTGTGTCGCGGGATTTTTGTTGATTTGTGCTGCGTTGAGGAGGTAATTTAATCCAAATTTTAAATTTCTGTAATTTTTTCTTCTTGTTTTTTTTTTTTAATTTGGTTTTAATCTAATTTTTTTGGTCACAGAGTTCTTCCACGACGTCTTTAGGGATCGTTGTGTTCAGTGTCTTCAGGGATCGTTGTCTTCAGCATCCTCTACTGGGACTTTCCATGTATGTTTAACGTTCTCCCTGTTATCCTGTCCCAACTGTCTCAAATCTTGAACTGAGCTGAAATATAATGCTTCAGATTGTATTTGATTCTTCTAAAGTGGCAAAATCTAAGCCAACATAGGAGAAATGAAACTTAAACTCCATAGTTTGAGTTGATTGTACTTACAAAACAAATTATTAAAAATAAATTAATACCAAAACGATTTACTATAATTTAGATTTAGGATTTGTTATATTTTAAAAAAATTAACAAAACAACTTTAACATAAAATTTTCATGGAAAACCCACAATCGAGAAACCTAACATATGTTAAATAGTTGACAGTCCATCCTTGTCTGATAATTTCAATTATTTTTAAATCCAAAGTCAAGGAATATTTTATTTTACTGTTAAAAAAAAATGGTAGGGGTAATTTCTTTGCATTTTTTATTTGTTAAATTTTCATACTATGTTTTGAAAGGATATAGTTTTGTTGAGACATAGGTATAGTTTGAGGAACTTTTAGTTTTTCTATAAAACTTTGGATGCCTATTTATTTAACCAAAATATAAGATGGAATATAATGTTGTAATAAACCATGTACGGAATTTATGCAGAAGAGAAATCATGTTCTAAACAAATACATATACTATAGTTTGTATTGGTTACCTCTCTATACAACAATTAACCTAAAAAAGGAATGGCTTTACTTTCACCAATTTTTTTTTTGTCAGTGTTTCTTTTGTGTGGCTCTGTTTTTTCATTTTTCCCTTGGCATATAACTTTTTGTTTTTCATGTACCTTTTACATATCTTTGAAACAAATACATCACAACTCATTGTTGTTTAACAACATATTTGACTTCTACCTCAAGGGTTACCCCGGTCTAGTGTCACATATTTTGTGAACCATTCTTTTATAAAATTTTGTAATAACAATGGTGGCCCATTCTAAATTAATTTAAACTTACCCAAAAAAATCCCCAAAAGCATAAAATTTTTTGTTTTGTTCACATATCAATGAATTAAGGAACACGCAAAGAACCAATGAATCAGTCTAACTGTATACGCTTTTTTGGCTCTCTGCTTTTTGGAAATGTGTTGATAAGACTGTCAATTACTACAACTTTGTAATAGAGTTTAATAAGGATAAGACTGTCAATTACTGCAACTTTGTAATAGAGTTTAATAAGGATAAGACTGTCTATTACTACTATCTCTTTAAACTGTATACGTTTTTTTGGCTCTCTGCTTTTTGGAAATGTGTTGATAAGACTGTCAATTACTACTATCTGTTTAAACTGTATATGTTTTTTGGCTCTTTTCTTTTTGGAAATGTGTTGATAAGATTGTCAATTACTACAGCTTTGTAATAGAGTTTAATAAGGATAAGACTGTCAATTACTACAGCTTTGTAATACAGTTTAATAAGGATAAGACTGTCAATTACTACTATCTCTTTGAATCTAAGCTTCCATAATAAGCTAATACAACAGAGACCATGGGAATCATACTAGCATTGAATACGAGTAAGAACCATGTTTGGAATGAAGTAATGGTAATAGCTCTTGTATTACAAGTAACATATCCGTAAGGTGTAAGAATAACCATAAACACTGGTGTGAAGATTAGCTCTATAAGGGGAATAGCTCTATGTATGAACTAGTACAAATACATACCATATTCCATAATATCGTAAGCTTTTATATATAATAGTAATGGTAATAGCTCTTGTATTACGAGTAACATATCCGTAAGGTGTAAAAAGAACCATAAGCACTAGTGTGAAGATTAGCTCTATAAGGGGAATAACTCTATGTATGAACTAGTACTAATACATACCATATTCTATAATATCGTAAGCTTTTATATATAATAGTTAGATCATAACGAGTCTAATACGTAACCAATCACTTACATGTAATCACCTATATGGGTAGTTTTTCATGGTATAACCTCTATTGTAATGTATGCCCGATTAGTTCTATTGTGAAATAACTAAATGTTACTAGCTATGTGTAATGAGCTGGGCTTCTTGATATCATAGTTATATAGTGTATCTCTATATCCATAATATAGAGAGCTTATATGATCAGTACTAGCTCAATCTACGTGTTTAACCTCATAGTGAATAAAAGCCTTGTACTAATTTACCATTATATATGTAATCTAACCTTGTTTACCTAGCTTATTACGTGTATCGACCAACTGTAAGCTCTAATCACACTTGTTCTATGATTCTTAATTACTTGTAACTGCTCAATACTTATGGGATTAGTTAGAACATGATAGTATTCAAGACGTGTATTAGATTAACATAGATTACAGAGCTTTCATAATATGGATATGCTTATCTTCATGGTATCTACATTAGACTAGTATAATTACCATAGCTCGGGTTATTGGTTGTATACATCTCTTATGAAACCAGTATGACCAATGATGCTTACTTGTTCACAGCTTATGTAACCCTTACTTGTGACCAATGACGCTTACTTGTGAATTAATGTTGTGATATAATCAAAAGGTTTTTAAAACTCAATTTTTCGATGGCATGTTGAAGTACATTTGGCATGTGTGAAGTAATGTTGCAGGATATATAGTTTTTTGTTAAATTAAAAGTTAATTTTTGGACATGGTTGATCTACATTTGGCATGTGATGTAATGTTAAATTTTTTTATTGGATAGTTGAACTACAATTGGCATGACATGTTAAGTAATGTTGTGATATAATAAAAAAAATTTTAAAACTCAAAATTTGGATGGCATGTTGAAGTACTTTTGGCATGTGAAGTGATGTTGTCATCTATAATTTTTTGTTAAATTAAAAGTTAAGTTTTGGACATGGTTGATCTACATTTGGCATGTGATATAATGTTAAATGTTTTTATTGGATAGTTGACCTACAATTGGAATGACATGTGAAGTATTGTTTCAAGATTTAATTAAAAAGTTTTAAAGGCCGTATGGATGTATGGGAGGAAGGAATAAACTAAAATACATGGCACAGACCAAATTTAGATCTTTTCTTTTTTATCTTATCAGGAAGCCGATTTAGATAAGGCGAGAAGGCCTTTATATACGTCATTTTAGGCGGGCTTTAGAATATGAAATTATTCTTGATAATGATAATTATAAGTTTGCATTGAATATAGTAGAAATATGAAATTATTTTTGATGATGATAATAATTACAGTAGATGTCCTCACGCATCCAAATCTACAATTGGAAGTTTGTATACTCACGTAATCATCTCTGTTCATAGTGGAGATCATAGATGCCAAGTTCGGCCCTTGCGCATCCAAATATAAAACTCAAGTTTTGGATGGTTGAAGTACATTTGACATCTTAAGATTGCTTTTGATCTCTACATACTCTTGTTTGAGTGAAAAAATTTCCAATGGGAAGAACATAGATTTTCAATGCAACTAACCATATCAATTGAGCTCTAATTGAAAAAAGAGTAAAGAAAAGTTAACATGCCAACAAAACATGTCAGCAAAATAACATTCGTGGTTGTCATTTTTATTGGAATAGCTAAATCATATTTTAAGGATTCTCCATCCAAAAACAATTTCAATGAAGAGAATCTTTAATATGATTTAGTTATTCTATTAAAAATAACAACCATGGATGTTATTTTTTTGGCTTTTTGTTTTTTTTTACCTTTTTTTTGAAATAGAGCTCAATTGATATGGTTAGTTGGATTGAAAAGCTATATTATTTTTATTGGAATTTTTTTTCACTCTTCAACAATAGTATGTAGAGATCAAAAACCATTTTGATTGGAAATATAAGAAGTAGATATATGTTTGTTGAATTGGGGTCAATGTCATTAATGCACTCAAATAGGTAGCCTTGTTGATTTATAAACTGGTAAATTGATGACATTCAGTGAATTGCATTCTAGAACATATATATTCAGTACGTGAAACATTTTTCATCAATGCACATGGGAAAACTATTTGAACAATTAATTGGATTCTAGAACACACACACACACACACACACACACACACACATATATATATATCCAATACGTACACAACATTTTTCGTCAATGGACATAGAACATATTCGACCATTGGACAGACAAATTTTGTACTAGATTTTCAATCAAGAATAGAGATGTGGGTCAAATCCCACCAAAATTCAGAGAAGTACTTCGAGTCTCTTGTCTGAAAGGAATATTCATACAAAAATATACTGTGGATGATTTATTTACATTGTGGATACTTTTTACCAGAAAAGCCCACAAGAAAAACTGGGCATGCATTCAGTTCGTGTATATATCCAATACGTGCAACATTTTTCATCAATGCACATACAAAAACTACTTTCAGTTAATTGCATTCTAGAACATATATATTGAGTACGTGAATCATTTTTCATCAATGCACATAGTAAAACTACTTGAACAATTAATTGCATTCTAGAACACACACACAGATATATATATATATATATGTAACATGTTTCATCAATGCATATGTATAGAAAAGCTACTTTTAGTTGATAGTGGAGTGTGCATGTACCAAAACAATTTGTACATGTGAAAACACTTGCACAAATAACATAAGAAGCTCAATTTTTAGTTGACTGTTGGAAGTTCTAAAACATATAATCCAAAGAGAATAAATTGTTGGGAAGTTCAATAAAAAAAATTCCAATGGAATGCCATCTTCAATAATCCGTTCATGATCGGATTTTGACATTTTCCATTTCTTAATTTTAATTTTTTTCTTTGATTGAACCTCTATCAACTTTATGCGTGTTGCACACACCAAGTGACTATATTGACAACTTGTGAAATCAGGTTCATAGTCTTCAAAGTAAACAAAATCCCCACTTTGATTTGTTTGTCTGAAAAAATAACCTTTCAGTATAATAGATCCTCTTTCATATTGAAATCTGTGATCATTATAGTTTTCTAATAATTTCATTTTTCATTCAATGCACCGCATCAAATAATACTTCACATTTTCATCATTGTCAGTAGGTGCAATTACAAAAAAAACATCTCCTGCACAATAAAACAAACTTAAAAAATTTATACATATTTAAATTTATTTCTAGATCTTCAAATCATTAGAAAGAAATTAAAATGTTACCTTCTCTAACAAGATCAGAAACTCGATTACCATCGGATGATATTGTAGTCTCCTCTAATTTCATTTCTTCAAACATTGCAACATGTTAGGTCTCTGTAATTTATTAGCAAGATTGGGAGAGTCCAATCACAGAGTTAACATCATTTCAACCAAACTTTGGGATTCTAGGATCTAGCCCTCCTGAATCTGGAGAGGGACCATATGGGTATGTAAAGAGCTGATATTGTCTTTGAAAAGCTTAAGGTAATGATATTAGGCTAGTTATGAAGGCCAAGGGTTTTGTTTTGTTTTGGATGGTTGAGCATGAAATGTTACTTGAGGAGAAAGTCCCAAGTGCAAAAAGTTTCAAAAGTGAGAAGTTGCAAGCAAATAGAACAGCTTTGGCAGATAGATAGATATAACGCTGGTTTTTAGTCCATTGGGCTATGGAGTCATATCTGGGCTTTAATTGAACAACACCATCAAGTGTGATCCAAGGGGAAAGTCATCTATACCACAAGATTATTGAGATTAAAATGATGAATGGAAACATTAAAATGTTGGAGGGGTGGAAACTGATAATAATTTCTTAGAGGATTTATAGTCAGTCCAAACAAGAAAAAGCCTCTTAAGTAACTGTTTTAAAACCAACCAAGGACGGGGCTAACCATAGACTTCTTGGGCAAGTTCTTATTAAAGCAGCTTAATTGACAAACAATCCATTAATCCACGTAATTACCTTCAGAAAGTATGAAAACACATAAGAAAAACAGAGTGTAACTTAAGATCAGATAAAGTACTTAACCTAGTCTGCTTTCTACTTCAACACTATAAACTTAATCATTGAGTAAAGAATTCAGAATCAGGGCAAACCATATCTTCTCTAGTCTAACTTTAATAGCAAATAATGGAAATAACATTCGAGAACAATGTTTGAGCAAACAGAAGGACGAGGGAACGCCAACATTCCTAACTGTTTAAACTGTATTGAATCATTTTTAAATAAACAAATCTGAAGAAAACATTAAGATAAAGATTTCTCAGCCAGAGAAGGTTACTGCTATACAGAAAATCCTAACCCTGTTTAAACTGTTCTTTACAGAGGAAAAATGAACAATATGGCATACATAGAAGGAAAACGATTAACAAAGAAAGAAGCACTTCACCAGTGATAAAGACCAGGATCCCAAGAAATAGCTTTTATATTGATGTCAAACCAGTTACAATCTTCAAGTCCAATGTTTCAGTTCAGCAATCATCTTCACTATTCAACCTAACTACTCTAGCACAAACAGAGCTTCAAGGGCCAATGAACACTATGTACAAATAGAAGTCTCGAGCTCAAGTGTATTTCAAAGTTCTGCAACCAACAATTTCTCATCTTCTGTAGAAGTACTTATAGGAAGATGAGGAGGTGAGATTTTAACAAAATATCTCAAGGAAAATTAACGCAGAGTGAATACTTCTCGGCCCTTTGAGAGGCTCGAGGGAAGAATTTACAGGTGGATCACTACATTAACTATTTCACAATAAATATCAAAGCTCGGTGGAAGCTTTGTTTGACTTTGAGGCTCTGTGTATGTTTTGGAGTAACTCTGCAGATATTTATTCATTGGTCTCCTTGCAGAAATAACTTCTTGGCAATGCTGGAGGCAGATATTTCTTCGAGCAATAACTTCGGCCTCTGTTCTGAATGGTTTGAGGTGACAGGTGGCTCTTTGGTAGTTGAGGAATCAATTTGCCTCAAGTTGTGGCGGTGGAGGCTTTCTGTTTGATAAAACACTTTAGGTTTTCTTTAAACTGTGTTTTGAGTCGGGGATTGGGCTTTTGATAACTATCTTAGCCGTAATCCCCGTAATACTGTCTTCAATCTTCTTCTGCTGTGATTTATTCTCAAAAATGATACTCTTTAATTGTTCTTTCGAATAAAACAGTGTCTTGTCGATGTGCAGTGCCGCGTTGGGCTTTTCGGCATCAATGCTCATGAAACATTGACAAATCATTGAATCAAACTGTGTGAATGGTTCCTTTTAGTAGCTTCGAAGGCGCAGGAAACGTCTTTCCCAACCCTCGGCTTTTCTTCGTGATACAACATAAAACCATTGAAAACACCTGCATAAAACAAAAAACAATTAAGAAATCCTGCAAAATGGGTTAGACTGCTTCAGAAGGCAGGAGAGGAGCGTAGCCGTCGGATGAAGGCAACCAATGGTGGAGATCTGCATAGAAAGGCAAAAAGGATAGTGGGAAAAGAATAAGGAGGAGCAGTTTTGGACCGTCCACTCTGGACACGTGGATGGTCCAGATCTAATCAGAGGGTCTCAATCGGGGGTGGCAGAAAAGTGGATGCGATTGAAAATTCCAGTGCGATTAAGTGCTGGCCGTTGATCTGTAGATCAGATCGACGGCGGAAAACGAATCGGCGGGTTTTGAAATGGCGGTAAGACTTGCGATCGGAGGGAATAAGGACCGTTGGATAGGCGAGAAATGGACGACCTAGATTTAATCGGAGGATCGCAATCGGGGAGGTCACAAAACAACATGCGATTGAGCCCTTTGCGATTGAGCGCTGGCCGTTGATCTGAGGACCAGATCGACGGCGGGGAATGAATCGGAGGTAATTGCAAGGGGGTGAAACATTGCGATGCGATTGAGCACAGGCCATTGGATCAGCGGGATAGATCAACGATCAAGAATAAATCGGAGGGAGAGCAGGATCGGAAGATCGGAGGTATGGACTGCGATTGATCGGAGGGTACACTTGAAGTATTGCGATTGCGATCGAGCGGGGGGCTGCGATTAGCGCTCCACCGTCAGATCTCCGCGGAAGATCAATGGTGTGGAACACATCGCCAGTCTTATTGTTATAAATAAATCGCATCGGAGTTTCAACTATTTACAAAGGATTTGCACACCCGCCCAACTTTTGATTGTGATTAGTGCTTGGGACTTAAGCGCTTGGTCCCAGCACCGAGGCATGTGCAGGGAAGTGGTTTGAAAGGGGCTAGCGGGAGGGGGCTTATGCCTATATTAAGGTCAGAAGGTGGGTTTTGGCCTATTTAAATGGAATTTGAAGGCCAAGGAAGGGAACGATAGAGGGGTAAGGGGGGAAAATGGCCAACAAAGGTTAGGTAGATTTGGCATGGGATTTTGGGTCTGTGGGACAACTCGCCCTCCTCTTTAAAACTAAGGTCGAGAGGATTTTCTTACTCTGTGCTGACATCAAAACTTATGAAAAATAGGGAAATAATATGAGAAAAGGGGAGTGTTTAAGTTATCAAATAGCTTTATAGGAATCTAGAATTAATAGGAACAAGAATAGAGGGATTGGATTACAGAGTATGAGGCCTTAAAGAGACTTCAAGATTAACACTTAGTGATAAATATTGACTTTGAGGTTTGCAAAGATCTTAGCCACCTTTTGGTATAACAAAATATTATAGGTGGTTAACAGTGGCTCCACTTGGGGATGGTGCCTTCTTGAAGGCATCAAGAATTCAGACTTGATTTCTGGGAGGCTGATTAGTTGCCCCATCCATTGGGCTGTCCTTCTGTGATTGAAAGATATTCTCTAAAAACATATTTGGTAGCCATGAAAACAATGGACCTTTATCAACCAGCTTGCTACCTGCCCAATCCTACAGATCTAGCATTTTTTCTTCATCAGAGTGCACTTGGATTGGCAAACTCTATTCACAACATTTTATTCTTTTGAAAGCAAGAAATATAATCTACTTCTACTCCTTATTTCTCCCTGAACTTAGTTTAAACAGTTGAGCTCAGATATTTCTCTACCTAGTCTACTGTCTGTTGGGATTAAACAGTCCAGCAAACTTTCGTTCTCTAAATTCTACAACAGAAATTTAAAAATAGTCAAGTCAAGATTGAGTTGTTCGACTTGCTATGATCTATGGCATGAAAACAAGCTGCACATAGATTATTATTTGCAGAAATTGAACATCAAAAATTGAAGGCTTAAGATCTGAAAGCTTCTTATTATGGCCTTCTCTCTTTACAACTCTTTTTTTAATTTTGTTTTGAGTTGTCTCTTTCTTGATATCTGATTCAGATTTTGGGAAAATTAGAACCATTTTTTCTCTTTTATGACTCAGAAAAATAAAATAGTTTTGAGTCATGTCTCTTTGGAAACTTTGGTTCAGATTTTGAACATGTTTGAACCTTTAATTTCTATCCTAATCTATCTACTGATAAGCCAAGATTAAACAGTTTGGCAAATCAAATTCACTACTCCTCAATGTAGGTAATTGTTAATGAATGTATTTAAACAGTTTGACTAACTAGAAGTGTGTTTTGCAGGAGTGGCATTTAAGCTTGCACACTTTCAGATTTATTTCTCTTTTTGGCATGGGGCTGTGCCTTTCTTGTTTTTCATTTCTGCCCTCTTTTCTTTCTTTCTTTGTTTTTTTATTTTCTGATTTTTCATAACTTTGAATGCAATGGTGGATGAAATATTCATAATGAAAAAGAAAAAAGAAGGCTTAAAAACATATCATGAATCAAGAGAAGTAATGCTTGAGCATCCTGCCATTGACAGGACCCTCAAACAAATCTGTTCCATCCAGCTCTTGTAAGAAGAATGCATTGTTTCCAGCAACTGAATGAATAGAGTAAGGGCCAAGCCATAGATTGTCAAATTTACCATGCTTTCCATTATCTTCTCTCTTTGAGTCCCACTTTAAAACTTTGTCCCCAATCTTGAAATTGTTGGCCTTTTTTCTTCTGTCAAAAAGCTTCTTAATGCTGTTCTGTTTCTGCAATGTTTTGTTGTACACTTCCTCTCTGATTTGCTGAAGATGAATGGTCTGATTTATCCTTCTGATTATGTCATTTTCTTCAGTCTGCAACTCTTGAATTAACTTCATAACTGGTACACCAAAATTGTTAGGAAAAATTGCATCTGTACCATATACAAGCTGGAAGGGTGACATACCAATAGATTTCTTTAAAGTTAATCTGTCAGCCCAAAGTGCATGGACTAAATTTTGCAGGCTAAGATTTCTGCCTACTCAGCTTCGATTATACCACTGCTTTGATAAGATTTCAGGTTCATTTACCTTGAGGTAAGAGAAGGGAATGGCCTAAAGATTTGTAATATGACAGAAAGGACTACTTTGATCCAAACGTTGTCGCATTATCTGTGGATGACTGGTGGCTGCCAACTGAAAGGATATTGGTTTCATGAACCTTATAATAACTGAATCATTGGCTTGCCTACAAGGAATGGCTTCTATCCACTTAGTGAAATAGTCTGTGGCAGTAAGGATCCATCTATGCTGGGCAGAAGATGAGGGATGGATTTCACCTATGAAGTCAAGTCCCCACTGTTGAAATGGGGCTTCAATAGTGATTGGATGTAGAGGAAGGGGTAACAATTTTCTTTTGCCTTCGAATAGTTGGCATTTATGGCAAGTAGTGGTCATCTTGTGTACATCAGGAAAAAGAGTAGGCCAATAGAAACCAGCCCTCAAAATTTTGTTGGCTGTTGAATTCCAATATAAATGACCCCCACACTCTCCTTCATGAAATTCCTGCTTAACCTTCTCTGCATCAAACTCAGGCAAACATTTAAGCAATATACCACTAGCATTTTTCCCAATAAAGACACCTATCTATAATGCAATAGTTTACTACTTTCAGTTTTAAGAACCTTGCCTTTGTTTTCGACAAACCAGGAGGTGTATTTAAATTAAGAAAAACATAAACGATATCATCATACCAAGGAGAATTCATAAAATGGTTTTCAATAATGGGAGTGGAGAATTCTTCTTGGCTGTCCAAAGCATTAATCATATTAATATCAAGAACTTCAAAATTGGATTCAGCCATTAATCTAGCTAGACCTTGGCCTTTGATGAGTTTAGTGGGTTTTATCTCTAAATCATATTCGAGGATAACAACAATCCACTTACCTCTCTTACCATCTGGGTCGTGTGTTAGAATGTCTTTAACAATCGAATTAGGGACAAAGGCAATGATGTGTGAGTGAAGGATGTATACTCTGAAGTCTTTCAATGCTTTAACCAAAGCAAAATCTTGCTTTTCCATAATATTATACTTCAAAGGGGCATCCCTCAATGCCTTGCTAAAGAATGCAATAGGCTGCTCTTGTCCTTGTGGATTTTTCTGTAAAAGGACAGCATCAATAGTATGTTTTGATGCAAATGAGAAGATATAAAAATATTTTGAAAAATCAGGGCTTATGAGAACTGGTGTTTTGGTTAATGCTTGTTTCACCAGCTCAAAGGATGTCTTTGCTTCCAAGGTCCATTTTATCCCTTGCTCCTTCTTCAACATGTTTGTGATATTTCTAAGGAGCTCAACTAGGTTAGGGATGAACCTTCTCAAAAAGTTTATCTTTCCAATAAAAGACTGCAACTCTTTGATATTTCGAGGATGAGAGATTTGCAATATAGCCTCAATCCTCTTTGGATCTATCTTTATACCCTCTTCTGAAATAATGTGTCCAAGAAGCTTGCCTTCTTGGAGACCAAACAGTGTCTTCTTAGGGTTTAAAGATATTCCAAACCTTTTGCACTTCTCGAAAACTTTTCTCAAAGGTTCTAAATGTTCTTCATCTATTTTTGAAACACAGTGACATCATCTAGATAGATAATGATGAAGAAGCCCAATTCTTCCGAGAATGCTATGTCCATGGCTCTCTGAAAGGTTGCTCCAGCGTTCATTAGACCGAAAGGCATCTTCACATACATGAAAGTGCCCCATGGAGTAGTGAAAGTTGTCTTTAATTGATCAGCAGGGTGAACTAAAATCTGATTATACCCTGAATAGCCATCAAGCAACGAAATCCTTTTAGACCCCACCACCCTTTGTAAAATGTGATCCATTTTTGGTAAAGGGTAGTTGTCCTTTAACGAAGCTTTGTTTAAGTCTCTAAAGTCTATACAAATCCTGATTTCTCCAGTCTTCTTCCTAACGGACACCAGATTAGATACCCACTCAGAATATCTAACAGGGACAATAATGCCAGCATCGTGCATCTTCATGATTTTCTTCTTAACCAATGGCAACTGAACATGGTTTATTCTGCGCAGTTTCTGTTTAAATGGTTTTTGGTTTTCTTTAAGAGGGATTTTTTGCTGTATTATTTCAGTGTCATAGGATTTAAGATCTTCGTAACTCCATGCAAAAACATCAGAAAATTCTTCGAACAACTCTATGTATTTGAGTTTAATGTGAGCTGGCAAAGTTTTGGACAGTTTGATCATTTTCGGTTTTTCCTCACTGCCTATATTGCACTCCTCTACTTCAGTCTCTACAGGTTCCAGTTTTGGTTTATTGGCCACATCGTTAAAATCGAACAACTCCTCTAAAGGCGTTAGACCACTCGGCAATTTTTCATCTTTAGAATGCAGAGTTTGTAATTCTTCCGTTTCTAACTCTGCACTTAATTCTGTTTTGTTCCTAAGTTCGCTAGAAAATAGGTTAATATTGGCAGGTTGAGGAGACGATTCTTCTTCACCAAGAAAGTTTTCTTCACTGCAGTCTGTATCATAATCTGAATCTGAACTGTGCAGTTCGAACTCATTTCTGAATTGCATGAAGTCTTCTATTTTTTTGTCATTGTCAAACACTTGCCAATATTTTTCATTATCAGGCACTGCCGGTCTAAATTTTATCAGAGTTGTGTTGTCTCCAGTCTCATATGGCGTTAGACATGTCCTGGCCGCAAAAGCTAAATTGTGGGCCGCAATGTTCTTTTTCCTTGGGATGAAACTCAGGTTTGACTCCTCAAATGTTGTCAAAAGATCCATGACATCATTCCGATAGGCTCTAAGTCTGGGATGATTCGCATTATACTCCCCATTGACTTGCCTAATGATTAACTCAGAATCCCCGTACACATTAATTCTTCTGGCTCCTAATTTTTTCAAGAGATGCAAGCCTAAGAGAAGGGATTCATATTCTGCTATGTTGTTGGAACACTGAAAGTTTAATTTGCATGAGATGCATTCTGTGTGGTTGTTTTCAGTGTTAATGATCCAAACCCCTGCACCAGCATTATTTCTAGTGCATGACCCATCAAAATACATACTCCATAAAGGACCGTCTTCGGTTTCGTCTATTTGGTGATTGTCCTTTCTAACTATGGTGCCTTCTGACTGTTCATGATTAGCAGCACCCAATTGAATTTGTTTTGACTCCTCAAATTCTTCAATAGATTGAGGGATGATGTCAGAAATATTAGGGGTATTTTCTAGGTTGTTAAGTCCTAAAAATAATGGACTCATAATTGGTAAATCAAGACCTATGCTTTGTTTACTAATGTTTTCACATGTGGCAAACTGTTTGGACACTTCTGCGTTATTATACTCTTCTTCCCTGTCAGCCTTTAATTCTGTTAAAGTGACTTGCTCACTAGGAGTTTCATTGTTAAACATGATAAAAGAATCAAGGCATGTATTGACAGAATATATAGGAGAGTTTCGTGGTCTGTCTTGACTTGTAACCGTGTATTTCATATGAGACTCCCTGTAAAGTCTTCTGGTCTGATTGAAAATCGAGATGGTCGCATATGTCATGTCCATCTGCATAGTCCCCTGTAACTTAGCTCCCCAGGATCTTGATAATAGCATTCCATACTTTGGGGGGACATCAGCCACAACAATGTCCATGAGTAAACATTTGGCCGGAATCTGGGCTAGGTTAACACAGAGGTCTTTGATCAATCCTAGACATTTTACTCTATTTGAGTCAAAGGAGTATAGGTCTTTGTAGGGTCTGGTAATTTCTAAACCAAGGCTCTCCATCACATCTTTAGGCATTAAATTATGAGAAGCCCCGGAATCATGCATAGCGTTGTGTAGAATTTTGTCATGAATGTTCAAACTCACATAAAAGGGAGGAACTGGTCCTTCTTGAAACTTCCCTTCAATCTTAGGGCCAGAAATCAACTCTGGTAGGTCGTCACTAAGATTAACCGTATCTCCATTTTCCTCTATATTTAAAGCCTTCAAAATTTGGTTCCTATATACATGTTGGGCAGCTAACTCAGTTAATGGAACAGAGATTTTGATCTTTAAGATCTCTTGTTCAAGGTTGAAAGGGGTTTGATTCTTTGAAGCACTTGTTTCAACCTTATTAGCTGTCACTCTATCAACAATTACAGCTTGTTGATTTGTTTTACTTGACACAACTGTTGTAGAAGGAGTACTAGCTGAAGTGTTAGTACTGCTGATGTCTTCACTCTGTTTTTCAGAATTTTGAGTGTTTTTCTCCTTATCTTTATCAGAATTAACAGCCACTGTTTTGTCTTTTGGTTTGGCTATTTTGGGTTTAGCTGTGGTGTTGCTTTGAGAGGATTTGTCAGAGGCTTTGGTGTTGGGGGCTTGTTGACTGGTCTTGCTTCTAAGGTCATATTCTCTTTGAGGTTCTATGATGACATTTTCCATGTCCTGATAATAATTTTCATTGTCATCTCTTTTGTCGTCGTAAGGTGTGTAAAGACCTTGTTTATTATCATAATGAACCTCAAAGTCATCATCCTCTTCCCCAAACATGTTGATATCCTCTGGCTCTGTTATGTCTTCTATTTCTTCAACCTCACTTACATAGTTTTGATGAAAGGGAGGGGTGATCTATTGATCATCTTCCCTGGGTCTATTTGGAGGTTGGTTCCTTCTAACATTCTGATTCTGATTCCTATTTTGAGGAGCAGTTTGATTTTGATTTGCTTGTGCTCTCTTAATTATGCTCATCTCTTTCATCATTTCTTCCATCATTCTCTCCATTTTTGAGTTGGAAGTAGAAGGGGTGGATTCCTCTCTAAAAGATACTCTCTTTTCAGCTTTCATCCTCGCTCTCTTCTCCATAAGGTTAACTTCCACAGAAAGAGCACCTCTTTGCATATCTTCAAGGGTTGCAAAAACTCTTTCTCTGAGTGAATATGTCATGTCTGGATCAAACCCTTCAGGAAATTTGTTTAAAGATGAGCCCTGAGGAGGTTTTAGTTCAGGGGAAAGTGCATTATAGACGCTGTTAAATCTGGTACAATAAGATTGTACACTTTCCCCAGGGTTCCTATGGAGATTGTTATAGTCAGCAAGGACTTGGAGAGGATTCTTTCTCACTTCCCATTTGTTTAAGAGTGTTTGATGGAAGGTTTGGAGATCGTTAATACTATGGGGGTTTAAACCTTTAAACCATTTTCTTTCTTCTCCCCCAAAACTTTGAGCAAATAGTCTCAACTTGACAGAATCATCATCAATTTCGTTTCTGTCAAAGTAGTCATTCATCTTGTCCACATGTTGAGATGTTGTTATAGTATTACTAGCATCATATAATGGAATTTTGGACTGATAGTCCTGTGGAAGATTGCCTAATGGTACAGGAAGGACTAAGGGAGCATACCATGTTGCCATGGCAGGAGGTGGAGGTGGATTTACAGAAGGGAAAGTGGGCTGAGGTGAAGTGGTTTGAACAGTGGATGTAGGGTGAGTAGAATTGGATGGACCAGGAGTAGACTGTTGAGATGATCTTGGATGAGAGACACCTAAATTGTGAAGGAAATGTAAATCAGGAGGTGTTGTTTCCCTGCTACCAGGATGTTCACTTGTTTCAGGAGATGAAAGTGAAGATTCAGAGTCTAACTAGATTATATCATCAAATGACCTAGTCCTAAATGGGTTCACTAAGTCAGTTTGTGATTGTTGCAGAGCTGAAATATTTTCAGGGACTGATTTAGCTCTCAAGGGTGATCTGAAAACAGTTAATAATTTAACCTTAGGAGGCTTCCAAAGGATACTTTCTGGATTATCAACTATCTCAGGTGGGTTAGGGTCTGGGTGGGCTCTAGTGTGAATCTTTTTAGAAGCCACTATGCTATGTTGTTTAGACCCAAAACAAGAAAAGTTCAACTAGATATGACTATCTTGGAGAGGTTAACTAATCTGTTCTTACAATTTTAATCCTACAGTCCTCTAACTGAAATTGAATGATACTATAATGATAAGGGTTCTTCTCAGTGGAGTCTTAAGGTCTGTTCAAGGATTGTGGAGTCGCCAAGTGGAAATTTTTAGCTCCTTTCATAGGTAAAAGGTCTTATGGTCCACCACCATGTTTATTTAATTCCAATCTGAAATTTTTTTAGGTTTTTCTAAATCATTTTTCAGTTTTGTGGTTGTTAAGAATATCCTAACTTTGTTTCAAAACTTAGCTAAGGTTACGAGACAAAGGCAGTCTACTCTTATGGCTAAGCCAGCTGATTTTTCAAGGTTAGATGAAGTCTTAAGAGAAACCTAGGGTTTACCTAGTTTGTCACTGATTCAAACAAGTTCCATCATGATTACCTATATTAGGCAGTGCTTGAAAAGGCTGCTTTTTACTCTCAAAATGTTCTCGAATAAAGGGTTTTCTGAGGCCTCTAAAAGGTATTAAAAACACTCAGGTCCCCAGCGGAGTCGCCAGAAATGTTAGGTTCTGGTGGCTCAAGCTGGTTAATAAAGCAAGTGCTCTATGAACCTAAACGCAAGCTCCTTTATGACAGAATTTGAATGTAAAAGACTCTGAGTTTTTCCCCAGTGGAGTCGCCAAAAATGTTAGGTCTCTGTAGTTTATTAGCAAGATTGGGAGAGTCCAATCACAGAGTTAACATCATTTCAACCAACTTTGGGATTCTAGGATCTAGCCCTCCTGAATCCGGAGAGGGATCTCTCCAATATGTACAAAGATGGATATTGTCTTTGAAAATCTTAAGGTAATGATATTAGGCTAGTTATGAAGGCCAAGGGTTTTGTTTTGTTTTGGATGGTTGAGCATGAAATGTTACTTGAGGAGAAATTCCTAAGTGCAAAAAGTTTCAAAAGTGAGAAGTTGCAAGCAAATAGAACAGTTTTAGCAGATAGATAGATATAACGCTGGTTTTTAGTCCATTGGGCTATGGAGTCATATCTGGGCTTTAATTGAACAACAACATCAAGTGTGATCCAAGGGGCAAGTCATCTATACCACAAGATTATTGAGATTAAAATGATGAAATGGAAAAATTAAAATGTTGGAGGGGTGGAAACTGATAATAATTTCTCAGAGGATTTATAGTCAGTCCAAACAAGAAAAGCCTCTTAAGTAACTGTTTTAAAACCAACCAAGGACAGGGCTAACCATAGACTTCTTGGGCAAGTTATTATTAAAGCAGCTTAATTGACAAACAATCCAGTAATCCACATAATTACCTTCAGAAAGTATGAAAACACATAAGAAAAATAGAGTGTAACTTAAGATCAGATAAAGTACTTTTAAACCTAGTCTGCTTTCAGTCAACACCAAGGGAAACTTTCAGAATCTGCCTTTGGAGAAAAGAATCTAGGAATCAGGGCAAACCATATCTTCTCTAGTCTAGCTTTAATAGCAAATAATGGAAATAACATTCGAGAACAATGTTTGAGCAAACAGAAGGATGAGGGAACGCCAACATTCCTAACTGTTTAAACTATATTGAATCATTCTTAAATAAACAAATCTGAAGAAAACATTAAGATAAAGATTTCTCAGCCAGAGAAGGTTACTGCTATACAGAAAATCCTAACCCTGTTTAAACTGTTCTTTACAGAGGGAAAATGAACAATATGGCATACATAGAAGGAAAACGATTAACAAAGAAAGAAGCACTTCACCAGTGATAAAGACCAAGATCCCAAGAAACAACTTTTATATTGATGTCAAACCAGTTACAATCTTCAAGTCCAATGTTTCAGTTCAACAATCATCTTCACTATTCAACCTAACTACTCTAGCACAAATAGAGCTTCAAGGGCCAGTGAACACTATGTACAAATAGAAGTCTCGAGCTCAAGTGTATTTCAAAGTTCTGCAACCAACAACTTCTCATCTTCTGCAGAAGTACTTATAGGAAGATGAGGAGGTGAGATTTTAACAAAATATCTCAAGGACAATTAATGCAGAGTGAAGACTTCTCGGCCCTTTGAGAGGCTTGAGGGAAGAATTTACAGGTGGATCACTACATTAACTGTTTCACAATAAATATCAAAGCTCGGTGGAAGCTTTGTTTGACTTTGAGGCTCTGTGTATGTTTTGGAGTAACTCTACAGATATTTATTCATTGGTCTCCTTGCAGAAATAACTTCTTGGCAATGCTAGAGGCAGATATTTCTTCGAGAAATAACTTCGGCCTCTGTTCTGAATGGTTTGAGGCGACAAGTGGCTCTTTGGTAGCTGAGGAATCAATTTGCCTCAAGTTGTGGCGGTGGAGGCTTTCTGTCTGATAAAACACTTTAGGTTTTCTTTAAACTGTGTTTTGAGTCGGGGAAGCTTTTGGATAACTGCCTTAGCCGTAACTCGTAATACCTGCTCTTCAATCTTCTTTCATGGTGCTTTATTCTCAAAAATGATACTCTTTAACTGTTCTTTCGAATAAAACAGTGTCTTGTCGATGTGCAGGGCCGCGCTGGGCTTTTCGGCATCAATGCTCATGAAACATTGACAAATCATTGAATCCAACCATGTGAATGGTTCCTTTTAGTAGCTTCGAGGGCGCAGGAAACGTCTTTCCCAATCCTCGGCTTTCTTTGTGATACAACGGAAAACCATTGAAAACACCTGCATAAAACAAAAAACAATTAAGAAATCCTGCGAAATGGGTTAGATTGCTTCAGAAGGCAGGAGAGGAGCGTAGCCGTCGGATGAAGGCAACCAACAGTGGAGATCTGCATAGAAAGGCAAAAAGGATAGCGGGAGAAGAAAAAGGAGGAGCAAGCGTGTCGTCCGCCCGGACACGTGGACTGTCCAGATCTAACGGGAGAGGGTCTCCAATCTGGGGTGGCAGTAAAAGGGAAGGCATTGAAAATCATGACAAGCTGTCCGAAGATCCGTGCATCAGATCGATCTGAGTGAAAACGACCGGCTGGTTTTGAAAATGGCGGTAAGACTTGCTATCTGAGGAATAAGGACTTCGTTACCAAAACTGATAGGCGGGAAATGGACGGCCCAGATTTAATCAGAGGATCGCAATCGGGGAGGTCACAAAACAACATGCGATTGAGCCCTTTGCGATTAAGCGCTGGCCGTTGATCTGAGGACTAGATCGACGGCGGGGAATGAATCAGAGGTAATCGCAAGGGGGTGAAACATTGCGATGCGATTGTCACGTCATTGATCAAGGACAGACAACTAATAAGAATAACCTGAGGGCCACAGATCTAAGATCGGAGGTATGGACTGTGATTGATTGGATGGTACACTTGAATTATTGCGATTTCGATCGGGTGGGGGGCTGCGATTAGCGCTCCACCGTCAGATCTCCACGGAAGATCAACGGTGCGGAACGCATCGCCAGTCTTATTGTTATAAATAAATCGCATCGGAGTTTCAACTATTTACAAAGGATTTGCGCACCCGCCCGACTTCTGATTGCAATTAGCACTTGGGACTTAAGCGCTTGGTCCCAGCGCCGGGGCATGTGCGTGGAAGTGGTTTGAAAGGGGCTAGCGGGAGGGGGCTTATGCCTATATTAAGGTCGGAAGGTGGGTTTCAGCCTTTTTAAATGGAATTTGAAGGCCAAGGAAAAGGAACGATAGAGGGGTAAGGGAGGAAAATGGCCAACAAAGGTTAGAGGAAGGATTTTAAAGGGAATTTTGGGGGTTTGGCACAGCTCAAAAAGAAGTTTTAAACCATGTCAGGAGGATTTTCACGAATGGAGGGAGAAAATTATGAAAAGTAGGGAAATAATATGGAGAAAAGGTGGAGTAAATGAAGGGTAGTTATGAGTGGGAGAAAGGGAAAAAGTGATGGTTTCTTCATCAGTTTCTTACAGGAAATCAGCAAAATTAATAGGAACAGTAATGAGGATTTTGGACAGAGGCATGAGGCCTACGAGGAGTCTTCAAGAGCCAACAATTTTTAGTGATAAAATTGTTCCTTGGAGGCTCAAAAAGATTTTAGCCACCTTTTGGTATAACAAAATATTATGGCCACCACAACAAACATTTAAGCTTTGTATTTAGCTCTGTATGTTTCCAATCATTTATATACATTTTGTTTTCACAAACGTCATTGGATTTTGTGTTGTCTATGCAAACATGACAAAAACAAGAATATTTTCTTTTATCCAATGCAAACACATTTCTGGATGACTTTGTTTTAATTAAATGCAAACACATTTCTGGACGACATATTTTCATATATTATTTTTTTAACATTTTCTCCAGTCTATCTTTATATGGTTGCCTACAATATTTCCAACAAGTTAGTCACATCATTTACATCTATTGCAACCGAAATTTCCTTTGCAACCGAAATTTCTGATGTTTGTGCAAAGTTTTTTGCGAGGTTCCTAATGCTCTTGCCATATATTTTACCAAACGATTCTCTTTAGTACTTGATGAAACCACTGCCATATGTATTGCTCTACGTACAATTGAAACATTTTATGTCTATATCTTCTAATTGAATTTATAGCACTACTTATATTTTTTATCACATTTTCCTTCATTTTTTAATCTTTGGTTGATTTTCGAATACCCAATAAAGTCGTAGCTTCTTTTAATTTCCTTAATGATATGAGACCTTTCAACATTTGGGCTTGAACTGTCACATTTTCCTTTATGAAATAGTTCTCAAAACTGCGGTTAACACGATATCGTATATAATGGTCAACTTTTTTATCTCCATATGTGTGAGTGTCAACATTTTCTAACATCTCATCATCGACATTGATTTCATCTGTACATATTCAAATGAATAGTACATAATAAGTTTACATATTCAATAAATAATTAAATTAATAAATATATGTATAATTTCAATAATACGTGCATGTGTTCAACACACATACACACACACACATGGATATATATATATATATATATATATATATATATATATATATATATATATATATATGTACATACCTTGTGATTCAATTTCTTCACTTGAATTTCTTTCAATATTTTCACCATCTTCAATCATTGGTTCAATATCTCTTTCACTTTCTCTTTCAAAATTTTGTATCTCATCATCATTGTTTTGAGGAATATCTGTCTCTGTTTACATTGCAAAATATTTTTCAAATTATTTCATCAAATAAAAATTAAGCTTCATATTTTACACTAGGAAAAATATAAATATATCAATAGATCATAATATTTACATTTACATATCTGCTTCAATTTCTAGTTGAGGTTGATTTTCCCCTTCAATATTTGAGAGTGCTTCTATCTTTCTTTTGCGAGTTTGTCTCGTCTCTTCTCTACGTTCCTTGGGGTCTCTTTTTCGATCATATTTTCTCGTACAATTCCTTTGATTTCTCATGATAATAGAGTATGAAGTTCAAAAAATTTTCTTCAAAAATTTAGACAATAACTCAAGTAGAAAAAGCATCACAAAAGATTTAATTTAAAAAAAAAAAAACTCATTTTAAAATTTTTGCAAAAATACATACTCCAATCCAAAACACTTACTTTAAAAAATCCGAGAAAAAATGCCTTTTTAATTCAACTCAAAACACGTACTCTAAAAAAATGTCACTTCAAAAAATGCCTTCAACTAAAAAAAAAAAACACCACTTTAAAAAATACTTCCAAAAAATGTCTTTTTCGAAATTAAACCCAAATCCATACTTTCAAAAAAAATGAAGCACAAAAAACATCTAAAAAAATGTATCACATACCTCCAAGAAAAGTCCTTAAACCCAAAACAATTCTTTTCAAAATCAGACCACCTCCAAGAAAAGTCCTTAAACCCAAACCAAGACCTTTGTAAAATCAGACCAAATGTGCTCAAAATATTTACTTCAACTCAAAACACGTACTCTAAAAAAAATGTCACTTCAAAAAATGCCTCCAACTTCAAAAAAATGCCTTCACATAAACCCAAAACAATTCTTTGCAAAATTAGGCCGCCTCCAAGAAAAGTCCTTAAACCCAAACCAAGACCTTTGTAAAATCAGACCGAATGTGCTCAAAATATTTACTTCAACTCAAAACACGTACTCTAAAAAAATGTCACTTCAAAAAATGCCTCCAACTTAAAAAAAAACGTCACTTTAAAAAATACTTCCAAAAAAATGTATTTTCGAAATTAAGCCCAAATCCATACTTTCAAAAGAAATGAAGCACAAAAAATATCCAAAAAAATGTATCACATACCTCCAAGAAATGTCCTTTGAATGTGTCGGGTTCCGGTGTTTTTGCTTGATTAAGCGGAAGACCAAAAGACAAGACAACATCAGAACCACTTTCAGACCTTAGGATCTAGCCCTCCTAGGTCCAGAGAGGGATCTCTCTATATGAGTCAAAGTGTATGTCTTTGAAGCTATAAGTTATGATTTTAGGCTAGTTATATGCATAGGGTTTGTTTATTTGATTAAGAGTTTGGTTGTTGGGAATCAGGAAGGAAGAGTTCATCATGAGACAGGACTGGGCAAAGAAGAATTTAGGCAAAGGAGAGATAATCAAGAGAAAACCAAGTGCATTGGGTAATGGAGTCAAGAAAGGATTTACTTGTTATCAATATGCAAGCTTTCAGTTGGGCTAGTCATCTAAAGCCTTGGATCCTAAATTGATAGGGTGGTATGGACATTAAGGACTGAGAGTGAAGGGGGGAGAACCAACTAATCCCATCTATAGATTAGGTCTGAGGTCATTTAACTCCAGATCTGCTTGGACGAAATCAGAGGCAGCACAAGGGAACTTGGAAAGGCTAATCAGAATGGAAAGATCCTAGTGAGGCAGATACAGGGTTCTAGAACTCCCAGTGTTCTCAACACATTCCATTAAATCCTAACAAGAACATCTAAAACAGATTCCGTTAATTCATACATCAACTAGTAGGCAACAACATCCACTACACTGGTTAAATCAATTGAAATCAATCTTTAGATAAACACATTAAGAAGAAAACATAAAGGGCTGGGAGAGAAGCAACATAAGGCACCTAACAAGGGTGAAACTTATGCCAAATTTCTGATGCGAGCCAGAAGAAATGAAATGAAATGGAAATAAACACATAGATAGAAAAACATCACCGTAGCTTTAGATCAGGATCCAATGAAATGTGCTTATCATATTAAACATCAACACCAATTAGGTACAGCATAGCCAACAACTTGTTCATTCAGTCTGAATACATCTTCCTCAGCCTATCTTACAACTATACACATAGAGCCTATCTCAAGAGAAACTGCTTGCACGTCTCTGCTATCTCATCAACAACCTTTACAACAATTTTCTCATAGTTTTTATAGCTGAAAAAGAGCAGAGGAAGTAGGTAGAACACTAAATATAACATTAAACTCAGAAAATAAGGAGAGGGCCGAAGCCCATTCTGTTTTAAACTCTGAGCATTAATTTTTGGCACTCTTTGGAGAAAATAATGGTCTTTGTCAGGCTTCATTAATTCCATATATGTCTCTGATGCATTCTGGTTCGCTGTACTTTGTGGTACCCTTGGTGAATAAACAAAATGGCAATGAAAAACGAAATGGTCCGCCATACTTGAGCAAAAAATGCTCTGATATCCTTGGACTGCGTTCCGAGCGGAGATCTCCTCTGGAGCACGGCATATAATCAAACAGTATGGGCAATCCATCCTTCTTCGGAAGAAGACATTCTGCTAGTGTGGAAACCTACCCTTCATTTAATTCCTTGCCTATGTCAGTGGAAAACTTACTGTTGCATCCATACTGTGTAGTTATGGTGGCATTTCAACTCCTTTACTCTGCAGAAACTCACAACATTGTGTAGACAATCAATGCAATGGAAGATTGGTGGAGCGAAGGGCGAAAAATATGATAGCGCGGTGGCAGAAAGGTGGCTTTCACTAAACAGTGGTGAAAAAATGTAATGAACTGGTGAAGACTCATGAATAATAAGGTTTGATGGCAGAATGCAGCGCAGACTGTTAGATCGCGGCCTGGGAGCGAAGATCAACGGTGGGGGTCAAGCAGCGGAATGATATATGAAAGTAGGCGGAACAACTGTGAAACATAAGACTTTAGACTTCGAACAAAATACAAAGAAATGTGAAGGGAATGCAGTGAAATGCGATGAGGTGGGACCCAGCCAGAGGCGGATGGCGATCAGATCTCAACCGTTAGATCTTAGACCCAATGGATGGTCAAGGCTTAGTCAGAGAATCGCAATCGCAATGGAAGAGAGGGACACACACTTATAGCTTTTGATTGCGATTGAGGAAGGGGAAGCGATTGGGAAGTGCGAGGCGACTGGCGGGGTGCGATGAAGCGCCAACCATCCGATTTGGAGGCAGACTGATGGCGGAGGAGCAATCGGGAGATGCGAAGGGTCACGTGTCTGGAAATTGCAATTGCGAATGGGTGGGGGGAGCGATTGAGCGCTGGCCGTTGGATCTGGGGACCAGATCAATGACTCACACCAAATCGGAGAGGAAAAGCAATGGTCGCAAGTGCGATGAAGGATTTGTGACGCGATCAGATCGTATCGCAAATATTTGCGATGGATCGATTGACTGAACAAGTGAAAATGCGCGCATGCAATGAGTGTGATCTGCGATGGGCGGAAAGTGCGACAGCCCGATCAGATCACATCACAAATATTTACGATAGATCGCTCGAACATGAACATGTGAAAATGCGATGTGCGCTTTGCGATGAAAAAAGCAGTGGGTTACATATTATATAACATAAACTTTACAATAGAGTTTATTTGTAATACATGGCGGGGTATGGAAAGGGGAAGCGATTATAAAGGATTTGGAAAGAAATTAAAGGGGATTTTTGGGGGGATTTGAAGGGTAAGAAAGGAAATAGAAGGGGAGACAAGGGCGAATAAAATAGAGGCTAAGTGGGGGTGAAATAAGGGGAAAGGGAGATAGGCCTTTGAGCATTTATTCACAAACAGAGAGGTTTTATAATGGAAATCAGCAGAGGGGACTTTATCAAAGGAAAAAAGGAACAAGGAGGCTTCAAGGATGATGTGTTTCCAAAGGAAATGCATTCCTTATAGGCTCAAATACATTTAGCCCCTTGTTTGCTTGTCAAAAATTTATAGGGGGGCTAACAGTGGCTCCACATGGGGATGGCTTCTTCTTGAAGGAGTCAAGAATTCAGAAATTGATCTTTGGCGTAGGCCAGATGCACGCTGCCCAAGCCACCTTTCTTCTTTGATTTTTAGTTTCCACAAATATTATAGATCAGCAGAAACATTCTCTAACAGTCTACCTACCCATCCTACAATCCTAGCATTTTTTCTTCTAGGGTGCGTTTGAACTAGCAGACCCTTTACATCATTTATTTTTACATCAGAAAATAAACCTATTCTAAATCTACCCTTATTGCTCCATGAGACCAGATTAGATTGTTGGTATCATATGTTTCTCTACCTAATCTAATACCTGCTGGGATTAAACTGTCCAGCAGATTTCTTCTCTACATTCTAAGACAGAAATTGAAAAATAGTCAGGCCAGGATTAGACTGTCTAGCTTGCTGTGGACCATGACATGAAGACAAAACTTCTCATGGACTGAAACTTGTAGAAAATTTGAAGCAAAACTTTGAAGGCTCGAAATCTGAACTCTTGAAGCATCCTTCTTTCTTTGTGACTCAGGTTTTTAAGCATATTAGAGTCACTTCCTTTTCTGTCTCAGCTCTAGTTTTGGGCATGTTAGATCCGATTTCTTTTCTTCATGGCTGGTCCAGATTTTGAGCATGTTAGGACCAGCTCCTTTGTGTCTCTGAGGTTCATGTTTTGGGCATGTCTGAACCTCCATTTTATTTTATTTTTAAAGAACATAAACACTGCAATGGTATGTACAATGAAATGGAAACTGGAAACTGAAATTTAACAAAAGTAATGCTTGAGCATCCTGCCATTGACAGGACCCCCAAACAGCTCTGTACCATTAAGTTCTTGTAAGAAAAATGCATTAGGACCCATAGTGGCTTGGATAATATATGGACCTTGCCAAAAACTATCAAACTTTCCATGTTTACCTTTGTCCTCTCTCCTTGAATCCCATTTCAGAACCTTGTCCCCAACTTTGAAATCTAAAGCTTTGGCTCTTTTGTCAAACTGCCTCTTTATGTTTTCCTAAACTCTGACAGCTCTGCTATAAACCTTCTCCCTCATTTGTTGAAGATGGATTGTTTCATTAATTCTTCTCACCATACTGTCTTCCTCTGTCTGAATCTCTTGAGCAAGCTTAATCACTAGCACTCCAAGGCTGGTAGGAAAAAATTCTTCTGCTCCATAAAAGAGTTGGAATGGTGACATACCAATGGACTTCTTCGTTGTAAGCCTGTCAGCCCACAAGGCGTGCACCAACTTCTTATGCCATGACTTCTTGTTCTCTTCTAACAACTTCTTGATGATGTTCACTAGGCTTTTGTTTGAAGATTCAAATAGTCCATTACCTTGAGGGTAATAGGCAGTTGAATGACCAAGTGCTATTCCATACCTATGATAGAAATTGACCATCCTCTTAGATCCAAAAGCAGCAGCATTGTCAGTGATTATTTTTCTTGGACAGCGAAACCGAGATAGGATGAAGTCTTCTAGGAACCTAATAATGACAGAATCAGTGGAATTCCTAGTGGGTATGGCCTCTATCCATTTGGTGAAGTAGTATGTGGCTGTTAGGATCCATTTGTGTTGTCCAGAAGAGGCAGGATGTATTTATCCGATGAAATCTAGGCCCCATTGCATGAAGGGACCTTCTACAGTGTTGGGTTGTAAAGGGAGGGGGAGGAGCTTTCTTCTGCCTTCAAAGATTTGGCATTTATGACAGGCAGTTACCATTTTATGGACATCATTAAAGAGAGTGGGCCAATAATAGCCAACCCTGAGTATCTTGTTTGCAGTGGCTTTCCAACTCAAGTGGCCTCCACACTCCCTAGCATGGAATTCTTGTTTAATTCTTTCAGCTTCAGGTTCAGGCAAACATTTCAGCAATAGGCCATTCGGATTTTTCCAATATAATTTTTCATTCCAAATGCAGTAGTTTCTAGCTTTCAGTTTTATGAATCTGGCCTTATTTTTGGACAGTTCTGGAGGGGCATTGAGATTGGTGAGAACATAAAGGATATCAGAATACCAAGGAGAGTTCTGAAACTTCTCCTCAACAGTTGGGTGGGGCAATCCTTCCTGCTCATCTAAGGCATTTACCATGTTAATGTCAAGGGCCTGCAGGTTAGATTCAACCATTAATTGGGCCAGGCCTTGACCTTTGATAAGTTTGGTGGGATTTATCTCAAGGTCATATTCTAAGATAGTAGCAATCCATTTGCCCCTTTTCACATCAAGGTCTTGGGGCAAGATATCTTTGACCACTATATTTGGCACATAAGCAATGGTGTGAGAATGCAGAATGTACACCCTAAAGTCTTTTAAGGCCTTTACCAGGGCATAGGCCTGCTTTTCCATAATGTCATACTTCAAGGGTGCATCCCTTAAGGACTTACTGAAAAATGCAATTGGTTGTTCATTACCTTCTGAATTTTTCTGCAGTAAGACTGCAGCCATGGTATGCTGGGAGGTGAATGAAAAGATCAGAAAATATTTTGAGAAATCTGGGCTGATCAGGACAGGGGCTTGTGTGAGTGCAAGTTTTACCGAATCAAAATATTTCTTGGCTTCAACAGTCCACTTAATTCCTGCACCTTTCTTTAGCATGTTAGTCACTTTCCTAAGGTGCTCGGCTAGGTTGGGAATGAATCTCCTAAGGAAATTGATCTTCCCAATGAAGGACTGTAATTATTTGATGTTTCTCGGGTGTGTGATTTGAAGTATCCCCTCAACTCTTTGTGGGTCTATCCTAATCCCTTTCTCAGATATAATGTGACCAAGAAGTTTACCTTCTTGCAACCCAAAAACAATTTTCTTAGGATTTAAGGAAAAACCGTACCTTCTACATTTTTCGAAAACTTTCCTCAGATGTTTGAGATGTTCTTCCTCAATTTTGGAATATACTGTCAAGTCATCCAAGTAGATAATGATGAAATGTCCTATCTCATATGAGAATGCTATGTCCATTGCTCTTTGGAAGGTGGCTCCAACATTCATCAATTCAAAAGGCATTTTCACATACATGAAAGTGCCCCATGGAGTGATAAAAGTTGTTTTGAGTTGATCTTCTGGGAGTACCAACACTTGGTTATAACCCGAAAAGCCATCTAGCAGGGAGATTCTCTTTGAGCCCACTACCTTCTGTATGATATGTTCCATTCTAGGCAAAGGATAATTGTCTTTTAGTGAGGCTCTGTTGAGATTTCAGAAATCTATACACAATCTGATCTCCCCTGTTTTCTTCCTCACAGCCACTAAGTTTGATACCCAATCAGAGAACATTACAGGAACTATTATGCCTGCCTCATACATCTTTTTAATCTCCTTTTCAACTGCATGCACTTGTTTTGGATTGATTCTGTGGATTTTTTGTCTGAAAGGCTTCTGATTTTCCTTCAAGGGTATCTTTTTTTGTATGATGTTGGTGTCATAGGCCTTTAAGTCTTCATAGCTCCATGTAAACACATCAATGAATTCCTTAAACAGGTCAATGTATTTCTTCTTCATGTCTGTAGGCACAGACTTAGCCAGTTTAATCATTTTGGGCTTATCTTCAATTCTAATGTTGCATTCTTCTATATCCGAGTCTACATGTTCTATAGTGGGCTTTTTTGCTACATCATCAAAGTCAAAAAGGTCCTCCAAGGGTGCTAAACCTCTGTGTATATTCTTATCTTTGGCCTGCAGCACCTCTATCTCTTCGCTATCTGCGTTTTCACATTTTTCGGTTGGATTTCCAGTTTCTTCATTTAGGGTGTTTATCTCTATGTTACAGGGTGTTGCTTGTTCATCTGGGGGATCCTCACTTGGGCAAGTGTCATCAGATTTTGAGTCGGAATCAGAAAATTCAAACTCATTTCTGCCCACCAAAAAATCTTCAATCTGTTTGTCTCCTTCAAAGACCTGCCAATATTTTTCGTTGTCTGGCACTGCAGGTATTAACTTGGTCTGAATGATGATTTTTTGGTCAGGGGGAGTCTTAGGATATGAACTAGCCAGGAAATCTAATCTGTTAGCAATAACATTTTGACTCCTGGGAACAAACACCAATTCATATTCCATGAAAGTTTTCAATATATCCATGACATTGTTCCTATATGCCCTCAGTCTAGGTTGTTTTGCTGTGTATTCACCATTCACTTGTTTGATAACTAACTCAGAGTCTCCTAGCACAGTTACCCTACGGGCTCCTAATTTTTTCAACAGATTTAAGCCCAGGATAAGAGCCTCATACTCTGCAATATTATTTGTGCATTTGAAGTGCAGATTGACAGCGTGGTTCTTTGTATAATCACTCTCTATGTTACGTAACCACACCCCTACTCTGGTAGTTTTCCTAGTACAGGATCCATCGAAATTCATTTCCCACAGGGGTTCGCCATTATATTGCACTGTGGGGTCTGTGCTAGGTTGTGAATCGTTTTGTTCTTCGCGTGGTGGGTAGGTTTGAGGAGAGTGACTGATAGGTTGAATGCATTGAGTTTTATGTTTACTTTGAGTTTCGTTTTCAGTACTCTGCCCATGGTTTTCCTCATCATATTCCTCCAGAGTAGCCATTATGTTTACGTTCATGGGCTCGATGCTGTCCTTTGTGCTTTCGTTTCCTGATTCTGGTTCTCCTATGGATTGGTCATTTTATAGGATGAATGAATCCAGATCTGTATGCACAGAGTATAAAGGGGGGTTTTTAGGCTTCTCGGGGCTACTGACTAGGAATTTCATTTGGGATTCACTATACAGTCTTCTAAGTTGGCCAAATATAGGGACAGTGGCATATGAGCCATCCATCTGCATTGTCCCTTGCATTTTGGCTCCCCATGATCTAGATAGTAACATGCCATATTTAGGTGGCACATCTGCCACCACCACATCCATGACCATACACTTATCAGGAATCTGGGTGAGGCTTACACACAAGTCTTTGATTAGACCTAGGCATTTTACTCTGCTTGAGTCAAATGAATACAAATATTTGTAAGGGCGGGTTATCTCTAGGCCTAATCTTTCCATCACCACCTTAGGCATTAAATTGTGTGATGCTCTAGAATCTGCATGGCATTATGGAGTATTTTGTCATGAATGTTGAGACTAATATAAAAAGGTGGAACTACCCCTTCCTGAAACTTTCCCTCAATCTTTGGACCAAACAGGAGGGTAGGTTGATCATCACTCAAATTCACAGTGTCTTTTTTTTCCCCCAGATTCAACACTTTCAAAATTTGGCCTTTATATACATCCTGAGTGGCCAGCTTAGATAATGGTACAGAGATTTTGATTTTTGCAATCTCACTCTCTAAATTGAAAGTGGACTGGGTCTTTGGAGTGCTTAACTTTGTCTTAGTTGCTACTGCCTTAGTAGCTGAATCAGTTTGTGATTTCTCACTATGTACAGGGTCAGGAATCGTTTTATCAGGAGCACTAACTGCAGTGCTAGTGCTGCTGGTTGGTTGGCTTTGTTTTTCAGTGTCTTGGTTGTCTTTTTCCTTGTTTTTTCCAGAACTTTCAGATGTTATTTTATTACTCTCAGCAATTTCTTTAGAAGATTTCTCAGGTCTTTTCTTATTGGTAATCTCAGGATTTTTTGGTTTGGAAGTGTCTAGATTCTTTTTTCTCCTAAGTTCATATTGTTCTCTGACCAACATGATGGTGTTTTCAAATCCAAGTCTGTAATCCTCAGAATCTGACCACTCCTCATCCCGATATGTGGATAAGGGCTGATCTTCCTCTGTGGGATAGCCATGGACTGAATTTTATGTTTCAAACATGTTTATTTCATTCCTTTCAGACTCTTCTATGACTCCCTCATCTTCATCAAGAAATTTTTGGAATGGGGGAACAACTTGTTGGTCTGACTCTCTCTGTCTGTTGGGAGTGGTATTGTTTCTCCTAAGGTTTTGGTTTTGATTTTGGTTCCTGTTTTGATTGCTAATTGTGACAACCATTTTTTCCATCATTTGTTGCAGCTTCTCCACGTTCTTAGATAATCTATCATAATTGGGATCAGATGTGGAGGCTACATTGTCATCTCTATATGTTACTCTCTTTTCAGCTCTCAATCTTGCCCTCTTCTCCATCAAGTTCGCTTCTATAGTTATGGCTCCTTTCTGCATGTCTTCCAATGTGGTGTACTCCTTATCCCTTAGCTCATAGGCCATATCGGCATCAAAGCCTTCAGGATACTTTGCTAGGGCCATACCTTGTGGAGGTTTCATGTGTGGGGGGAGAGTGTTGTAAATGTTGTTAAATCTTGTTGAGTAATCATGGACACTCTCTCCTACGTTTCTTTTAAGGCTCATTTATTCATCTAGGAGTTGGTGAGGATTAGCCCAAACTTCCCATTTGTTTAGGAAGGTCTGGTATAAGGCAAGGAGATCTGGGATACTGCTAGGGGGTAAGATTTTGAACCATTTCTTTACATCGCCTCCCAGACTTTGGGAAAAGATTCTCATTTTGACCGAATCATCATCTATTTCCATATAGTCGAAAAAATCTTCCATTTTATCTACATGTTGTTGGGCTGTGATGGACTCTTTGGCAGTGAAATGTGGGATCTTTGATTGATAATCGTTTGGCAGAGGCACTAGAGGCTGAGGTAACATCAAGGGTGCATACCAGGTTGCAATGATGACGTTCTGATGAGGTAGAGGGTTAACTTGAGCAGCTGGTATATGAATGACAGGGATATTATGACCAGTAGCAATCTGTTAAGCAGACCTGGGATGACGAAGCCCCAAGTTTTGGATGAAGTGAGTGTCTGGGGGTGTATATGGAGGGGTCCCTGTGTATTTAATGTGCTTACCACTATGAGATGGTGAACCAGGGAACCTAAGGTCTGGTTGGTCTAAAACACTGGATGACCTAGTTCTAGGTAATCTGTTTTGAAGGTCTAGGTTAGGGTGAAAATGTGCTAGAGCTGTAAGGTCTCCTGGTGCAGAGTTAGCTCTATAGATGTGGCTAGAAATAATTGATCTCTTGAGGATGACTTCAGGTTTATCAACTATTTCAGGTGGGTTTGGGTTAGTATATGCTCTTGTATAGACGTTTCTTGAAGCCATAATGTTGCCTTTCAACCAAAAGCTAACCCTACTTGATTTTCCTATTGTGGTTGATGTTGTTTAAAAGGCTGGTTTCCTAGTGGAGTCTTTTATCTTTGAAAGTTATGGAGTCGCCAGGTGGAAGGTTTAGGGTGTTCTAGGGGGTACACTGTCCACCACAGTGCTTAAGTAATGCCACCTTTCAAGAATAACCTCAAAACACAACAAAATCTAACCAGAGATTGACTGGGAGGGCATTTACCAGATATGTCACCTCCGAAAGAGTGTGAGATCTGGAGGCTACCTGGCCCTTTCCAGACTCTGTCTAATAGTATAATAAGAACACAACAAATGGAGGTAGATTCGAGAAAGGGGTGACTTACTTCCAACCTAACCAAAGTTCTAAGTTTCTGAGTTTCTAAGAGTGTGTTAAGGTGAGATACACTCAGAAATCCCCAACGGAGTTGCCATTATGTTGGGGTTCCCATGTTTTGGCCAGATGGGCAAGACCAAAAGATGAGACAACATTAGAACCACTTTCAAACCTTAGGATCTAGCCCTCCTAGGTCCAGAGAGGGATCTCTCTATATGAGTCAAAGTGTATGTCTTTGAAGCTCTAAGTTATGATTTTAGGCTAGTTATATGCACAAGGTTTGTTTATTTGATTAAGAGTTTGGTTGTTGGGAATCAGGAAGGAAGGGTTCATCATGAGACAGGACTGGGCAAAGAATAATTTAGGCAAATGAGAGATAACCCAGAGAAAACCAAGTCCATTGGGTAATGGAGTCAAGAAAGGATTTACTTGTTATCAATATGCAAGCTTTCAGTTGGGCTAGTCATCTAAAGCCTTGGATCCTAAAGTGATAGGGTGGTATGGGACATTAAGGACCGAGAGTGAAGGGGGTAGAGCCAACTAATCCCATCTATAGATCAGGTCAGAGGTCATTTAACTCCAGAACTGCTTGGAAAAAATCAGAGGCAGCACAAGGGAACTTGGAAAGGCTTAATCAGAATGGAAAGATCCTAGTGAGGCAGATACAAGGTTCTAGACCTCCCATTGTTCTCAACACATTCCATTAAATCCTAACAAGAACATCTAAAACAAATTCCGTTAATTCATACATCAGCTAGTAGGCAACAACATCCACTACACTGGTTAAATCAATTGAAATCAATCTCTAGATAAACACATTAAGAAAAAAACATAAAGGGTTGGGAGAGAAGCAACATAAGGCACCTAACAAGGGTGAATCTTATGCCAAATTTCTGATGCGAGCCAGATGAAATGAAATGAGATGGAAATAAACACAGAGATAGAAAAACATCACCGCAGCTTTAGATCAGGATCCAATGAAATGTGCTTATCATATTAAAAATCAACACCAATCAGGTACAACATAGCCAATAGCTTGGTCATTCAGTCTGAATACGTCTTCCTCAGCCTATCTTACAACTATACACATAGAACTTATCTCAAGAGAAACTACTTGCACCTCTCTGCTATTTCATCAACAACCTTTACAACAATTTTCTCATAGTTTTTATAGCTGAAAAAGAGCAGAGGAAGTAGGTAGAAATCTAAATATAACATTAAACTCAGAAAATAAGTAGAGGGCCGAAGCCCATTCTATTTTAAACTCTGAGCATTAATTTTTGGCACTCTTTGGAGAAAATAATGGTCTTCGTCAGGCTTCATTAATTCCAAATATGTCTCTGATGCATTCTGGTTCGCTGTACTTTGTGGTACCCTTGGTGAATAAACAAAATGGCAATGAAAAATGGAATGGCCTGCCATACTTGAGCAACAAATGATCTGATATCCTTGGACTACGTTTCGAGCGGAGATGTCCTCTGGAGCACGTCATATAATCAAATAGTATGGGAAATCCATCCGTCTTCGGAAGAAAACATTCTGCTAGTGTGGAAACCCGCCCTTCATTAAATTCCTTGCCTCTGTCAATGGAAAACTTACTGCTGCATCCATACTGTGTAGTTATGGCGGCGTTTCAACTCTTGTACTCTGCAAAAACTCACAACAGTGTGTAGACAATCAATGCAATGGAAGACTGGTGGAGAGAAGGGCGAAGAATATGATAGCGCGGTAGCAGAAAGGCGGTTTTCAATAAAAAATGGTGACAAAATGTAATGAACTGGTGAAGACTCACGAATAACAGGGTTTGATGGCAGAATGCAGTGCAAACTGTTAGATCGTGGCCTGGGAGCGAATATCAACGGCGGGGGTCGAGCAGCGGAATGATATATGAAAGTAGGCAAAAGAACCGTGAAACATAAGAATTTAGATTTCGAAAAAAATACAAAGAAATCTGAAGGGAATGCAGTGAAATGCGATGAGGTGGGACCCAGCCAGAGGCGGATGGCGATCATATCTCAACTGTTAGACCTTAGACCCAATGGACGGTCAAGGCTTAGTCGGAGAATCGCAATCGCGATGGAAGAGAGGGATGGATACTTATAGCTTCCGATTGTGATCGAGGAAGGGGAAGTGATTGGGAAGTGCGAGGCGACTGGAGGGGTGCGATGAAGTGCCAACCATCCGATTTGGAGGCAGACTGATGGCGGAGGAGCAATTGGGAGATGCGAAGGGTCGCGCATCTGGAAATTGCGATTGTGAATGGGCGGGGGGTGCGATTGAGCGTTGGCCGTTGGATCTAGGGACCAGATCAACGACTCACACCAAATAGGAGAGGACAAGCGATGGTCACAAGTGCGATGGAGGATTTGCGACGTGATCAGATCGTATCGCAAATATTTGTGATGGATCTATCGAACGAACAAGTGAAAATGCGATCATGCAATGAGTGTGATCTGTGATGGGCGGAAAGTGTGACATCGCAATCAAATTGCATCGCAAATATTTGCGATAGATAGCTCGAACATGAACATGTGAAAATGCGATGTGCGCTTTGCGATGAAAACAACGGCGGGTTACATATTATATAACATAAACTTTACAATAGAGTTTATTTGTAATACATGGCGGGGTATGGAAAGGGGAAGCGGTTATAAAGGATTTGGAAAGAAATTAAAGGGGATTTTTGGGGGGATTTGAAGGGTAAGAAAGGAAATAGAAGGGGAGACAAGGCCGAATAAAATAGAGGCTAAGTGGGGGTGAAATAAGGGGAAAGGGAGATAGGCCTTTGAGAATTTATTCACAAACAGAGAGGTTTTATAATGGAAATCAGCAGAGAGGACTTTATCAAAGGACAAAAGGCACAAGGAGGCTTCAAGGATGATGTGTTTACAAAGGAAATGCATTCCTTGTAGGCTCAAAAACATTTAGCCCCCTGTTTGCTTGTCAAAAATTTATAGAGGGGCTAACAGAATGTACCTCCAAGAAAAGTCCATAAACCCAAAACAATTCTTTGCAAAATTAGACTGCCTTCAAGAAAAGTCATTAAACCCAAACCAAGAACTAAATCCATACTTTCAAAAAAAATAAAGCACAAAAAATCCAAAAAACTTTATCACATACCTCCAAGAAAATTCCTTAAACCTAAAACAATTCTTTGCAAAATCAGACCGCCTTCAAGAAAAGTCTTTAAACCCAAACCAAGATCTTTGTAAAATCAGAAAGTCTTTAAACCCAAACCAAGACCTTTGTAAAATCAGACCAAATGAGAAAATGAGCAAAAATATGCAAAAATAATGAATGATTTCACGGTAATTTATATTGCCGCGGAATGTTTTTTTGGAGGGGTTCTGTGAAATTTTCCGGCCGACGGAAAAGTAGACTAAAATTTTGGCCAAAATTTTTATAAAAGTTTAAACAAACTATTAAGTTTTCAGACTTAACGCGTCTTCGGTGAAAAAAATAGTTTGGCTGAACTTTTTAAAGAAGTTCAGCCGAACTAACATGTCCCCAATTACACAGATCCAAGCTCTGAAGACGTTTCTACAACTTTGGATTGATTAAACTCCATGAAATTTTTTTAATTAACTGTTGGAACCAAGACGAGCATTTTCAGAATTGAATCTACTTTCAGGAAATATAAATTTTATGGAATTTCATAAATATTTACTAATTTTAATTAATTTTGTAATAAAACGGGTGCAAACAATTTTTGAAGGTCATTGTGATTCAGTGAAATAAAAATTCTGTATCTCCCAAAATACATTGTAAAAAAATTTGAAAAAATTATGGTGCATTACATTGGTCCATCATCTCTAATGGGTAGCTTTTAGATTTTTATTTTATAACTTATATGTTGAGAAATTTCTTGCGTCGCGAAACATATTCAAAATATGTAGTTTTTTTATATTGGACCAGTTCAAAAAATTCTAGTAATTATGATATGCATCCGTTGGCTTTGTAAATATGACGAAACCGAAGTAGACTCTGTCTAGATTGTTGTAACACATTTTTTTTCTCAAAAACATAAATTTTCAAAGAATACAAGATTGCGTATTAACATGACTTATTATGAATCCTTTGATTGTTAAAAAAAACACACTCAAAGAAACACTAAGTTGACATATCAAATGTGCATAAAAAAATTCCAAAAAATAAGTAATAGAAAGCTAACAAAATTTCTGACAACTTTTTTTTTAATCGCAAAATGAAATTATAAACAGAAAAATTGTTATAGTTTGCAGAAGGTTGAAGAACCGAAAAAAATGAAAGTTTTTCTCAAAAAAGGGCAAAAATTGTAACCCAACTTCACATTTTCAAGGTCAAGTGATTTATTTTATGTATATCTAGTTGAGATGGGTGGTCTAAAGGAAAGAACGCATATAATATACAAGAGAGGGTGTGGTTGAAGAGCGAGATCGAGAGGTGGTTTTAGATTTATATCATAATTTATATTAATTTATCCTTAATCCATTGAAGTTGGTGGTTTCACAAGATGGCCCCACAGATTGATATCATCAGTTTTATAAGTTTACCCTTAATCCATTGAAGTTGGTTGGCCGAGGGAATTAGTCACCACCACAATCTCAGAAGGATTTTACTGATTTGGAAGTCGCAGCATGTGTTTAACTCTCTTTGTTTCGACTAGTGCTTTTCAGTCTTAAGGGGATTTCATTAGGGTTATATGTTGTTCTTTGTGTCCACTAATATTGGATGAGGGGAGAGGTTGGAGTAGAGAAAATTGTATGTTGAATTTTACCCATCACCATGAAGCTCAAGTATTTGATGTTTGAAGGAGAGAGAATGCAAGTAGTATAGCAGCCTTGGGAGCTTTGGTGTTGAGGCCTGCAATGACAAAAATATTCAGCCTACTACGATGGAACATGAGGAAAACTCATAGTTTTTCGATAACCTTAAAATTTTGGAGAACTATATGGAAACATAGATCATTATGGTTTAATATCTACATACAATGTGTGTGGGGCACATTAGAGGTAAAATAACAAGTACCATTGTGGCTCTTGATAAAATGAGCAAAGATCATAAACTGACTACTTACATTACTTAAATACTTGTTAGAAACTTGAGAATGAGTATTTCCCTATCTGCAAGTTAGAAAACCTATTACTTCACTAATTAGATTTCCATTATTGTTTGCTCAGAAATCAACCCAAATAAGTTTCTTCCTTGATTCCACCAGAGATGGAATATTCAATAATATTAAAGACCAAGGAAAGAATGGTAAGTGTTGTCCAAACACATCAAGAAAACACTTTTTTTACACCACACATCATTCCCCTTCAACCGATATCCATACAAAAAAAATTATTTATGTGCAACACATCTCCACAAATGCTACAAACAATATTGCATATCCATAACTTCTGAATTCATTCCCCAACTTCCTTCCCTAGCATAGCTCTCATTCATGAAATAAAACATAGACACACCCAACCTCGTGGATATGAACATTCTACAACAATGAAGTGCATACCAAAAGCCATGGGCCCAAGACTGATACATGACTACCAAGCATTAGATTATATAAGTATGATGACAAATGATGTGGTCTGGCCTTTATTCTTTCTACCATATTTTTATAGGCCTATTGAATTTCCTGGGATGGAAGAGTGGAATTTCAGTCTTGGGGGAATGTCCCTAGGCATTGTATTTTGTTCTCAAACAAGTCAGTGCCACCTATCACAAGAAACACTTATAATGAAAAAATGCAGCCGAATAGCTAAGGGAATTGCAACACAATACATTAATCTAACATATATTTTGGGGTAATGTTAAAATATAAGACACCCTAGTCCAACAATATAGGTGCAAAACTCTATGTATGAACTTAATGCAAATGATAATTGTTGGACGCATTAGACCTTTGAAGCCATGAAATTCCTTTCTTTTTCCTCAATTTCTAAACATCTAGCCAAAATAGGTGCAAAATCAAGGTTGGGTTCAGAAAGTAAATAGTCAAGGGTCTCTTTCCTAGCAAAAAATACTAAATGCTCTATCGGTTCCAAAACATCAAATAAGCATTTCCACCTAATTGAGTAGCATAATTGAGAGCATAGACTAGGCTTGCATAAGTGCACTGTATTAAGCTTGCATAACGAAGAAGTTGCTAACACTATAATGAAACTTGGGCTTAGGAGGGAGAAAGGATTAATACTCCGAATGGAGTGGGACACTCACTGGACCCTACCTCTCATCCATATGCATCGAGACGTTAATTTAAATAAGCAGTCCCCAGCCTAATCACATCTTATATAATAATTTCTCCTCTCCTCTCCCTATGGAAATCAAGCGAGCTCCCATATCAAAAGGTTGGTTGATCACTGCGGCATAAATAAGCGTAGAAGGTCAAGTGATTTATTTTATTTATATCCAGTTGAGACGGGTGATCCAAAGGAAAGAACCCATATAATAATACAAGAGTGTGTGCAGATGAATAACGAGATAGATAGGTGGTTTTGTAAGAAGGCCCCATAGATTTATATCATTAGTTTACCCTTAATCCATTGAAGTTGGTTGGCCTAGTGAATTAGTCAGTACCCCAATATCAGAAGGATTCTATTGATTTGGAAGTTGTAACATATGTTTCACATATATTTAGCTGCATAAATTTTCCTGAAGTGGACTTCCTACCATCAATTCAACCTACCCAATCGAAGTCACTTTATCTAATCAACTCCACAGTGAATTGTTAATGGGCGCACTAACATATTGAATGTGGTCATAATAGAACCACTCCTCCTTCTCCCTTAATCTGTGCCAATAGAGTTTTGGACTCTGGATGTCTCTCAGTTTTGACTGGTTCTTTTCCAGTTTCAAGGGGATGTCACTAGGGTTGTATGTTGTTCTTTGTGTCCATTAAGATTGGATGAGGGGAGAGGTTGGAGTAGAGAAACTTGTATGCTCAAGTTTACCCATCACCATGAAGCTCAAGTATTTGATGTTTTAAGGAGAGAGGATGCAAGTAGTATAGGAGCCTATATTTGGTGTTGAGGCCTACAATGACAAAAATCTTCAGCCTATTGCATTGGAACATGAGGAAAGCTCATAGGGTTTCAATAACCTTAACATTTTGGAGAACTACATACAATGTGTGTAGGGCGTGCTAGAGGTAAAAGAACAAGTTCCATTGTGGCTCATGCCATATCCAAGGGTATATGTGGCCATACAAATTTTGAAGATGTATAAGAGATTTGTTAGACTAAATGGCTATAATATTGTAATCGAAGGAAAATTGCAATGTCAAATAAGAAATTTGTAGTAAATTTCATATTTGTAAATATTCAGTTATCAATTTCAAAGTTTAAATTTTACATTTAAAATTTCATTAATTTAATTTATTTCGTTGATTGCAAATATTTTATAAATTACAACTTAATAATTATTAAATTGAATTGGGGTATCCATTCATGAGGCACAAGTAAACTTGTTGTAAAGTTAAATTTATTTATTACCTATTCTTAGCAAGTAATTTATGTTGCAAAGGAAACAATTCCAAACTATGCAACATCTATATCACATAACATATCACTTCTTGAAGAACAATGATCCAGATTATCCACAGTGTTATAAGAAATATGTCGATGTTTCGAATCCCAACGGGGATCCATCTTCAAGACAATTTTTTGAATTAATGCTTGAAAGAGGGAATAAGATTTTTGTCTCGACATTCTTTATGAAATTGCAGGTCTGCAACCTTCTTTCAATTTTCATTCTTGTGTTTTCCAAAGAAAAAATATCTTCCCACGTATCCCCTCCGTGCAGGGAAATGATGATGGTTTTTAAGCTCTTGTGGTTATCAATTGAAGAAGATACATGTGAAGAGATTTGTTCTCTGGAAAACACAAGAATGAAAATTGAATGAAGGGCTACAAACTTGCAATTTCTTAAAGAATTCTAAGACAACAATCGTATTCCCTCTTTCAAGCATTCATTCAAAAAAATTTCCTGAAGATGGATCCCCATTGGGATTCGAAATGTCGGCAAATGTCTTATAACACTACATGGATAATCCAGATCATTCTTCTTCAATTGATAACCACAAGAGCATAAAAATATCACATCTTTTTTTATCTGTGCTATTATTCCATATGCTATAGCCTTACGGTGTTTCCTTTGCAACATGTGGTACAATTGATAGTTTTATTTTTGTAATATATTAAAATTTAATTTTTGTATCACAAAATTAAAATTTATTGCATAGCCTCAATTGTTAATTTGGAAATTGGAAATAACATGGAAAAATTGCCCAAAAATAAAAGATCAAAATTAAGAAGTAATAAAACTGAAATAGAAAAATAAAAATAAAAATAAAAAACCTATAATTAATGAAAAAACTTCTTCAACTTTATATACATAAAAGAATATATTTAATTATTGTCATGATGTTAATTTTAATTTACAATTGATAATTATTTATGTGAAATAATTAAATAATTAGATTTAAATCTTCATACACAAAATGTACATGAATAAATAACATTTTTCTTTATTTATTTTTTTAATAAAAAAAACATTATTTATGCATGTAATTATATAAAAATTTAATTACCCATTATATATTTCCTTATTTTTAAAATAAAAACTAAAATACCCATACAATAATGCATCATATTTAATTTTTTCAACAACCCACATTTTATTTTTTATATTAAATTTATAATTTATCATCGACACGAAAACTTACGTATATTAATTACGCCAATAGGCATAACCCCCTGTTGGAATTGGCAGGTTTAATACATTTGATAATTAATTATTTTGATCGGGTGGTCCAAATTGATAGATGCTGGTATATTCTCATTGTCGCCACTCCATCTATGAATGAAATTGAAACTGATAACTTCCTTGCATATTTAAATCAAGTGTTTAAACCATGTTTAACCTAATTTTTTACCAAATACTAATTAAAATTTTACTATGCCTCTAGTTTATAAACATGTACCAAATAATATTAAGAAAAAAATATCCCACTTTTTCCCACGTTTATTCCAAACATACAGGTGGAGGCAACGGTTTTAAGAGGGACTGGAGCATTGGATGACAGTACTGGAGCATCACACATTTGTCTCAAAGTGGAATGTAACACTTGTCCCAACATTTTCCTCCAACATCTGATGGTTGATGCTTGAAATTCTGTAGCGCTCCAATGCCTGTCCATCGCCAACTCTATCCACAAGTAAGTTTTGACCATATATATATGGGATTCATCGAATACCAATAGCCCAGCGAATGTGTTACAGTTATTTCCTGCCATGGTCTCTATCTTCCATGCATATAATTTGTTACAGATTAATTCCTACTCTTTGCATGCTTCGTGGTATTTCATTATTTCCCAAGGTATTTTTCTCAAATGCAAAAACTTTGGAAATCCTTTTTTATTTTGAAGTATCAGTCCACATTGCATTTCTTCCCTGTCAATTTTGATTACTAATTATTTGTTTTTCGTTATGCGTAGTTATCTAGTCCTACCATTGTTTCGGATAAGGCCACCCGACATTTGGAGCCAAAGAACCGGGACTCTTGCTGGTCGCATCGTCCATTTTCTATGGTATTTTTCCAATATGTTCTGTCCGTCGAATATGTATTTGAAACTTTTTATATGGGTTAATGATTTGAGGTTCAGGTGGAATTTAGAGTTAAGCCATAGTGGAATTTAGTGTATAGTTGCATGCGAATGGATTTTAGGGGAGTGGTTACCTAAAAACAGTATTGATTTCAACCTCAAATCAAGTCTATATGCAAAACATTGTCAAAATCAAATCAATTACAAGGGAAAATTTATAATAAACATTGTCTCATCTATACTGTTAAAGAAGTCTCTACGCAAAAATCCAATGTGATGAGAAACCCTTAACAGAGGAATCCCAACAACAAAGGAATAACAAGTATTTTCTCGACGGATTCCATTTAGTAATCCATGCAAGGTTGGTTACATATTAGGTGTAAAGCTCCAATCAAAAAAACATAATATGATAAATTATTACAATTTTTCACATGCTTGAAGTATTCAACAAGATACTGCTCTCATGAAAGGTCGACCTAGACAAACCACCAGTTCTACAAGACAACAAAAAAGTTAGGATTTCAAATTAGCCTTATGTTCGAAATAAAGTGAAAAGAAACTTAGCCATAATAACCTCACCAGTGTCAAGAAGTGGAATAGAGCCAACCCAGTTAGGGTTGTAAATGCTGGGCTGGAAATACAGAGAATGGAAAGAGGGTAGTTACGCCTTAACTTCCCACTACAATTCTCATTCGGTCGATTTAACTCTAGGGAAGCAACCATGATCACAGTAAACACATTTCGAGTGTGTAAAATCAATCAGAAGATCATAGGCTTGACAGCTAGGCTATCAACAACCTTCCCAATGTATAATACTATATGTTGAAATAAAATGGAATTATGTAGACTGAGTTACACAAAGAAGAATTTTAGATTGCTATACCATGAAACTTTTATGGTCAAAAACCTTATATATATATATACACACGTGACAGTAATTGGATTGTAGGCTAGGGTAGGATCTGTTTTAAAGGTAATTCGTAGAGATTACGAATTATAAGAAAATAAAAATGAAAATGTGATAATTATTTTGAGGCCAAACCCCTTTTGATTATTGGACCATTGCAGGATTCTTTAAAGGAATTAATGTGTCTCTTTCTACCATATTAGTTAGTCATAGTGAGCAATTTTGAAATCTTCAATGCAATCTAATGGAAATAAAATGTTCAGTAACGGAAAATCATTTCCTACATCACTTTTATTTAATGTTGACTGAACTGTAAACAATTATTATTCATTTAAAATTCGAGAGGCGTGTATGAAAATTAAATTCCCAACGAAATATGCATATATATATTTTGAGAGAACGCCAAGTGTTGAGAACATTGTATTTATATTAAATTTCAAGTATGAAGAAAAACACTATTGCAGAAACTTATATGACTTTGCTTAGTTATTACAACCATGTCATGTGAACAAGAAAGGTAATGATTTTTCTTGTCTTATTGAACTTAATTGTATAAAGGTATAGTTGAATTTGATTGATCTTGAAATAATTCCTAATTCCTTGAAGAAATAAATTGTTTTTTCATTTTTCCCTTATTCATCCTGGTCTCATTTAGTGCCCTAGGTATATAGATTTTCGCTTCTTCCAAATTGTATCATTCAGTAAGCAAGGTAGGTTAAAAGCTAATTATATTTATATAATTTTTTGGTATTATTTTAAATATATATATATATATATATATATATATATATATATATATATATATATATATATATATATATATATTAAAATTTATTAATCAAATATATATGCATATGAAAAAAATAATAATCAAAATAATATTAATGTTTATAAAAGCTTCATACAATTGAATACGTAATCTCTCATCTAAAAATTTTAAAATTCAATACTTTATTTAATTTCCCAAATACAAATTTTAAATATAAAAAGAGTCATGGTATGTACCAATAAATAATAACATTTTTTCTAATACTCAAATATCATTAACTCTCCTATCTTGTAAGTGGTTTTATAAGTGTATTATAGGAAATTGCAATATTACTATAAATGATTTTAATACTTATTTAAAAAATTACAAGACATTATTTTTAAAATTATTCCTCCTCCATATATTTTTAGTATGCTTTATAAATTATTCCAACTTCATATATTTTTAAGTATGTTTTATAATAAATTTTTATAATAAATTTAATACAAGTTTTCATTTGTATATTATAATTTATTAGAATTATATTAAAAATAATTATCATATTATAGTTTATTTTATTTTATAATTTTAAGCTAAAATTATTACAATTTTAATCAAAAAATTTATATAACTATAAACACCATGGCCTAATAAAAAAATTTATTAAAACTTCATGCTTCTCCAAGTTGTAAAAGCAAAATTCAAGTCTACTTCATGCAACTCTTGAGTTGTTTATGAAAAGAAACATATAGAAGTGCTTAACATTTAAACAAAATACATTTTCACAATTAGCTACATTCAGTCCATTATATATAAGCTTCAAAAATATATTTCTTCCAATATTTCCAAATGTAGAGTTACAACACCATCTCCTATTTCACCTTCAAATAATTTTAATATTAAAATTTCCAAAATCTCTGATTTCAAATATTATAAAAATCACCATTTTCATTTAAAATATTTTTCATTTTCTTCTCAAAATAGTAGTTGGAACTAAGACGGTTAGTTGCATTGAATACAAGTAAGAGACATGAAGCATAGTTTTGAATAAATTTATACATTAATGTTAACATTGACGTTAAGTTTTGGTTACTATTAATATTATTATTATTAATATTAATTATTTAATATTAACATTAGTATTATTCAAATTAATATTGATTGATATCAACACTAATAATAAATATAAATATTTCAAATTAAATAAGAAATTATTAATATTAAAATTAAATATCGATACCTCTTTTAATGTTAATTAATATTAATAATAAATACACATGTTAATGTTAAACATATAAATTTATATAAAAATAAATTTCGCAATTATACATTAATGTGAACATTGAGGTTAAACATCAATATAGATATTTCATTAAAAAATAGGATTGATAACATTAGATTTACATAGGTTCTATGACATTGGAATTTAACTTAATGTTTTTTTAGGTTCAATGAAAATATAATTAAAAAAATTGGTATTTTCATATCATCTGGTCCATGTAACATTATGCTATTTTATAACCCAAGGTTTATAAGATAAAGCTTTTTAATATTAAAAATTTCTTTTAGGTTAATATTTATATTGAGCATCAAACATCTACATCAATATTAAACATAGACATTAATGCAAACATAAAAAAAAATACTTATTAAGATTAATAGTAAATTTCTGAGTTCTTTTTAACTATTGTAATAATGTTCTTGTGGCTCATATGATTTTATACATTATGTATATGTGCATTTTACTATATTTGTAGGTGGAAAATTGCTTATCTATATTGCTTATTCTATTCACCATTAATTGAAAGTTGTTTTGTTGATATCATGTGTGTTTTCTTTTATGTTAGGTGATTTCCTTGTTTTATCATGGATCTAGCTATTTGGAGTTATATTCCATTTGAAATTCTTGAAATTGTCTTCCTTTGGCTCCCTTTATCGGTTTTGATAAAGTTTAGCACTGTTTGTCAGCAATGGAAGAATGTTTTGCAAAATCCTTCTTTCTTATTGCATTGCAAGCATATCTGTACAAACGAATTTGGATTTATGGTTCCTTTCCTCAATGATGAAGGAAATTATTTTGCTGCTGAATACCTTAATCAAAATGGGCACATATCTCATTTTCATTTGTGATTCATAGATTCAAGATACAAATTAGAGTCTACTATTGGACCAATGGTAGTTTTATCCTTACCAACAAAATTCTCCCATTCACGAAACTATTTTGTAATGAATCCATTTACAAAGGCCTTAAAAAACATTGGGCGAATATGAATTGGAGACTGGGGATTCTTTTTGTTATTGGAAAATGTGAGCAGCAACAAATATGACTGGGTTGTTCTAAAAAATATCTATGATAGAATGCAGTCTAAATTTTATGTTTACAATAGTCTTGATAGCGTTTGGCGAAGGGTTGATCTTCCATTTGGTGGCACTTCACCCCCTCAAAATGGAGTGTTTTATAAAAGTAAAATTTTTTGGCTCTATCTCAACACGGAGTATGAAGATTATCCTCGATATGGGTATACAATCTACTAGTTTGATGTAATAAAAAATGAATGGGGATTTTCATTTGTTCCAATCACTGACATCTGGTGTATGTCATTGGCAATATGAAAGAATCAGTTGATATGTCTTATCAATGATAGCTCCACTTATGTATGGTCAATTCAAGAAATAAATAATTTTCAATTTGGTCACTTATGTATTGAACGAAGAATTGACTACTTTAAGGATGATTTGAGCTTCAGATGGAAGTTGTTGGAAGAAATGTCTATAGATATAAATATGAAATGTCCTGCTTATCTTCCATTTCGAATAGTCCAAGGTGTGGTTCTTATGTGCAAATGCAGTGAAGTTCCTTTCCTATTATATGACATGATGACTGGCCTCTGCTTCCCAACAGATATTGATAATTCAACTAATCAACAGTTGCATGGACTTTGGTCTCCAACGTTGCAAGATTGCAATGATTTGATCGAGTCTGGAAATGTTTTTTCAATTGCTCCCTGTATGGATTCTATTGATGAGATTCCACCGTTAGATATGGACATGGAGTCTTAGGTTATTAGTCATTTTATATTCTCTCTGTCGTCATGGAAAATATTTCCTTTTTTTTTTTTACTTTACATACTTTTGGGTATGTATGCTAAGACTATAGATATTTATATGGCTCCATTCTGATGGGGTGTCTTCTATATGTGTATGTATTGGATGTTGGATATTGAATTCCATTTCAATTTGCTCGAAAATATTTATTTTTGTGTCCCGTTTAGTTCTCTTAATTGCATTTGAATGTGTTTGGATGTTATCCATTTTTCTTTGTTTTTATAATTATAATTACTGTGACTTATTTTATACATGGCGTTTCCATTATTTTTTTCTCATTTATTCTCAAACAATGTTATATCTTTAGGTTATTTTTATTATTTAAATTTATATTTTGATGGTATATAGTTCCAAATATTTAGATATATTTTAAATTCATATAATTCTTTATTATTTTGTTCTAGTTCTATGGGTTTCCCATTACAATTATAATATGAGACATAAAATTTTATCCTTTTTTGTTTTGGCCATTTGAAAAAATACATTTTTCTTTTTAGCCATTTGGAAAAATCATTTTATGTTTTCATAACTTTATATGGTTGGAAAAATACCATATACGATTTTCATTTTTTTATGTGGTTGGAAAAAAAAATTTGTTCCTTTTTCATTATTTTGTGTTTATGTATATTGGATATATTATATGTTCCATGTTTATTGTTCTATAATAAAAATTTTATTATTTGTTGTAGACATCTCATCTGAAGGTACAAGAAAGCATACAAGAAAAATGAATCAGTCACCAGCATTGCTTGACGAGTCTAATGAAAGTCATCGTTTACGGTATCAAAAAAATAAGGACACAATAAATGAGCATAGGAGAGCTAAATATAATAGAAGAACAAGTGAAACAACTCTTCAAAATTATTTTATGATTCCTCGTAAGTATCGTACTATGGATGATATCATGGAAAGAACATTTCCCCTTGATAGTTCATTGCCAAAATATGCTCCTCGTCAGCATAATTTTATTTTTCAATGCTCTCCTGAAAATTTTCATAATATTGAGGAAACATCTCGCAATAGGGAAGAACATCATATTGATAACGTGGATGCAAATTTTCACCCTAACCCTTCTATCTCTGCAATTGCATCTTGTGAGAAAGGCCAAAGGTTGCAAAATATCGATGGTGGAGGCAATGATGACATTGTATGTGATGACTTGGATGATAGATTGATTGGCCATTTATTTGATAATTTGGATCCAGCTGGTCGAAACATCGTATCTTCCAATCTCCCTTCTCAAAATAATGTTGTCCCATGAACATAATCAGTCATCCCTAATATCATTTCGCGTGGAACAATGGAGGTAACCCAATGATATCTTTACATTTGCTGCAATAGTGGTTGTTTTATTACATTCCTCTATTTACATTTTTTTTTACTAATAAGGTATTTTATTCTCTTGGAATAGGATACGCCTCATTTTAATAGAGGTCTAGAAATTATCTCCCCAAGTCTTCCATCTACTAATCTGAGATTTGAATATGAAGCACGTCATAACCTTCCATTGCATTCTCCTCGACAATCAAATCGGCAAACTAATGTTAATGTTTAATTTATTTGATTTCATTTTTCATTTTTTGAATTTTTGGTACATTTGACATGAATTTTATTGCATAATTTATTTTCTTCAAACAGGACACAACTCATTTCAATAGAGGCATATAAATTAACTTCGTATATGTTCCGTCTACTGATGTTATAAGTGAAGAGGAACCATCTCATAGCGTTCATCCATGTCGCCAACAAAATGTAAATGTTGAATGCATTTGATATTTTCCTCCTTTTTTCATTTATTGTTAGTTGTACAATTATAAATCTCTATTTTTTGGACATTTAGTTTTATAAAGAATTTTATTTTGTTTTAACAGGAAACAACTAATTTCAATAGAGGTGTTGAAACTAACTCGCCAAATGTTCTATCTGCTGATGTTATAAGTGAAGAGCAACCATCTTGTACACTTCATCCACATTGCCAAACAAATGTAAATATTGAATGAATTTGATTTTTTTTTCATTTTTTCAATTCTAATTATTTGGACATTCAATTTAAAAAAAAATTATGCTAAATAAATATTTTCATCCTCTCAGGTTCCACAAATGTAGACCATAAATTTGGAAAGACCATGTCATAGATCTGTTCCACATGTTTCAAATTTGGGAAGGGAATCTCATGGTGTTGAAAATCAAGTAAATTTTAGAAGGACTTATACTCTCCCACATCATTCTCCACATGGTCCAACTAATACAAATCATATTTATTTTGATGAAAAAATGATTGCAGTGCATAAAAGATTTCAAGAAAATATAGATAGATTTTCAGTTGTCCAAATGTGCCACATCTGCCAAGAATCATATCCTGTAATCTAGGTTTTGAGATATTCTGAAGGACCTGTTTGCAGACGATGTAACAATGAAAGAGGTTCACATCATTTTTCTGGCTATAATAACATGGATCCTAGTGAGCAACCTCATATTTTAAGAGTTCTTACTCAAGTTGAAGAAATGCTAATAACACGTGTAAATCCTATTTTGCAAGTGACACATGCTCGAGGTGGGCAATATAAGTATAGCGGACACACAATTAGCTTTCCCCAAGATATTTATACAATTGCACAAAGTCTTCCTCGACATGTTGAATATCTTGACTTTCTAATTGTGAGGAGACATGCTACTTAGTCTAAATATTATGAATGTTATGTAAAAAGATCTCGAGTTATGGCTGCATTGCGTTTCAAGATTGAATGTGATCAATATTATCGAGATGTTGTAATTGACTATTATTCAGTGAATGCTTTGCCTGAAAGATCAAGAGATGTCTTCTCCAGGCTTAAATTTTTTTATTGTGACATTGCAAAATCTAAGATCAATGCAGCTAATAATGAAGGGTTTCCTCTTGAGCATTTTCCCTCTCATCCTTCTTCTTTTGTTGCTCACCTACCCAATGAACAAAGAGAAGTGGGAGAAATTAGAGCATTTCTTGATAATGTTGATTCTTCACATGTTCATGAAATGGATTGGCCTAATATTGGAACATCTCTAGTGAATGAATATAATACTAAGGGGTTATTAGATATGACATTCCCCACATTGTTCCCCACTGGTGATGCTGATTGGTCTCAACCACGCATTTGTACTGTTGAACTTCATGAGTATGCATTACATCTTCTTAGATACTATGATCAGAGGTTTGGAAGCCATCCTCGCTTCCGATATTACCTATTCAACATGATAATGAGGCATCGTAGCCAAGCAACTACTTCAGTTTTTGTGAAGAAAAATTTACATGATAACTCACCGACAACAATTGATAACTTGTGTCAGCAACTTTCTGATTTACCAGATAATAAGTTGGCTGAGCATCTTATGTGGTTTGGGTCTTCTCTAAGAGGTACAAGGGCATACTGGACTAAATGTCGGGCTGAATTGACTAACATGATTACTCAGTTGGGATGTCCATCTTTGTTTTTACTTTGAGTGCAGCTGATACAAAGTGGCTAGAGCTGCATAGCCTCATGCCTATACCCTCACATTCTCGTTCCTTAAATGAGCATTGTATGAAAATTGAAAATGTTATCCAGTACCCTCATATTGTTGCCACATTTATGCACCATAGATTCAATATATTTCGAGAGGAAGTTATCCAAAAATATCTTAAAGCTAAAGACTTCTGGTACAGGTATGTTTTCTTGAATTTATTTTCTATTCATTTTCAATTTCTTATTAATTTTCTATTTATATTTTTTGTAGCAACTATGTATTCATTTTTTTTAGATATGAGTGGCAACATAGAGGTTCAGCACATATCCATGGTTTCCTATGGTTGCAAGGATCTCCTAACATGGAAATACTTGATTGGTAAAATGATTGTGATTTGCAACATGCAAAGAGAAATTTCTTTGAAAATTATGTAACTGCATGGAATCCACGTGAAATGCATTGTCGCAATATAATGGTTCCAAGAAGTCTCAATGACGAACCTTGCCTATTGAATATTGATCAGATTTTCTCTTGCAATCCTCATAATGATTATGAAGAATTGTTGAACCATGTCCAAAGGCACACAAAGTGTAGTGTAGATTCTTGTTTGTGCAAAAAGGGCACTATTCTCGCTTGTCGGTACAATGCTCCATGGGATCTTTCTGAGGAATCAAGATTTTTCATAGATGATCAAGGAAGAAAAAAATATGACCCAGCAAGAAATGATGATAGGCTCAATGTACATAAAATTGACCTTCTAACAATGTGGCGTGCAAATTTTGAGTGCCAACCAGTGTTTTCTCGGCATGCTATCCTAAAATATATTGCTAAGTATGCATCAAAAGTAGAGAAAAGGTATGAAACTTATCATGATATGTTAACTAGAATTTCAAATTCTATTGCCTATGAGGATCATTCTTTATGTGCTTACAGAAGGTTTCTTGCAAAAACAATTGTTGAATGTGACATTGGAGCACAAGAAACATGCCATATGTTGCTTAAGCTACCTCTTGTTGTTTGTAGTCGAAAATTTGTTTCGTTAAATGTTGGGAGAAATGTTTTCAGGAAAATATCAAGGGATGACATGCAATGTTCATCTGAAAATAATTTTGTTCAAAATTATCAGAAGAGGCCTTTTTTCCTTGAACATTTATCTTTGATAGAAACAACAAGATCTTGGACATTTGATAGCAAGCGTAAAAAAGATCCCTGGAAGCCTAGAGATGTTCATGCGATTTTTCAGGTCTGGCTATGGTTTTATTCTATTCCTAGTGAAGGTTCAGAGGAATTTGAAACCTTTTGTTGGACATAATTTCTCTTGTACAAGCCATTTCGTGACATTTCCGCGGAGATTAGGCATTCAGCTGAAATTATTGTTGAAAATTGGAGAAATTTCCGATATCGAGCATGGCATGTTGATCGAAATCCATCAATTGTTGAAAATATTGAAGATGGAGAAGATGGTGATTTTGATAACCAGGAAATGAATCTTGAAGATTATTTTCAAGAGTGGCAACTTTTCTCTCGCTTGGTTCCACCAAGTAATGTCAATGTTTCTGATCTTCAAACCCTTGGTTGAAGGGATTTTGATATATCCTTTAACGGGCAAAGTAAAACTATTTCTGGTTATGTGGCAGAAGAATCTATTAATTTTATAAGGAATGGAATATCAAGGGGTGATATTGTTGACCTTTCAAATAGAACATTTGCCTTTCTAGATTCATTGGCAGAAAAACAACAACTTGCTTTTGAAATTGTTTTAAGGAATTTTTCTAAATATGAGGTTCGTGAAGCTCTTCTTATGATTGTTCAGGGCACTGCAAGTACTGGCAAATCTTTCCTTATCCATTGTATTTCTAAAGCTCTTTCTAATCTGTCAAGTAATGGAAAAAGTCCTTTGCTTCTTCTTGCCCCAATAGGAATAGTTTCTTTTAATATACATGTAAAAACAATACACTCTGCTCTGAAAATCCCAATTAAAGATATGAAACCACTACAGGGTCAATCACTGGCAGTATTCCAAGAAGAAATGAGGCATATTCGATATATATTGATTTATGAAATGAGCTTCTTAGGATCAAGGTTATTCATGAAAATAGATGCTCGATTACGAGAAGCATTTCCAGAGAAAAAGAATTGTCCTTTTGGTGGTAGATCCATCATCCTTGTGGGTGACCTTGGCCAGCTACCTCCTGTGAGAGATAAGCCTTTGTATGCAGGTAATATAGTAGGGAAAGTCTTGTGGAAAAAATTCAACATTATTGTTTCTTTTGACACAATATTTCACCAACAAGGGAGTAATGAGAAACAATCTTGTTTTCGTAGAGTCCTCAATAACATAAGAAACACAGAACCTGTTCTTGATGATTGGGAGTTTCTTATGTCACGGGATGATATCAGGTTGCATCCTAGAGAAAGGGATTTATTTAATTCAACAGTTCACATGTTTGCAACAAATAATTTGGCCTCCTTCCATAACAAGCATATGGTGAAATCATTAAATTCTCCAATTGCACGATATATTGCTGCGAATTCAATGCATTCAGAAATCAGTGGTGCCAATGATGATCAACTGGATCGTGAAGTTTTGTTGTGTCGTGGCCAACGTGTTATGTTGACATGTAAAGCTAGTTTGGTGAATGGTGCACTTGGGTATGTGAAGGAAATATTTTATATGCCTGCCTCTAAGCCACCTGAGCTTCCAATGTTCAAAACTATTATTTTTGATAAGTATGTTGGTATTCCGTTTGATGCAAGCAATCCAAACATTGTACCTATCACACTATTGATAAGAGGAAATTGAAAACAAATTCCTTTAAAGATGGCATGGGCTCTTACAATTCACAAGTCACAAGGTTTGACTTTAGAACGAGCATCAATTGATATCAGGAATAAAGAGTAGCAAAGCCTGGCCTTCACAACCATATCAAGAGTGAAATCAATAGATGGTTTACACATTGCACCACCTTTCTCTTATCAGCGTTATGCCAAGATGAAAAATAGTGCATATGTTACAATTAGGAAGAAAGAAGAGGAGAGATTAAAGTCCATATCATTATGACATGCAACTATTGATACTTTTAGCTCTTTATATATATATTTTTTGAATTTCTTTTATTTTCCTCTTTATTTACTTTTAATATAATAATGCTTTTGATATATTAATGAGATGAATACATTCATCAAATTCATAGTAGTATTTTGGAATGTTGTTTACATCATTTTTCATGTTGTTTAATTTTCTTATTTTTTTAAGTGGTTATTGTTATTTTTCTTACAATCAACCATTCAGAGATAAAAACCAGTTATATGAGCCAATCATTAAAAATCAAGATGGAATTACATATCACTGTGACATGTAACTAACAGTATTGTGACATATTTATAGAATGTGTTTTAATTGTTTTTATTGTCCTCTCTATTTTCATTTAGTATAATAATTATTTTCATGTATTAATGAAATGAATACATTCATGAGATCCAATATAGTAATATATGAGAAATATCTTACATCATTTTTCATGCTGTTCAATTTACCTCCTTTTTTTAAGTCGTTGTTATTATTTTGTTTACAATAAACCATTCAGACATGTACAACTAGTTATATGAGCCAGTCATTAAAAATAAAGATTGAAGTCCATATCCCTATGACATGAAACTAAAAATATTTATCAATGTGGTTTGCTAAATATGATGTGGTTTGGTTCAATGACAACATATTTATATTTGATAATTATATTAAACTAAAATTAATATATACATTGACATTAATTTAAATACAAATATAGAATTACTAACATTATTAATATTTCATTTTAAACGTTAAGTTTAAAAATTTGTGATTTCTTGATTATTGTAATAGGGGTCATATCACTCATTTCATGTGTACAATATGTATTTCTAATGATTATGCTATATTATTTATAATAAGGCATATATATATATATATATATATATATATATATATATATATATATATATATATATATATATATATATATATATATATATATATATATATATATCCCCAGATGTTTCTATCTCTTTGTGTATTAATTTTTATTTTGTCGTTTTTCCTTTCAAATGCAGATATGGATAATAATGATGGCATCTATTATAATCAAGCGGTGGAAAATATTTCTAGACTGATCAGTTTTCTTTCTTATCTTCGGAACAAGCTCGATAGAAAACATGGCTTCCATCCTGCTTTTATTGATGAGCATCTTCGTGTGTTAGATGAAATGAAAATGAATGTAAAATACTTGTTGCATGTGCACATGAGGGAGGCTGGGAGAAAAACAAGAAGGGATTAGTTGGAAAGTGTTAAGTATCGTGATCATTATCTTGTTGATTTGCATTTTTGTTCCTTTTGTGGTCGGTCTGGTTGTGTTCTTGAAGAGGCTATTTGATAAATGACATTTGATGGAGAGTTTTGAGTCCATTTTTGTAGTGGGATTTCTTTATGTAAAGACAACAAAAAACATATGTTAATTTCAATGTTATTATTCTGGTTTCACTGATGGCGGAATTGAATATCACTTTAGTTTATTAATTCATTTGGTTTATAATATTAACAATCAATAAGGTTCCCCCGGATGTGGGTGTTTCAATGGCGAGTTAATGGGATGGGACAGAGGGGTGGCAAGCCCTACCGACATCTGCCCACCTGGTAGGTGGTGTTAAATGGATAGTTGTGCAACAACATGCTTCATTTATACTCCCCTCCTTCCAACGCCATGGGCTCTGAAAACTTCGTCTCTTGCTCGACTTCGACTGTGACGCACCATTCCTCCGCATGCTCCGGCGGGATTCTCACCATGGGTGCAGTTAAGAAAACAGATCGGCTTGGTATGGGAAGGACAGACTTGGCGCATGTCGAGGCCTGTCTCAAGGTGGGTGGGTACCGAACACAACAGGTTAAATATCACCTGCTCTCGGATTTCCTTCAGAATTGTCTTGGCGTCGTTAGTTGTTGTGTGCATAGTGGGGAGAGGGTCTATCAGTGTTTGTTTTGTTCTATGAAGAGGGAGGCTCATCCTCCTGGGAAAGTAAAGCTGCTGTTGCGACCTCATCCGAGCTCGGGCCACCCTTCGCTGGCTTTCACAGTTGTCTTTGACACATTCTGGACCCCGCTCCATCTCACTATGACGAGGATTCGACACCGTTTGCGGAGCAGAAGAGGTAGCTCTCAGAGCCATCCGTCTCATGTTCTTTCCAGCCCATCTCCAGACTCTTCCTCCTTTGGCGAAGGCTCGAGCCACTACCCTAGAACTCATAGCGGTCAGGGGCGCTCTCATGATTTCCGCCTATTCTGGGGTCCCCATTCGCATCGCCCTCCAGCCTCCTCTGCTCCTACTACTGGTACTGCTCGGTTCACCTTCAACAGTACCCTCAACCGCCCTCGGATTACAGCCATTATCTCGGTGGTTTTTCTTGAAGACAGCTTGCCAGGGGAGTCCAGCTCGTAGCCGACCGTTCCTGAGGCAAATGTTGCTTCTCCTGACACCCAGTTCTCGAATTTCAATCTGGGCGGTGGCAATTTCCTGGCGCAGCCTCCGTCTTGCCCTGTAGATTCTGTTCTGGATGAAGACATGCTTTCTGCTGAACCTGGTGCCCCGGCTTCTCACGAAGGGCCTGCTCCTGACATGCACACCACCGGCTGGTGCAGGATTGTGGAGGAGACTCCGGAAGACTAATGGGTTCATTGCTTGGTTTTTTTCTCTGTTTCTTTCACCCAACCTTTTGGGTTTTTTCTGTTCTGGTAGCTATGAAGCTTTCTGGCCCCTTTTGTTTCTTCTGGGTCAAAGTATCTCTTGGAAAAATATAGCTCTGCACCCCTGCATGGGTTTCGACAGTTTACTACTCTGTTTTTTCCTGAATTTTCTGCCTACAAGGTAGTAGTCACTGACTTCGGTCTCGATGTAATTTTATCCACTTGTTAATAGATTAGTTTTACGTAAAAAAAAAAACAATCAATAAGGTTGATTGATCACTTGCAGTTTTTCATAATAATAATCATGTGACTTTAAAATTCCTCTCTATTTAAAATATTAGGTCATATTCTTTATTAAGCCATTGTGTTTTTAATATTGTTCCCTTTGCCTTATTGGTCTTAGGTTATTACTATTTTTCCCTTGGGTTCACCAATTCCTTGGGTTTATAATATTAAATCCTTGGGTTTATTAGTTCTTTTGGTTTATAATATGAATAATCCCTTGGGTTAATTATTAGTGTTTATTAATTTCTTCAACTTGAGTATTTTTTTATTAATTTTATTGATCCTTCGACTTTATTAATCGCTTGAGTTTATTAATAATTTTTGTTTATAATACTGATTTGTTGGGTTTATAATATTAATAATCCCTTCATTTTATTGATGTTCTTTTTTTATAAGATTAATAGTCCCTTTGGTTTATTGATGTTTTATGTTTATAATATTAATATTTCACTGTATTTGTTGATCCATTGAGTTTATAACATTGATTCCTTAATTTTTTGGATTCTTTCAGTTCGTAATATTATTCCCTTCAGTTTATTAAATCCAAACATTGGGGTTTAAATATTAGTCCTAGAGTTTAATACTAATTCATTGTCTAATTTCACATTATGAAAAACACTCACTTAATATGAAAATCAACCATGGGAAACCATTTTTAATTAGCATTAGCCATAGTCGATCAATGTCATCCATGATCAAATGTCACATTCTGACAAATATTGTCTCAATATGAAAATCACCCATGGCCAACCATGGTCATAGTTGGTCTAACATCGCATTGTGACAACAATTGTCTCAATGTTTAAATCAAGCATGGTAAACCATGTTTATTCCCCTCGGTTTATAATATTAATAATCATTTCACTTTATCAATTATTTTTATTTAAAAATTGATTCCTAAGATTTATTAATCATGTGATTTTCTCATTCATTTGCATTTAAAATATTTATTCCTAGCCTTTACTAATATTTTCTGTTTTTTATATGTATCCTTTTGCCTTGTTGATCTCTTATGTTTTTAATATTTTTTCCTTGGATTCCCAAATTCTTTTGGTTTATAATATTAAACCCTTGGGTTTATTAGTTCTTTTGGTTTATAATATGAATAATCCCTTGGGTTAATTATTAGTGTTTATTAATTTCTTCAACTTGAGTATTTTTTTATTAATTTTATTGATCCTTCGACTTTATTAATCAGTTGAGTTTATTAATAATTTTTGTTTCTAATACTAATTTGCTGGGTTTATAATATTAATAGACCCTTCGGTTTTTTGATGTTCTTTTTTTATAATATTAATATTCCCTTTGCTTTATTGATTTTTTGTGTTTATAATAATAATATTTCACTGTATTTGTTGATCCATTAGGTTTATAACATTGATTCATTAATTTTTCGGATTCTTTCGGTTCGTAATATTATTCCCTTCAGTTTATTAAATCCAAATATTAGGGTTTAAATATTATTCCTAGAGTTTAATACTATTGCATTGTCCAATTTCACATTATGAAAAATACTCACTCAATATGAAAATCAACCATGGGAAACCATTGTTAATTAGCATTAGCCATAGTCGATCAATCTCATCCATGATCAAATGTCACATTCTAACAAATATTATCTCAATATGAAAATCACCCATGGCCAACCACGGTCATAGTTGGTCCAACGTCGCATTGTGACAGCAATTGTCTCAATGTTTGAATCAAGCACGGTAAATCATGTTTATTCCCCTCGGTTTATAATATTAATAATCATTTCACTTTATCAATGATTTTCATTTAAAAATTTGATTCCTAAGATTTATTAATCTCTCTTTTAATCATGTGAGTTTCTCATTCATTTTCATTTAAATTATTTATTCCTAGCCTTGACTAATCTTTTTTGTTTTTTATATGTATACCTTCGCCTTGTTGATCTCTTATGTTTTTAATATTTCTCCCTTGGGTTCCCCAATTCCTTTGGTTTATAATATTAAACCCTTGGGTTTATTAGTTCTTTTGGTTTATAATATTAATAATCCCTTCTGTTTAATGATTAGTTGATTTTAAAATTAATATTGATTCTTATGGTTTATTAATTTCTTAGGTTTTTGAATTTAAAATATTTATTCTTAGGGTTTGTTACTCTTTTATTTTTTTAATATTGATCCCTTGGCCTTATTGATTCCTTAATTTTTTGGATTCTTTCGGTTCGTAATATTATTCCCTTCAATTTATTAAATCCAAATATTGTGGTTTAAATATTAGTCCTAGAGTTTAATACTAATGCATTGTCCAATTTCACATTATGAAAAACACTCATTCAATATGAAAATCAACCATGGGAAACCATTGTTAATTAGCATTAGCCATAGTCGATCAATGTCATCCATGATCAAATGTCACATTCTGAAAAATATTGTCTCAATATGAAAATCACCCATGGCCAACCATGGTCATAGTTGGTCCAACGTCGCATTGTGACAACAATTGTCTCAATGTTTAAATCAAGCATGGTAAACCATGTTTATTCCCCTCAGTTTATAATATTAATAATCATGTGACTTTATCAATGATTTTTATTTAAAATATTGATTCCTAAGATTTATTAATCTCTTTATTAATCATGTGAATTTCTCATTCATTTGTATTTAAAATATTTATTCCTAGCCTTTACTAATTTTTTTTTTTTATACATATCTCTTGGCCTTATTGATCTCTTATGTTTTTAATATTTTTCCCTTGGATTCCCCAATTCCTTTGGTTTATAATATTAAACCCTTGGGTTTATTAGTTCTTTTGGTTTATAATATTAATAATCCCTTGTGTTTATTAATTAGTTGATTTTAAAATATTGATTCTTATGGTTTATTAATTTCTTAGGTTTTTGAATTTAAAATATTTACTCTTAGGGTTTGTTACTCTCTTGTGTTTTTAATATTGATCCCTTGACCTTATTGATAACTTATGTTTTTAATAATTTTCCCTTGGGTTCACCAATTCCTTTGGTTTATAATATTAAACCCTTGAGTTTATTATTTCTTTTGGTTTATATTATTAATATTCCCTTGGGTTTATTAATCTCTTGAGTTTAAAATATTAAATACTATTGTTTATTAAATTCTTAGGTTTTGGGTTTAAACTATGTTAATTTCAATGTTATTTTTTTGGTTTCACCAATGGCAGAATTTAATATCACTTTAGTTTATTAATTCAATCGGTTTATAATATTAACAATCAGTAAGGTTGATTGATCACTTGTGATTTATCATAATAATAATCATGTGAATTTAAAATTCCTCTCTATTTAAAATATTGGGTCGTATTCTTTATTAATCTATTGTGTTTTTAATATTGTTCCCTTCACCTTATTGGCCCCTTACATTATTAATATTTTTCCCTTGGGTTCACCAATTCCTTTGGTTTCTAATATTAAACCCTTGGGTTATAGTTCTTTTGGTTTATAATATGAATAATATGTTGGGTTAATTATTAGTGTTTATTAATTTCTTTGGTTTTTATATTTTTTTTTATTAATTTTATTGATACTTCCACTTTATTAATCACTTGAGTTTATTATAATTTTTATTTCTAATACTATTTTGTTGGGTAATATTTTTCCCTTGGGTTCACCAATTCCTTTGGTTTATAATATTAAACCCTTGGGTTTATTAGTTCTTTTGGTTTATAATATGAATAATCCCTTGGGTTAATTATTAGTGTTTATTAATTTCTTCAACTTGAGTATTTTTTTATTAATTTTATTGATCCTTCGCTTTATTGGTCCCTTAGGTTATTAATATTTTTCCCTTGGGTTCACCAATTCCTTTGGTTTCTAATATTAAACCCTTGGGTTATTAGTTCTTTTGATTTATAATATGAATAACACGTTGGGTCAATTATTAGTGTTTATTAATTTCTTTGGTTTTTATATTTTTTTTATTAATTTTATTGATCCTTCGATTTTATTAATCACTTGAGTTTATTAATAATCTTTATTTCTAATACTATTTTGTTGGGTAATATTTTTCCCTTGGGTTCACCAATTCCTTTGGTTTATAATATTAAACCCTTGGGTTTATTAGTTCTTTTGGTTTATAATATGAATAATCCCTTGGGTTAATTATTAGTGTTTATTAATTTCTTCAACTTGAGTATTTTTTTATTAATTTTATTGATCTTTCGCCTTATTTTTTTTTCTAAGTGAGACTAATTCTATTAATTTATAAAAATACTGATACAAAACTGCCACATCTGCTACTGTGAAAGCCAGACAGCTGGGGTTGATCAACAAAACTGTTCTTGAGAATTCTGGGTCGCCCATAGTGGGAAACCGACCCGTTAAACATAAGTAACTGGGCCGCCCATGATAGGGAAACCAGCCATGAGTTTATACAAGACACATAAACAGTAGCATAAAAACTAGAAACATCTATCTGCCAAACAGATTGGCAACTGAAACAGTAAAACTCAAAAATTCCAGCAGTAATTGAGCAGGGAGATTCAACCCTCATGCTCTGAAGATAGTGGCTCCTCCTCAACTCTGCATCCATATTCATTCTCGTCGCTGCTGTCCACCTTACCATATTGACTATCAATCTTCATGTCCTGGTTCTCAGCTTCAGAACGCGGCCCAATTTGAAGAGAGGGGTTGGAGCAATGGGCATGAGGAGGGGAGGGGGGAGCGGGATGAGGGATTTCTTCACACAGGGAGACTGTAATGAAAGCAGTGATAATGGAGTCGAAGGAGGTGCAGTGGAAACAGAGCTCAGCGTTCTGGGTGGTTTGCCTGATGGTGGACCCCAAAAACCTTCTGCCCGGAGGGTTGAGCTGACTGGGAGGGGCAGAAGCACCAGGAGGGAGGGGCTGACTGGGAGGAACGGGAGGGTCGTGAGGGGTGGACTGACAGGGAGGCTCAGAAGGAACAACGGGAGTGGGCTGACTAGGAACGCCACCAGAAACACGCATGCGCCCACGTCCCCTTCCTACATTGCGTGAATTCTCAGTGCTTCGCCTACTGCCTCTACCTCTGCCTCCGCCTCTGCGCGAAGCTGGCGGGGGAGTAGGTTCGTCACTCTCAGAAGAGGAGCTCAACTTAGAAAAGGGTGAAGGAGGAAGGAGAGAGGCTTGGCCTCGACTGACTCCACTCCGACAACGCATTCGCTACCTGAGGCGTGGCATGGCGAGCAGAAGGTGGCGCAAGCGAGGCCGGCCTAAGAAGGGGTCGGGAGCTTTGACAGCAATGGGGAGACCACCGAGGTGGCGCAGGCTAGTTAAATGAACAGAAGAGCTAGAGGTCCAATTAGCAGAGGAGCAAAAACCTTGAGAATGCAAATTGGAGCTGAAAGGAAGCAAAGTACCTGTAAAGAACACATCTGAGACACCAAACGAAGCAGAGGCACTGTAGAACGGGTTGTTGGTGAAGTGGACACCCGGTGTCGTCTCCAAGCAGGCCAGGATGTAGCATCGACACCCAGTCTGCGTTTTGTGGCTCGAATTGGCATAACCAGGCAGGCAAACACTGCGCAAGGGAGTCAGAGTTCTCCCATGGCCTTCTCCATTCTTCTCACCATCCATAGTGAGAGCAATCAACAAAAAAATCGCCATATACTGCAGAGCCAAGGTGCAATAACTACAGAGATGGTCGAACCGAGGCATATTAATAACGCCATCAGGTGAAATACGTGGGGCCATGTGGGCACAGCACGCAAGCGTCGTTGGGAGCTGCGCAGATGCCCAGGGCACTTTAATGCTCCACCACATCCGCATCTGGAGTGATATTTTGCCTTATTGGTCCCTTAGGTTATTAATATTTTTCCCTTGGGTTCGCCAATTCCTTTGGTTTCTAATATTAAACCCTTGGGTTATTAGTTTTTTTGGTTTATAATATGAATAATATGTTGGGTTAATTATTAGTGTTTATTAATTTCTTTGGTTTTTATATATTTTTTTATTAATTTTATTGATCCTTCCACTTTATTAATCACTTGAGTTTATTAATAATTTTTATTTCTAATACTATTTTGTTGGGTAAATTTTTTCCCTTGGGTTCACCAATTCCTTTGGTTTATAATATTAAACCCTTGGGTTTATTAGTTCTTTTGGGTTATAATATGAATAATCCCTTGAGTTAATTATTAGTGTTTATTAATTTCTTCAACTTGAGTATCTTTTTATTAATTTTATTGATCCTTCGTCTTATTGGTCCATTAGGTTATTAATATTTTTCCCTTGGGTTCACCAATTCCTTTGGTCTCTAATATTAAACCCTTGGGTTATTAGTTCTTTTGGTTTATAATATGAATAATACGTTGGGTTAATTATTAGTGTTTATTAATTTCTTTGGTTTTTATATTTTTTTTATTAATTTTATTGATCCTTCAACTTTATTAATCACTTGAGTTTATTAATAATTTTTATTTCTAATACTATTTTGTTGGGTAATATTTTTCCCTTGGGTTCACCAATTCCTTTGGTTTATAATATTAAACCCTTGGGTTTATTAGTTCTTTTGGTTTATAATATGAATAATCCCTTTGGTTAATTATTAGTGTTTATTAATTTCTTCAACATGAGTATTTTTTTATTAATTTTATTGAGCCTTCACCTTATTGGTCGCTTAGGTTATTAATATTTTTCCCTTGGGTTCACCAATTCCTTTGGTTTCTAATATTAAACCCTTGGGTTATTAGTTCTTTGGTTTATAATATGAATAATATGTTGGGTTAGTTATTAGTGCTTATTAATTTCTTTGGTTTTTATATTTTTTTATTAATTTTATTGATCCTTCGACTTTATTAATCACTTGAGTTTATTAATAATTTTTATTTTTAATACTATTTTGTTGGGTAATATTTTTCCCTTTGATTCTTTCTATATATATATATATATATATATATATATATATATATATATATATATATATATATATATATTACAAATTAATATATAGTATGTATATAGTTATGTTGGCAATATGATGCAGAGTGTTGTCCTTGATGGCAACCCACTTGATGAAGATGATGGCAACCTACTTAATGAAGGTGTTCTTGATGCTTGATGAGTTTATTAATGAAGTAAATCTGATGTTCTAAAAATAGCTCAGAAGTAACAAAAGAAAGGAATTTTAGGAAGTGCCAAAGAAATGATAAATAGGTATGTCACTATGCATACGCGGATTTGTTAAGGCGAAGTAGTGTATGTACGTAGAAAAGTACGTGCCAAGTCGCGTATGCTCAATTGCGCTCTAAAAGAATAAAACCAGGAGTTACTACCATGGTATTGACCCATTGTATTGAGCGATGGATTGTCTATGTGATCCCATCCAGGAATACCATCGGAAGTTGTGTGGTTTTGGCTCATGGTATTGTCAAAGGCTATATCTATTTAAGGAGAAGAAATTCATTGTGCAATGAGTGTCCATGAGTCTAGGTTTGAATGTATACTTCACTCTGAAGTATGTCTGAATGAAAAGGGTAACAGTTTGATGATAGATCTGAATCTATGATGCACCTATGAAGAAAATGATGAAGAGGGATCTCTAGATCTGAAATGTATATGTATCTTCTGGATCTGTTTATGGAATGATTAGATCTGTGATCTGGTGAATCTGTGTTGAAGTAAAGAATGAAGATCTGAGCTGTTTATCTGTTCTGGAGAGCTGCACTGCCCTAAAATGTCTGAAGATCCATACGCAGGTTCGTCAAGGAGAAAGCGCGTATATACGCGGCTTGTATTCAGTGAAAGCGCGTATGGGAATTGAAGTTAGCTTTGAAATGTGTGCTGATGTATACGCGGGTTGGTATTTGTGAAAGCACGTATATATGTAGGTTCAGTGAAGAAAAAGCGCGTATGTAATTTAGGGTTTGCTGAAGTATGTGGTATGAAATGTCTGATCTGTTCTACTGTTTTACTACTATCTGACAATGATGTATTCATATAGATCTGGGTTGTTTGAATGATGATTATGCTACTGGTTATATTGATGAAAGATCAAGTTGTTGATTGATTGATTGATGATTCAATGAATGAAGTGATGGAGTTATAAGTTTCAGTTTGATGTATGATTGAGCTTAAATGTCTGGAGTGGGTCCAGTCTGAAAATATGATGAAAAGTGGCCTGAAAGTTGTGTTCTAAAAGAATTTATTGGATCCAGTGTGAAAATTGATGAAACGTGGTCCATGGTGGTGCTGACGGATGTAGCCTTCAGTCAGGGGGTTGTAGCTCCCTTCTAGGTGAGGCTGGTAAACGAGAGCAGGGGGTTGTAGCTCCCTTCTAGGTGAGGCTGGTAAACGAGAGAAGGGGGTCATAGCTCCCTTCCAGGAGAGGCTGGTAAACGAGAGCAGGGGGTTGTAGCTCCCTTCCAGGAGAGGCTGGTAAACAAGAGAAGGTTGTAGCCTTCTGCAGTTGGGTGCCTGCGTGTTGGTATGAGTCTGTGCCAGTACATGGTTGTAAGATGTTTTCTCTATAATAAAATATTGAAGGCTGAGAAACTGACAGCGGTGGTTTTCTCCCTACTTGGGTTTCCACCTAAAATCCTGGTGTTCATGTGTGTTGCTTATGTGTGATGGTTTATTCTGTTATTACTGCACATGCTTACTGTTAAATAAACATCTGATGAATGAATGATGCATAGACCTAAGTAAAGAAATAAATGCATAATAATATCTTTGTGTATACGCAAGTTTTATGAAGGATATCCGCGTGTATACGCTAGTTGTCTTCAGCAAAGTAGCGTATGGGTTTTAGTGAATGGAAAAGTAAAAATATTTGAGTATGCCCTAAATACTGATTCACCCCCCCCTCTCAATATTTTTCCCAACAATTGGTATCAGAGCAGGTCCTTTTGCAGAAGCTTGATCGCTTGAAGGAGATCTGTCACAATGGGGAGGAAGCCAAAGAACAAGGCTACTCTAAAGGAGATATCTCAGAAAACATGTGCAGCAGAAAATGAAGAAGATAAAACAGGTACTGATTGTTTTTCTTGTGATTCACTTTCTTGTGCATGCAATGGTGAAGATAGTGAAAGTAATGTTTTGGATCTAGAGGAAACTATCAAGATCAAAGTTGAAGATCAACAAAGATCACTTAAAGAGAAAGAATCTATATATAAAGAAATGATCTCTCAAATGAAAGGACAGATAGAAACTATGAAGGGTCAGATGGAAATGTATCAAAGACAGATAGAAATGTATCAAAGGGTGTACGATAATGTGATCAATCGAAATAAAGAACTTGAAGCATAAATCATCTCTCTGAAGGAAGATCTGGAAAAGTCAAACAAGAAGAATGAAAGACTTGAAGCTAAAATCAACTCTCTCAAAGAAGATATGGAAAAATCAAATAAGAAGAATGAAGAACCCCTACCATTCGAAAAGGAAGGACTTGAAGCAGAAATCATCTCTCTCAAAGAAGATCTGGAAAAAGCAAATAAGAAGAATGAATAACTGCTACAAACATGTGAAGAACAAGGAAATTGGTTGAAGGAAGAAATTTTAAAATTGAATGATCAAGTAGAAGAAGGAAAAAGGGTCGAATAAAGCATGAAGAAGCAATGCCAAAAATTGGAGGTTGAGGTAAACACTCTCAAAGGTAAATTATAAGAAAAGGATAAACTCTTGAGGTTTCAAGATAGTACTAAGATTCTGGACAATATTCTTAGTAATCAAAGGTCTCCTGCTATTAAACTTGGTCTTTGTTTTCATGAAACTGTTAAAGGAGAATCTAGTTCACAAGGAAATGCACCTATGAAGAAAATGATGAAGAGGGATCTCTAGATCTGAAATGTATATGTATCTTTTGGATCTGTTTATGGAATGATTAGATCTGTGATCTGGAGAATCTCTGCTGAAGTAAAGAATGAAGATCTGAGCTGTTTATCTGTTCTGGAGAGCTGCACTGCCCTAAAATTTCTGGAGATCTATACGCAGGTTCGTCAAGGAGAAAGCGCGTATATACGCGTCTTGTATTCAACGAAAGCATGCATGGGAATTGAAGTCAGCTTTGAAATGTGTGCAGATGTATATGCGGGTTGGTATTTGTGAAAGCGCGTATATACGCAGGTTCAGTGAAGAAAAAGCACGTATGTAATTTAGGGTTTGCTGAAGTATGTGGTATGAAATGTCTGATCTGTTCTGTTGTTTTACTACTATATGACAATGATGTATTCATACAGATCTGGGTTGTTTGAATGATGATTATGTTGCTGGTTATATTGATGAAAAATCATGTTCTTGATTGATTGCTTGATGATTCAATGAATGAAGTGATGGAGTTATAAGTTTCAGTTTGATGTATTATTGAGCTTAAATGTGTGAAGTGGGTCTAGTCTGAAAATATGATGAAAAGCGGCCTGCAAGTTGTGCTCTAAAAGAAGCTATTGGATCCAGTGTGAAAATTGATGAAACGTTGTCCATGGTGGTGCTGAGGGTTGTAGCCTTCAGTTAGGGAGTTGTAGCTCCCTTCCAGGTGACGCTGGTAAACGAGAGCAGGGGGTTGTAGCTCCCTTCCAGGTGAGGCTGGTAAACGAGAGCAGGGGTTCGTAGCTCCCTTCCAGGAGAGGCAGGTAAACAAGAGCAGGGGGTTGTAGCTCCCTTCTAGGAGAGGCTGGTAAACGAGATAAGGTTTTAGCCTTCTGCAGTTGGGTGCTTGCATACTGGTATGAGTCTGCACCAGTACATGGTTGTAAGATGTTTTCTCTATAATAAAATATTGAAGGCTGAGTCAATGGCAGTGGTGGCTTTCTCCCTACTTGGGTTTCCACCTAAAATCCTGGTGTTCATGTGTGTTGCTTATGCGTGATGGTTTATTCTGTTATTACTACACATGCTTACTGTTAACTAAACATCTAATGAATGAATGATGCATAGACCTAAGTAAAGAAATAAATGCATAATAAGATCTCTGTGTATACGCGAGTTTTATGAAGGATATATGCGTGTATACGCTAGTTGGCTTCAGCAAAGTAGCGTATGGGTTTTAGTGAATGGAAAATTAAAAATATTTGAGTATGCCCTAAATACTGATTCCCCCCCCGCCCTCTGAGTATTTTTCCCAACAATTGGTATCAGAGCAGGTCCTTCTACAGAAGCTTGATCGCTTGAAGGAGATCTGTCACAATGGGAAGGAATCCAAAGAATAAGGCTACTCTAAAGGAGATATCTCAGAAAACATGTGCAGTAGAAAACGAAGAAGATAAAATAGGTAATGATTGTTGTTCTTGTGATTCACTTTCTTGTGCATGCAATGGTGAAGATAGTGAAAGTAATTTTTTGGATCTAGAGGAAGCTATCAAGATCAAAGTTGAAGATCAACAAAGATCACTTAAAGAGAAAGAATCTATCTATAAAGAAATGATCTCTCAAATGAAAGGACAGATAGAAATAATGAATGGTCAGATGGAAATGTATCAAAGACGGATAGAAATGTATCAAAGGGTGTACGATAATGTGACCAATCGAAATAAAGAACTCGAAGAAGAAATCATCTCTCTGAAGGAAGATCTGAAAAATTCAAATAAGAAGAATGAAAGACTTGAAGCTGAAATCATCTCTCTCAAAGAAGATCTGGAAAAATCAAATAAGAAGAATGAAGAACCCCTACCATTCGAAAAGGAAGGACTTGAAGCAGATATCATCTCTCTCAAAGAAGATCTGGAAAAATAAAATAAGAAGAATGAAGAACTTCTACAAACATGTGAAGAACAAGGAAATTGGCTGAAGGAAGAAATTTTAAAATTGAATGATCAAGTAGAAGAAGGAAAAAGGGTCGAACAAAGCATGAAGAAGGAATGCCAAAAATTGGAGGTTGAGGTAAACACTCTCAAAGGTAAATTAGAAGAAAAGGATAAACTCTTGAGGTTTCAAGATAGTACTAAGATTCTGGACAATATTCTTAGTAATCAAAGGTCTCCTACTATTAAACTTGGTCTTGGTTTTCATGAAACTGTTAAAGGAGAATCTAGTTCACAAGGAAGTGCTAAAGATTCAAAGGATGTCAATGCAAAACCTGAAGAGTTGAAAGAAACAAGAAGTCAACCGAAAATCATGAACACTCAAAGGAAATCATTCAATAATGTTGAATGCTTTAAATGTCATAATTATGGGCATGTTGCAGCCAATTGCAGAAGCAGATTTTTTCAGTCACAAACAAACAGATTCTACACAGAAAGGTACTCTAGTTTCTTCAAAGGATATTGTTTTTCATGTAGCAAGTATGGTCACAAAGCAGCTGATTGCAATAGAAGAAAGAATAGAAAAACATACTATGATCCTTATGCTTGCTTTTCTGGTCACATAAGATGTTATGCTTGTAATAAGTATGGGCATGTGGAAAAGGAGTGTAAGATGAACAGATTTGAGAAATTGGATAATTTCCAACACGCAATAAGAAGTTTCAAGCAAAGTTGGAAAAAGAAGGAGGACCAGTCAGAAACGTAGGGAATATTGACCCTACTGGAGTCATCCACTTCTAAATCTTACTTCTCTTAATGATTGCAGGAGTGATGTGAGATACATTATAGGGATTAGCAATGTATCGTCATAGGGGAAGCGATGTATGGTGATTCCCATGATGGTTTTGGTTATTCTGGTTATGTTTATTTCTGACAGAGCATCTGATGTGAAGAAGACAGGTACAAGTGGTACAAACTCAGGGGGAGATGTAGGAATGTGAAGTTTTCAATGTTTCACTTTCCATACGTGGGTTTTGTGAACTAAAGCCATGTATACACGCGAGTTACAGTGGAGACAGTCGCGTATGCATTTATGACAAGAAAAATAGTATGACAAGCTAAAGATCAGGAGCACAGGTTCAGGGGGAGCATCAGTCTGACTACTAATGATTGTATTATTGGCACTGTATCTGCTTATTTCTCAGTTCTAAATGATGATGACATGATACATGGTTTCTTATGATGAGATTATGGATGAGCCCTGTTTGATTTTTTCTGAAGAGTATTCTTTATTTTCACAAATGGATGAGATGGAAGTCTTATGATTCAGAGATAAGGACAGTTCATGCAGAGATTGTTGCTAATAACTTACTGTTGAAAGAGTTTCAGGTTGCTCAAGCTAAGGAGGAGCCTTGGTCATATGGAAAGGATGCTTGGATGCACATTTTTCAGAGGGAGCATTAGCCTTGCTGAGCGTAATGCATTGTTGGAATTATGATGGTTCTGAAATAAGATCTCTCTCTCTTGAGGTCTTTCTGGTACTGGTCATAAAAATTCATATTTGTAATTTGATGAAAAGTTCATGTTGAGACCTATGATGTAAAATTGTAATATTCAGTCATGTAAGTACTTGATCAAATATGTAAACCCACTTGGTTGGGTACTTGAGTCAAAAAGTGTAAACCCTCTTGGTTGGGTAGTTGAGTCAAATTTTGTAAACCCACTTGGTTGGGTATTTGAGTCTCATATGTAAATCCACTTGGTTTGATAGTTGATGTAAGTATGAGTCCTTGGTGATAGGAAGGTCATAGAGTCATGTACTTCATTGAAAAAAAAAAATATGTTTCAAGATTTAGCATGAACTCAGGGGGAGCATGGTAACTTCAGTGCACATCAGATCTACAACGCTCTTCTATCTAAATGAGGAGAAAAAAAACTTGTGTTGGTTTTCATCCACCCTTTGCCCTTGATGTCAAAGGGAGAGAGTGACATGGTGTTTGAATAGGGGAGAATATCATTATGCTTAATGTATCTATTTGTTGTGGTGATCGAACACCATCGTGGTTGCCATCAAGTCCAAAGGGGGAGATTGTTGGCAATATGATGCAGAGTGTTGTCCTTGATGGCAACCCACTTTATGAAGATGATGGAAACCTACTTAATGAAGTTGTTCTTGATGCTTGATGAGTTTATTAATGATGTAAATATGATGTTCTACAAGTAGCTCAGAAGTAACAGAAGAAAGGAATTTCAAGAAGTGCCAAAGAAATGATAAATAAGGTATGTCACTATGCATACACGGATTTGTGAAGGTGAAGTAGCGTATGTACGCGGAAAAGTACGTGCCAAGTCGCGTATGCTCAATTGCGCTCTAAAAGAGTAAAACCAGGAGTTACTACCATGGTATTGACCCATTGTATTGAGCACTGGATTGTCTATATGATCCCGTCCAGGAATACCATCGGAAGTTGCGTGGTTTTGGCTCATGGTATTGTCAAAGGCTAGATCTATTTAGGGAGAAGAAATTCATTGTGCAATGAGTGTGCATGAGTCTGGGTTTGAATGTATACTTCACTCTGAAGTATGTCTGAATGAAAAGGGTAACAGTTTGATGATAGATCTGAATCTATGATGCACCTATGAAGAAAATGATGAAGAGGGATCTCTAGATCTGAAATGTATATGTATCTTCTGGATCTATTTATGGAATGATTAGATCTTTGATCCGGTGAATCTGTGCTAAAGTAAAGAATGAAGATCTGAGCTATTTATCTGTTCTGGAGAGCTGCACTGCCCTAAAATATCTGAAGATCTATACGCAGGTTCATCAAGGAGAAAGCGCGTATATACGTGGCTTGTATTCAGCGAAAGCGCGTATGGGAATTGAAGTCAGCTTTGAAATGTGTGCAGATGTATACACGGGTTGTTATTTGTGAAAGCACGTATATACGCAGGTTCAGTGAAGAAAAAGCGCGTATGTAATTTAGGGTTTGCTGAAGTATGTGGTATGAAATGTCTGATCTGTTCTGTTGTTTTACTACTATCTGACAATTATGTATTCATACATATCTGGGTTGTTTGAATGATGATTATGCTGCTGGTTATATTGATGAAAGATCAAGTTGTTGATTGATTGCTTGATGATTCAATGAATGAAGTGATGGAGTTATAATTTTCAGTTTGATGTATGATTGAGCTTAAATGTGTGGAGTGGGTCCAATCTGAAAATATGATGAAAAGTGGTCTGCAAGTTGTGTTCTAAAAGAAGCTATTGGATCCAGTGTGAAAATTTATGAAATGTGGTCCATGGTGGTGCTGAGGGTTGTAGCCTTCAGTCAGGGGGTTGTAGCTCCCTTCCAGGTGAGGCTGGTAAACGAGAGCAGGGGGTTGTAGCGCCCTTCCAGGAGAGGCCGGTAAACGAGAGCAGGGGGTTGTAGCTCCCTTCCAGGAGAGGCTGGTAAACGAGAGCAGGGGGTTGTAGCTCCCTTCCAGGAGAGGCTGGTAAACGAGAGAAGGTTGTAGCCTTCTGCAGGTGGGTGCCTGCATGGTGGTATGAGTCTGCGCCAGTACATGGTTGTAAGATGTTTTCTCTATAATAAAATATTGAAGGCTGAGACAACGACGGCTGTGGTTTTCTCCCGACTTGGGTTTCCACATAAATTCCTGGTGTTCATGTGTGTTGCTTATGTGTGATGGTTTTTTCTGTTATTACTACACATGCTTACTGTTAACTAAACATCTGATGAAATGAATGATGCATAGACCTAAGTAAAGAAATAAATGCATAATAAGATCTCTGTGTATACGCGAGTTTTATGAAGGATATCTGCGTGTATACGCTAGTTGGCTTAAGCAAAGTAGTGTATGGTTTTTAGTGAATGGAAAAGTAAAAATATTTGAGTATGCCCTAAATACTGATTCACCCCCCACCCCCCCTCTCAGTATTTTTCCCAACAAGTTAATATTATTAATATATTATAAGTAAATATATAAAATATTTTGGTAATTTTAATCATAAATATATCATATTTATTTTGTTGAAATATATGTGGTGGGTAGTGGATATAGGCCTATTGGCCTATATCAACCACATTGGTGAATGTGGTTGTAAATCTATTTCATATAAGCCTATAGGCGTATATCAACCACATTGGGAAATGTGATTGTGCTAATATATCATTTAAAAAATTTTGTGAGTATATTAAATGTTTTCTCCCCTTCCTCAAACTTACGCCTATGGTTTTTTTAACCATTTGTTTTATATTTTAATTTATTATTTAATCAAAATTATTATTTTTAAAATTTTAAAATTATTTTTAATTTGGATATGATATAATTATAATTGTATTTAGAAGAAGGTAAATGTGTAAGTGTTAAAGGGTTGAGAGAAAAGTAAATGTTAAGTGTTAGATGTTATAAGTAAATATTTTTTAATTTCAATTTATTTTTTATATTGTAAGGTTATTTTTATTAATAAAATTAACATAAAAAAAAATATAATATATATATCATATTAAAATATATAACATTAGTAGTTATAAATTAACATCTATTTTATTATATAAATGAAAATAATGATTCCGTAATCATATAACAATATCACAAGATAATATAACATGATTCTTAACTATAAATATTTAGCACTATTTTACCATAAGTAGTATTAACTTCTAAATAAGCAATGGCTTAACAATGATGCATACACAAAAACCATAATTCATTTCAAAATAAAAAAAATATATATTTTAATTTCATTTTATAACATATTTTAAATAAAAAGTGAATACTTACAATAAATATAAAATATGACAAGATTTTTAACCATGACATTCACTCCTAATTTACCATGGATATAATTAAGTTATAAATAGAGGTTGTTACAATACCATAGGCCAATCTCATGGCTTATCAATACCACTTGCCAAAGAATAGTAACTCATTTCAAAATCAATATATTTTATAAAAAAATTATTTTACAACTTTTTAAAATTTAATTTAAAAGCAAAAAGCTATGAGAAATGTTGTAGTGGTGTAAATGTTTGTAAACATTTACATTTGGGCTCAAATAAAAAATAATAAAAAAAGTTAAAAGTAGTTCCTAGAGAGGTGCTCTCGAGCCAAATATGTAAAGATATCGTAATGTCTTGTAAACCTTTTGACTTACTTAAAATACAATAAAATATAAAATATAAAATATAAAAAAATAATAATGGTAATTATCAATACAGCATTTTGACTTAGTCAAATTACACAAAACTAAAAAAAAGAAAAATATAAAATTAATAATTAATAGTTATAAGTAGTTATAATTAATAATATAATCAGCCTAATTCATCTTAACTCTGAATCTACAAAGTTTTTAGAGAGATCAAATCTCTTGAGATGCAAACTTTTTTTTAGAGTGACATGAGATTTAATCCCTCTCAGCACTTAGTAGATCTTTGAGAATTTGTAAAGATAAGACAAGAGAAGATAATTGTTTGCCATGTGTAAGGTTGTAAGGTTAAGAATTTGTAAGGCTAACACAAAATAAGAGTGAGGTAAGGTAAAGCATTCTAATATGTAATACATATATAAAACAAAACAGAATTTTGTGTATATAAAGTAGTATGGTTGAAATAAATTAATATGTTTTCTTTCCTTTTTTTATTACATATTTTATAATATTTATAGACATTAAAATACTTATATGTTATTTGTAAAGATAAAGCAAGGGTGGATAATTATGTATCATGTGAAAGGTTGAAAATTGGATAATTATGTGCCATGGGGAAGGTTGAACAAAAGTGAATAATTATGTGCCATGTGAAAGGTTGATAATTTATAAGGCTAAGACAAAATAATTGTGAAGGTAAAGTTGAGAATATGCAACACGGACAAAACAAAACAAGAGTTGAGAATCTGTAACACGGACAAAACAAGAGTAAGATAAAACCGAAAATATGTACGAGTGTTTGATAGAAATTAAAGTAAAAAACTGGAAAATGATTTGAAAACCCTTAATTTTGTACTCGTACTAAACTCTATTATATGAATTGAGTCTGTATTGTCACTTTTAAAACAGGTTGACCTGAACAGTTCTATAAATCATTCATCTCCAGGCAAAACATCAGAGCACATCGCTACCACGTAGCTGTGGTGACATGTCATATCAACGAAACATATTTTTTCCACTGCCACCAATATTGAAACACATTTCATTTCTTTCCCTGCTATCACGTGGTTGTTGATTCTGTAGAATAATAATATTTTTATTATGAGGATCCGACTATAACATATTCCACACACGGGAATGCTATTCATAAATTCAGGAGAGTTGCATACGTTTGTTCTCTGCCAGCTTTTTGGTTCATTCAAACATCTGCCAGTCATATTGCAGGTTTTCTGCTACTCGACAACGCAGTGAAAACAACTCAATGGATTGCATGCGCAGATATTCCACATGGCTAACTTCCAAGTAATGGGACTCATCTTCATATCACATTTCACCATTAATTTTTTCGACTAGACCACACACAAATAGTATTGGAATCTGATTTTAGCACGGAATAGCACAGGCAAGATCTCATTCATGATTTTCGATTAATGTTGAGGAGTCAAACAAATGAACCTTTTTTCATAGGTAGATTTTAAGATATTTCAGAATTTGTAATATAAATAAATTGTAATACATTAGCATAGGTCTATTTTGACAGGTTTATTTTGACGGATCTACTAAGTGTTTAAAGATCAAATCTTTCAAGATGCAAATCTTTTTATTAGTGTAAAATTTGAGGAAATATTTGCACCTTGAGAGATTTGATTACTGCATGCCTTTTGTAAATCCTTAGTAGCTATGAATCTATTTTGATTTTGAGCAACACACTAAATAAATGTTTTAATTATAAGAATTTTTATTTTCACTTGCTTTATATAATACACAAGAGGTTAACATTGAAATATTTAATTTATGATTCACATTATCCACATACATTAAAATGTTAATACATGCTCCTCATATTTGGAGATATAAAATCAATCTCTCTCTACATTGAATTATTTTTATTACAAATATTTTTAATTGTTACATATCAATACTCTATCTCTCTATCTTCCTCCATATATATATATATATATATATATATATATATATATATATATATATATATATATATATGCATCGAATTATTTTTGTTATCAATAAATTTTCTATATATATACATTTAATTATGTTTTTTTAATTATTTTTTAAAATGCCACGTATCAAATCTATATTAAATATTGAAATAATTACAAGTCTCATTCATAACTTGAATTATAAAGTACCCATTGGTGTATCATCCGAGTTTTGCAATGTCTATTGCCCTAGAAGCCAACCTTCTCAGGGTTTATGACTACCTCATTTATGGACATGTTCCCCTCCCCCTTCGCCTGCACTATTCCACTTTGATGCCCCATATTGAGTTCATCCCGAGGTATGGCAACCTTGAGGGGAGGGGCCTCCGGCCTCTGTAACCACTTTTCATGCTGGATCCCACTAGTGGGTCCTAACCTAAGAAAGCCCAAGAATGTTGGCACCATCAAGCCAAGTTTGGTAGAAAACCCCAGCCATGAGTAAGAAACGGCTTGTATAAAGAAGAGAATGGGCACATGCATTTCAAATTAAAAAAATCCCATGGTTTCACATCCCCACAACTAGGCTAAACGCCAATATTCAATTCATGCAAGATCATGCATTGATCTGCAATTTCATCGAGATATGGAAAATGGAAAAAAAACTCCTCTACTAGATCGTAATGAGATGGAAGACAAAAACTCACAACATGGTAAAATTTGGCTCAAAATGGTTTTCCAGTGTCATATTTTCTTGAATAGAAGACTTAAAGGTTGTGTTGGATGGGGGTTCATACTTCTTCAACTTAGTCGGGTTCTATATGCGTCACTGGGTGGAATGCTTCAACCCTGATAAAGAATATTTTTCTTGGGCTCCAGTTTGGATATGTATGTGTTATATTCCTTATGAATAATGGGATCTAGAGACACTGGAGGATATTGGTAACAAGATGGGGAAATTGTGTATCTATCAGAACAAATAAAACACAGTCTGCATACCTTATATGCTCGTATATGTGTATACATGAATCTCTTTGGCTCCCTCCCTCCCTCCCTAAATAAATAACTCTAAAATCCGAGGGAAAAGATTGGTTTCAAACCCTTGATTGTTAGGTCCCTATAATACTAGTGTAGCCCCCTTATTGATATTGTTGTGCCCATGTAGTCCCCATATTGTTATCATTGTGCCCCATAGAAGCCCATTATTGTTATTGTTGTGCCCTTACATTATTATTATGTAGCCTTTGATTATATTATGACCCCTTAGACTCCTATATACAGAAAGTAAGTTTTGTCATTTGTATCGTCCAAGAATTGTTCATTTATATAATTTAAAAGAGGTTTCCCCCTCAAAGTGGTTAAATTTTCAAGTTGTTAATCAATCTTCTCTTCTATTTTGTGAGTTGGTTGCATAACATTTGGTATCAGAGCTTTGGATTTTAGGTTTTTTCTTATTCAAACAGACCATCTTGGAATTTTCACTATAACATTTTTTTACGAAGCTTTAGAAGTTGAAATTGAAACCAAATGGAGTCGAAATACTGGTGAACCTTGTATATGAATTTCAGATCTTGGTTCACTATATTTTCGGAGATATGATCCGAGGAAGTTAGGGGTTTCAGAAGTTCCAGAATTTCATATCAAACAGGTGACCAAGGGAAAATTGTCATAACTTTTGTTTCAGATAACAGATTTGAATTCTATAAAAAGTGGTAGAAAATGCACAATTGTATATAGATTTCAGAGCTGAAGGTCAAAACAATGACACATGGCATGTCATACAAGTTTTCTCTACTAAAATAGTCCATAATTAGGGAATTGTGAGAGATTGAGCATAAATTTAACTTGGATAATCGAAATTAGGTCTGACTTGTGGAATTGGAAAGAAGGATTAGAGGGCTACCACAGGACCTAATTTCAGATCTTGGAGATCTAAAATTACAGATTTACAACCATTTCAAGATAGAGCTCCTAAAAGAAAGAAAAAATTTTGTATTAAAAAAAAAATTGCATAAATTTTGTTGGAAAAATCAGTTTGAAGTGATTCCAATGGCATATTGAAGCAAAAATATATGTATTTTGTTCTAAAATTCCTTTAAAGATAGTTCTACACCCATTAATCCCTGATAAGACTTTATTATTGCACATGAAGAGGAAGAATTGCAACATGATATATCAAAATTACGGGACGAGTGCAACAAATTTCAATCTCACACATAGCAACCAAAGATGATGTGGATGGTTTAAAAGTAGACATGGAAGCTAAGATGGATGGTTTGAAGGATGACATGAAATCTAATATGTATGGCATAGAATAAAAAATTAAAGGAAACATGGAAGGTTTGAAGAATGGTTTAAAATAAGATTTGACAAAGTTGCTACAAGAAATTTTTCCTAATAGTGAAAAGCTATTAGATGAAACTCATGTTGACAAAAAAAGAAATGTTAATCATGATTTCATAGACTCTAACATTGGATTTAAGACCCAACATATTCCAAATATCAATATGAGGAAGTTTGATCGCAAGGATCTGGTAATATGAATATTACGAATGGAGCAATATTTTGATCTACATAATGTTTAACACACACAAAAGGTACACATTGCAACTTTATATTTAGAACCCAATCAGTTTGTATGGTATCAATGGATTTATTCTTGTAAATAACTTGTCACTTGGTCAATTTTTACGGAGGAAATGATAGCAAATTATGAGGATACAAAGAGAAACACCTTCTTTATCTGATTGATAAATCTCAAACAAAAAGGTTCAATGGAAGAGCACATTGAGGAATTCCAAAAATTGAATATCAGGGTAATAGATATTCTAGAGGAACATGGGGTTGATGAATTCAAAGGGAATTTAAAGGATAACATCCTACATGAGGTTCGCCTTTGGGAACCTGATTCATTAGAGAAGGCATTTAGGGTGGAAAGAAAAGTTCAAAGCAAATTTATGGAAACAATGAAGTCTACCACTCGCAACTATAAATATGGAAGTGTTATTTCTCCTAGCATTCCACAACTTACAATTTTTACACTACAAAAATTAGAAGAAAAAACAGAAAAAAGTCTTTGTTATAGTCATGATAGAAAAGACACTAAGGGTCATAAGTGTGCTAAGAAGAAATTAGTTTACATAGATTGTGAAGAGGAGGAATAAAATGAAAAAGAAACTTCAAAAGAAGAGGATATACACCAGGAACCGACCTTAGAGAAAGATTAAATGAATCTGACCATATCTTGTAATGCATTGGCAGGAATTACTATTCCTAAAACTCTCAAGATAGAAGGACATATCAAGAAGAAAAACATAATAGTGTTGATTGATTTAGGTAGTACCCATAATTTTATTCATTGTAAGATAGCCAAGGAATTGAATTTCTTCCTATATCCAACACCAGAGTGTCAAGTGATGGTTGAAAATGGAGGAACTATAAATTTCTCTCGAAAGTGCCATAATATCAAGCTAACCATTAGGGAATATTTATTGAATAGCCCATTGCTTTCCATTCTAATGGGTGGTTTTAATGTTGTACTAGAAGTTCAATGGTTACAATATTTGGGGAAACCAACAAATATAATAAACTCTAATGGCATGAAAAAACTTCTAAAGAAAGAAAAACGAGGTGCAATTGTACAATTATGCTCAGTAGATTTTCAAATGTTGAAATCACCTTTAAGAGAAAATTATAAGGTTCAAGTAGTGGAAGATCACATCGAGAATCAACAACAAGTTCTCCAACTCTTAAAGGATAACCTAACTTTGGCACATAATTGAATGAAACAACAGGCATATCAACATCGTAGTGAAAGAAGTTTTGATGTAAGCGACTGAGTATTTTTATGGCTACAAAAATACTAACAAATGTCCCTCAAGCAAGCTAATAAGCATAATAAATTATCGCCAAAGTAATATGGTCTTTGCAAGGTGTTGCAAAATATTGGTACTATGGAATAAAAATTGGAGCTTCCTGCATTTCCTTAGTGCACCCAATTTTCCATATTTCATGCCTAAAGAAGGTTATATGTGATAAAGTCCCATTTAAAACAATATTTCCATAACTTGAAGATGAAGGAAAACTCATATTGGAACCTAAAACAGTCATGGAAACAAGAACTCAACAACTACGAAATCAATCAATTTCAGAGTATCTCATAAAGTGGAAGAAATTAACCATTGAAGATTCCACTTGGGAGGATGAGAATTTTATAAAAAATCATCCAAAACTACTGAAGCATTTAGAGCAACACATTTTTGAAATAGAGGGGCATGTTAGGTTCCTATAATACTAGTTTATCCCCTTATTGTTATTGTTGTGCCCATGTAGTCCCCATATTTTTATTATTATTGTGCCCCATAGAAGCCCACTATTGTTATTGTTGTGCCCTTACATTATTATTATGTAGGCTCTAGCTATATTGTGACCTCTTAGAGTCCTATATATAGAAAGTAGGTTTTTTCATTTGTATCATCCAAGAGTTGTTCATTTATGTAATGTAAAGGAGGTTTCCCCCTCGAAGTGGATAACTTTTAATTCGGTGATCTGTATTCTATTTTATCTTGTGAGTTGGTTTCATAAAATTTATCATGAGCATGTTCGCTTTATGTGTATGATATGCCACATGCATGGGAAATTGTTCCATGATTTCCATCTAAGTGAGCCCAAAAAGTACACAAGAGAGATAGAGGCCAATGATGGAGATGGTTTTACAAAAATTCCCACCAAGAGATACTATAACAAGGAGACCAACACCTTCAGCACAACCAAGAGATAGGAAATGAGTAATATATTTGAAGTGGTAGAAGATTCGCTTGAAGGATCAAGCATTCTAGAGAAAGAAAAAAAAATGAAAATTCATTGTAGAAGGTGTAAGAAAGCAACATGTGGAGGAATAGAACAACAAAAATAATGAATCTACTCTGCGAAAGAGCTTTGATATCTACGATCCAAAGAAAACAAGGGACGTAATCATGAAAAAGGAGAATGATTTCATGGACATACAAGGGCTAGATCTATGGAAATTGAGGATGCCTATCGTTGTAATGATCTAGAAGCGAACTATCAAAAGCACATTAATCTTATAGCGGTTGTGCTCCAAAAATCCAAGGCCTCACAATAGCGAGGAGTTCAAAGTGTCTTCTCTAAAGATGAAAAAAAATAAGCAAAGAGTTCAAGAAAGGGGTAGGAAATTGATTCTCCAAATAATTAACACATTAGGAAGCAAGCTAGTTGATTCATGCTACTACAAGCAAATTTTGGAGATCTATGCCTCTCAAAATATTGTTTCCTCATGAAGGTAATCTCGTGGAACATAAGGGGTATAAATATCCCCTCTAAACAACATATTATTCAATGAAATATTCAACAACATATTTTGACTAGCATGTTAATTCAAGAGACCAAATGTTCAAGCTAAAATTTTGAACTAATAATGCCAAGACTATGGAAAAAGACTAAAGTCATATATGTAGATGTTGAAGGAGAATAAGGTGGATTTGATAAATCTTGAGATGTAGCTGAGATTAGCATTGTAAGCCTATAGAAATATATCTTTGTTCTCTTTACTTATTTTCACCTGCTAGGCATTGATTTACATCACTTCCTTACCAATTTTTATGGTCCCTGGGTTCTAGTTCAAAAGAAAGAAATTCTCAAGGATATCCATTATCTTCCAACAATAATTGATAAGAACAAATGAATAATAGGAGGTGACATAAAAATTATCACAACCTTGAGTGAAAAGAAGGGGGCGGGGAGGGGGGGTGATGGAACCTAGAGCCTGAATCAGAGGACCTTCGAAGCTTCATTGAGGAAAATGACATGGTGGATGTGAAAATAAAAAATGGTGTCTTCACTTAGAAAAATAGGCGAGGTGGGAAATTGAATATATCCTTTATACTCAACCATTTATTCATCTTAGAAAATATCCTCACACGCGGGGATGAACTGAAAACAAAGATCTTCCATCGGTTGTCTCAAATAACTAGTCAATGTGTATCTCATGGAGGAACATAGGAAAACCCTTAAATGATTATTCAAGTTCAAAAAATTATGTCTCATAGATGCCAGCTTAATCGAAAAAATGCAGGAATGGTGGAAAATCATGATCCCCGTGGAGGGATTGAAAATGTTCCTCTTCCAAAAAAAGCTAAAGTAAACAAAAATTCTCCTCAAAAAATGGAATAGAAAGGAATTCAGAAATAGCTTCCAAGAGAAAAAATTCATGGAAAAGAAAATCACATTGATTCAACAAAATATTAACAACAACAACAAAAAAGCAGGTGTAGACGAAAAAGAAATTTCTCTCACAATAAGGTTGGAGGAAAGATACAAGCAAGAAGAGATATATTGGAAATATAATTCTAGGATAATATGGTTAAAGGAATGGTAATGTAAAACTTCATTCTTCCATCACTCCACCATCCGCCATAGATATAAAAACAAAATGACATCTTTAAAATATGGATATGGTGAACATGTGGAGAAGCATGAAGACATTGAAGTAGTACTTGTGTCCAATTCTACAATGGTTTTCTCTTTGATCCCCTTCCTCAATGCTACGAGGCCACTCATAAAGTCATAGCTAACATACCCAAGCTGGTTAAGGATGCCCACAACACAACCCTCATCAGGCCTATTAGTGTAGCAAAAGTAAATGAGGTTATTCATCAAATGGTGGATGGGAATTCTCATTAACTAGATGGATTCATTGTCACATTCTTTAAGTAGTGTTGGTAATTCCTCCACATTTATACCATAGATATAATCGAAGATTCAAGGGCCTATCAGTGTATTCTCCTTGAATTCAATGCCACCTTCCTAGAACTGGTGCCAAAGGAGGAAAATGTTGCTTCACTAGGTAAATTCCAACCTATTTCTCTATGTCATGTTATTTATAAAATCATCAACAAAGTGATATCCAATTTCCTCAATCCCATCCTACCCATCCTAATCTCTCCTGAGAAAAATGGATATGTAGAGGGTATGAAAATCCTTTATGGGATTATTCTATCCCATGAAACCATTCGCTCCATAAAAAACTTGAAGAAACTGGGCATGTTACTTAATTAGATCTCTTGAAAGCCTATGAAAAATTAAACTAGGCCTATATGGAGAGCATACTCCTAGCCTTCAAATTTAGTGTTGAATGGATCTAGTGGGTCATCTCTCTAGTCTCATCATCTTTCTTTTCAATCTTTGTCAATGGATCCCCCTCTGACACCTTCAAACCTTCTCAGAGAATCTGGCAAGGAGACCCCCTCTCACCCTTCCTATCTATCCTTATGGATGAAGTGTTGAGAAGAACCATTAAAGAAACTTCACAGAAGGGAATTTTGAAAGTATTAGCTCTTCATGATGATGCACCTCTAACTCATCATGAATTTGTAGATGATACCCTTCTCCTAAACTACCCATTCGTCAAAGAAGCCATAATTTTCAAATAAATACTTGAGCTCTTCTTGGAAGCCTCTGACACTACCAAAAATATAGAATACTCAAAGGTTTTATTCTTCAACACTCCTCTCATCACTCAAATAATCATCATCATAATTCTTGGCTTTTCAACTACCCCCTTTCCCTCCAAATATTTGGATGCACCTTTTACTGACACAACCATCAAACGTTTCTCCTAATAATAGCTCCTTGACATGCTCAATAGAAAGCTATACATTTGTAATTTCCACAATTGGAACATAGTCAGTCATATTTTTACCCTCAAATCTAAGCTCCAATCTGTTCCAATTTATCTCTTTATAGTCTTGGTTGCACCCAAATGGGTCTTGGAAAGCATCAAAAATATGCAATGAAATTTCTGATGGGGAGGTGATCATCTCAAGAAAAAATGGTCTATCATCAAATCAGACACCCTTTCTCTATCAAAAGTGAAAGGAGGCCTTGGGTTGTGAGATCCAAAAATTTTAAACATGGTATTGGGTACCAAAATATAGTGGAGGTGGATTAAATACAAATCAGAGCCCTGGGCACACTTATGGCACATGAAATACACTAATGAGTTGGAAAAACATGAACTTATTTGATTGTCTTAAACATATCAAAGGATCTCTAATAAAGAACCTGGTAATCAAAAATAAACTCATTGTCCAAGAACACAATATTTGGGAAATCCAAGATGGAAACTCTAATAGCTTTTGGGAGGATTCATGGCAGTAGATGTCGAACCTTGTTAGCAATTTTTAGCTCCCTTTAAGCTAAGACAATTATTAACGATCACGACGAATTCAAGTTTATCATTATTGGCTAAAGGATGAAAAAATAGGAATCCATAAATGGAAGTAATCAATGCCATGGAAGGGAGATAGATGTGTGGAAGGCCCACAAAATTTGTGGCACAAAATCGATAGCAGAATTATTTGGAAGAAATTAGGTTCATGCATCTTGCAATGGGGCTACAAAAACATGGGAGCCCTTACATCAAAGAGGCCTAACTTGACAAGCACCACAAGTTAACCATGATCCATATTGGAAAGAGTGATGGGTTGTTGGCTTATGGCCAAAGGTATCAGTTAATTTGTGTAGCTTGGGAGGTACTTCCACACCCTACAATATAGGGTTTGAGAGAAGTTTGACCCACATAGGATTTATGTGTAAGTGTACCCAAGCAGTGGTTTTTTCACCCAAAGTTGTGGGTGCAAAACCAAGTGTATTTTTAGATGGTTTGGCCATTGATAACATGTGGGGTTCCCTTTAAAGGATAAGGGGAAAAAATGGATTCAATGGTGTAGTCAAAATACAATGAAAATACGTTTTATCTCTTAGTTATCTATGTTGGAGTACTAAAACTCAAGTTAGCTTGGTTCATATGGTGACCCTTGAGGGATAAATGAACTCCACCAAGATTGATATTAGAAACTTGTGAAGATAGTTCATTGAGGATCACATCACAAGTGCAATTTTCCTAAGAAAATACATATCTTAGGTGACCGATTCCTTGTGTAGCTGAACTAGAGTGGAGGAAGAAAATTAAGAATGTTTATTTAATTCTTATGATTTAGTTAAGGAAATGAAGGTCTAGTCCAAGTATTGGTTGGTTTTGTGCATGTGTTCTAGGCATACAAATAGAATTTATAGCTAAGTGTTATCTAGTGGCAAACCTCTTTGTACAAGTTGAAGTTTTTGTCAAATTTCAAGAGGTTCAAGACCCTTAAGTAGACAAGAAGTAAGGGTCCTAAGGTCTTATTGACATGCTAAAAGAGGGCTAAGATTCTGTTTATTAATGGTGGCCAAGGTTGACGTGTTTTCTATGCCATCAAAGCTATGATAAGGGCCTGGTTATGCGAGTTGTGTTAGAAAAAAATATTAGTGCACGGGACCGTGCTACTTTTAGAGGTCACAAGGAGAGTTTTTATGTTTTATTTGAGTAGAGTATTACTAGGTGACGAGGTTTGTTCATGGAGTTTGAACAAAAAATTGAAATCATACTATGTACAGTTGGTTGGAGGCTTGATTTTGGTTTGTTGGTGTGCCCTAATACAGTAGACAGGGGAAAGCTTGTCACAGTTAAGTGGGTAGGTTGTTTCAACTCTAGTACATTGACCTTAATGGTGGAGGATTGATGATAATATGGATGGCCACCATTCCCTAGTTCAATGATTTGTAGGAGATCAACTTAAATTATAAGAGGGAAACCTCCAAGCCTTATGCCTATTCATATTTGGAGAAGCATAGAGATTAGAAGTGGGAAGGGGTGAAGTCCCTATGTGTCAGTGCCTTTGTCAAAGTAAAGGAGAAATTAGTGGGCAGACTTGTGTGGGCCAAAGTTCAGTGACATTAAAGGAGAAATGATAATTGATAGTGTTCGATTTTTGAGTTGGAGAAGCACACTTTTTGAGGGATCATAAGTTGTTTGATTAGCATAAAGGAAGGAAAAGCACTCGCTAGATGTGTTCAAGGTATGTGGATTGAAAGGGATGTGGAAGTGCTACATTAGTAAGTTAAGTGTGCTTTGTTTAGGGATAGGTTGGGAATAATAGTTATTGATACCAAGCCCTAGTTATTGTCTTGTATCGGAGATTATTGTAAGGACCATGATCCCTATTATGGGAGCCATAATATTATTGTATTAAATATTTGTAATATAACAAGTGTTGGGTTAAAATTTATCTTGTCTACTAGTTGATTCACTATTGTGTATTTTCCATTGTCCAAAGTAGAAGTGTTGTGGAATTTGAGTGTTTTTGTGTTTGTGATTTTAGACTCAAAAAAAATTCTTGAGTGCCATGGAAAAATCGATAGTCTCCACCTTAATATGGCTTCTATCAAATTGCAAAATCCTCACCTGGGAGAACATGAAAAAAGAGGTTTTGAAGGTCCCTTGTGGTGTTACATGTGCAAAAATTTACAAGAAAGCATCAACCATTTTCTTGACACATGTGAGATGGTGATTCTCTCTAGGAAAAAAAATAATTAGGTTTAATAATGACTTATATATTTTGAGGAGATGTGGTCCAAACTCTCAAGACCTAGGAAAAAAATCCCTTCTAAAGCTAGGTTTTGAATCGTCTCTAGGAATTAGCTCCAAGCCTTCTGGTTTGGGAAATTTGGAAGTAATGTAACCGACGCATTTTAAAACATAAGCATAAAATTATAAAATGAATTTGGTTGATTTTCCACAAGCACATGGATGAAAATATATTTCTCTTCTACTGGGATGACAGGGATTTACAAGGACCTCCTCAGGAAAAGGATATCTTGGCATGGAGGCAATTTAATTAACCTACTACCCTAGTGAAACTTTTGCATCCAAGGTGAATGGACACAAGCTCAATTATTTGATAAACCACACCAACACATCATTACAAGTTAAACTTTGATGGTGCCTCAAAATGAAACCCAAGAGAAGTAAGAATAGGAGGGGCGATAAGAAACTGCAGAGATGAGATCATCAACATTTAGAGAGGCTACATAGGGCATGAAAGAAATAATTTTGCAGAGAAAAAAGCATAAACATAAGGGATTATTATCGCTCGAATTAGAGGCCTCCATCCTCTCATTTCCGAAGGTGACTCATAGTTTTTTATACAAGAAACAAAGAATATCTAGGCAATACTTATCCCAAATCACAATCGATGATTGAATCAAAGCATGCAACAATTATCCCAAATCCTTTTTCATCAAGTGAAATTCATATCTAACATAAGATGTAAGGATAATTCCCTGGTATACATTTTAGCTAGACAATGGGTAGTGGATCATTCCCCATGTGTTAATCAAAACCTAAATTCCCTCTTCACCATTTTAATTCTTGTGCATAGAGAAAATGTTGAGGAAGGTGATAAAAGAGCCTCTAGATAGCACACCTTGATCATTACAGTTTGAGAGTGTGGAAGGCCTCGAAGAGGAGGGAAAGGAAGGGTCCATAATCCTCCTCCTCCTTGAAATATTTATGACACTAATCACCTCGATAAAGACATCCCATGTCACATTCATAGGTTGATATCTAACATGAAGGTTGAGGATATCAATAAAACCGGTGACGCCCATTGGGAAATCAATAAATGTTTTGGTATACATCTGTGATATCAAAAATAGGCGATGCAGGTAGTGGAGGGTCGCATTATATACCTATACTTTCACCTAGTCCAGGCGAGGGATTCCTTTCATACTCTATCTTGGGTGATAGGAATTTGGTTTGATCCTCCTCCCTCGACTCAATAGCCTTCCAACTCTCAGGATGACCAAGACTCCTCCTCCCAAAATCCCTTGAATTTGGTCTCCTAAGGCACAAAGCAAACCAACCCTATGAAGATGGACCCGACTGTAGAAATGAGATAATATCTAGACAACCAGATCGTTTGTGTAGTAGATAAATTGCATAGGCGACCAATAATGACACAACCAATCTATACAAGCAACAATAGTAAAATTCACAACAACATGTCGACACTAGCTATGGAACAATGATCATGTGGGAGCAGTAACCATGGTTGGAAGAGGGATGAGATGACCCATTTAATTAACATGCATAGCACATATAAGACTCAAAATTTAGGAAAGATATTTCTTTAGTTTTCGGGACTCTTTCTTTTTTCATCTTCAACGTTTTAAAAGCACAATGGGTTTTGTAGCATTCTAGGAGGCCATCTAGTTTTCCAATTTTAGGAAAATGGCCATCCTCGGTATCCACATAAGGCTAGTTAAAGGTTAGATAGGTTTATTTGATTTTTTCTTGTGCTAAATCCAAACTCTATTCATAGACATTTTCATTTTCCCATATCATATATAATTTTTTAGTAATTTAAAGGAAGTTTTCTTACAACAAAAAAACATTTATAAACCACCTATTAATGAAATAAAAATTCTCTCTCTATTTTTATGTTAAATTATTTTACTCAACATTAATGTTACCAATATAAATCCATGTCAAGTGCAAGAGGGATTAAATCTCTTCATATGCAAACCTATCTAGAGGGGAAAACTTGAAAATAAGTTTGCACATCAAAATTATTGCGTGTCTATGTAGTTTTTCATTATTTAAATTAATTTTTTGAATGCATAAATTGATACAATACCTTGAAATTCTCTTTAAGAACCTGGATTGTGTAGACTGCATAACCTAAATTTGAAATTTTAACAAATATTTGCTAGATTTTACACTAAATTGACATTTAAATATATTTGGAAAATAACCAAAATATAAAATAGAAATACTACTTGAAATGTTTTATAATGTTTTATAATGTTTTAACAAGAAGAATTTATTTATTTTTAAATTTCTTTATATAGCATATATATGCATAAATGACACTCAAATATTTTACCTAATATGCACATTAAAATATTTTATTTATGGAGCACATTGTCCATATTAAAATGGTTTTCTATTATTAATATAGTATTAAATGCATGTTAATATTATTTAACCTTGAATAGTGAAATATTTTATTTATGAGCCACATTGAATATTTTTATTATTAATATTTTTTAAATATTGTGTATCAACTATATATTAATGATTGAATGAATTAAGTATCTTCATTTAATTAGAGAAATGTAAAATTTGAAACATGAACTATAAACTGAAAACGAGAATACTAGAAAAAAAATGAAAAACAACCAAAAAATGAAAAGTGTGTATTCCAGAACGAGGTTTTATTTTTTTCAGGGTTAATTTGCAACATTTTTTAAAAATGGCAGTAAAACCAATTTTCATGTGCCAAATAAATGGAAAAAAAACATAATTGTTGGTGCTAGAATAACATTTTTATTTTCCAGGTAGAATTTCAACATATTTTTAGTAATGAGGTTAAATATAAAATAATGAGATTTTAAACACATTAAAATTCCAATAATTTTTATACATGTCATTTGAAATATAATATCATGACACTAACAATCCCTAAAATTCTAATTGTTCTCAACCATAATGTTAAATATAAAATATATTTCACACTATTTCACCTATAGAATTAAAAAAATATTAACTTTTCAACATATTTCAACCATAATATTATGAACAAATTATATGATTAAAATAACCCAATGAAACATAAATTATTTCTCCAAGTTATTTTTTCATTGTGAATATTTTAGACAAACGAATTCATCATAATTAAAACATATAATCCAAAAAACTTAAAAAAGACTCATAACTTCATGTAATATCATAGGGAAGTTAAAATATCATTTTCATTGCTCGATGCAAACATCATTTATATCAATTGTCTTACAAAATTATTCAAAAGCATTGATATTTTATTGCACACCATTAGAATTCACATCTTCAGATGAATGACTGGATGCAAATGAAGATGTTCCATATTATTCTCTTTCATCAACTAGTGGCCCATCTAATTCAACATGCATTCCCACCACTTGAGGTTTCAAAATTCTTCTAGATCTATGACTGGCTTCAATATACTGTCATCTCAACACTATTTCTTACGGTAGCAACCTCTTAAGAATCTGTATCGCCCTAGAGCGAAGAGTTCCTCTCTTTGTTAAATTGCGTCATAAACAATTATGTCAACTTCCTCCAATTTTAAGAGGTCTTTGCAATGACGATTTATATTTGTACCCTTTATTTTTATCTTTTCGCCAATTTTTTTATCAGCTACCATCCCTGGCTTGTACACACCATTGAAAGGGTGTGCATTTGTGGCATACCAATGAAATTCAACACCTGTAACATCTTCATTTTCTATAATCACCTTTATAACCTTAGCAACAGAGAATGGATAGCCATGTGGATATTCATGTGCTAATACTGTGATCATGAAACCCTCATATGCTCACAGCCTCTAAACAAATATAAAGGTCTTCCATGGCTTCACGTTGTGCACGAGAACTTCTGGAACCAATATACATTTCTCTTTCCTCCACTTGTGTAGAATTAATAATATTGTGTGATTTTTGTTTTTCAAGAACGTTTGTTTCCTCATGTTCATTTGACACATTTTGTGGCAAAATAAATGGATTCCTCAAAGAATATCTTTATTTCCTGGTCTTGAAAGAATATCACTCTAATCATTGAAAAAGGACTCCCACCAAAATGAATCATTAAAATCAAAGTACTCATATGTATATCTAATGGTTTTTTTAATTTCTTCTAGGCATTCAGAATAATCTATATCTCTCTTTTGCATTTGCTAATTATGAACTTTACCAAATAATTGTAATAACAATATATTTGATGCAAATATTGGTGATTTGGAATAAACTTAAAAAATTTCAAACTTGTTGATGGCGCCGATTCTGCAGTAGTTGAATACTTCTTGCCCCATATAAGTGTTTTCCCATCAATTTGTTTGATACGAAATTGATTTGGAAGCTAATGTCATTAAGTTTTTCAATGCATTTCTCCTCACCATGCGATCTAAAAATAAACCTTCGCATATCAACAATTTCTTCTAACACATGAAAAATAGCTCTGGCATATATGATTTCTTAGTACATTCAATTAATGATGGCAAGCTTCCAACATTCTTCCTCCTCAATGTTACTGAAAAACGACTAAACATCTGATCAATATGGTCGTGATTGTGCCCAACAAGAAGGAAACCAACATTTACCTTATGAAAAATTCTCAATTCAACAAGCATGTTTAGATATTCAAAAACAATCTTATTTTTGTTTTCTCGACAAGTGTTGTCTAATTGTAGATACAAATTTTCAGGAAGATTACTGCCCCAATAAGAAAGCGCATCATGAATTGTGGTTATTTTCAGATTTCCATCATTATGAATATTTGTAGCTATGAAGTAAACTTTTGGCGATATTTTCCCATTGAAGACCATACAACTGACCAAGTGAAACTAGATAAAATTTTCCTCCTGCAAATATTTGGGTGTGCGAACAAAATATGGTAGAAGTGTTTTCTTCTGGTCCATACCATCAATTATCAAACCCAAATATTTATTTGGATTATCATAACACTTCTTTCGATGCTTGAAAAACTTTTTCCTTTCACATGTTTTTTGTTCGCGATGCTCTTGAAGGGATTTAACAATGAAATCTACACATAACATAAAATAAATGTGTTAATAGATACATTTTCATAGTTGATAACTATACAATTTAAAAGAATAATGTTATGAATGCTCACCTCTTTCTTCTCCTTGAAATTTATCCCTTTTTTATTTTAGAGAGGCACATGTACTGCAAACCCCCATCATTGTCTTCTTAGGAATACGAACATTGTTGAATTCTCTCCATATATGTACTAAATATTTATATGTAATAAAAATACCATTTCCTTCAACACCTTCTGAATATTCCTTGTATAAGTTGTATATTTCTCATCTCGAGAAATTATCTGGAATATGTATTGTATCTCTATTTGGCAAACGCTCTGCATGTTTTGAAAAGAAGTCTTGCAGCCATGAGATTGTAGTGTTTTCTAGTGGCTCAAACTCTCGTTTATGACAAACTTCTGAATAATATGTAGGATACTTTTCCATATTATCTTGGATTCTTGATAGACGAAAATTTCCAATTAAATGAATCATTTTGAAAGCCTTTCTACAAATAAATAAATACCCAAAATGATAATCATAACCTGTCAGTGTAGATTGCATGCACCCCACTAAATATGAATTCTGCATGATTTTATTCATTGACAAACAATTCTTCCTTTTCTCCAAAGAAAATTTGAAATCCATATGTTTCAAGCAATCCTTTTTACAACAGTCACTTGAAATGAGTTCACTAATAGAACTTCTTCTCGTGAGATATACTACTCTATCCCTTGTATAACTAGAACATCTTGGATTGATACGAAAAGGTCTACTCCTACTCATAGAAATAATATTTGCTGGAAACATCTCTATCATTTCATCATTCTCTAAACAAGCATTTCCATTATCATTAGGAGGAATAGTATTCTTATTATGATAATTTTCAATATAGTTAGGAAATTCACCACCAACATTGTTTGAAAAATATTCATTACCATCTTCGGAAGCATGAAGATTTTCAATACCATCATCTGTGGTTTTGAAATACTGAATTGGAGGATATCATTCACCATATTTATCTTTCCATTCATCATTGTTGCTCTCATAGTCCATAGGATTAGGACTATGTGGAAATTATGACTCTCGATTTATTGGAAATTCTTCATCCTGACCTTCATCACTATTTCTCCCATATTCCATATGATTAGGAGTAAGTGGAAATTGAGACACTCGATTTATTGGAATTATTCATCCCTCCCTTTGTCACTGTTGCTCTCGAAGTCCATAGGGTTAGGAGTAAGTGTAAAATGTGACGCTTTATTTACTGAAAACTTTTCATCCTACCATTCATCACTATTGCTCTCATAGTATTTAGGATTAGGTCTAAGTGGAAAATGTGTCTATCCTTTGATTTTTTTCATCACATGCATTTCATACTATTTATTTCATATTGAAGTTGGGGACTAAGTGGCAAATGTGACTCTCTATCCACTGAAAATTTTTCATCCTGCCATTCATCACTATTGCTCTCATAGTATTTAGGATTAGGTCTAAGTGGAAAATGTGACTCTCTATCCACTCAAACTTTTTCATCCAACCATTCATCACTATTTCTCTCATAGTCCTTAGGATTAGGACTAAGTGGCAAATGTGACTCTCTATCCACTGAAAATTTAACATCCTACCATTGATCACTATTGCTCTCAAAGTCCTTAGGTTTAGGACTAAGTGGAAATTGTGAGTCTCTAGTTTTTGGAAATTCTTCATCTTGCCATTTTCTGTTGTTTCTCTCATAGTCCATAGGATTAGGAATAAGTGGACAATTTGACCCTCTATTCATTTGAAAATCTTCATCTTTCATTTTGTCACTACTTCTCTCGTTATATTCATCAATATGAATAGAGTTGTTACATGATGAAGATGTTGATGCTTCATAAAATGAAACTTAAGTATCAGAGGAATCCATAACATTTAAATAAGAGATGTTTAATGATGCAAATGACCTATCTCCCAATGATAATATAAAGCTGAAACAATGAAAATTTCACTCCAAAAATTCCCTCCAAAACTTTTCGCCGAAATTTTTTGCTTGAAATATGTCCCTCCAAATTTTATTTCTACGATTTATTTGAAAATAAGTTAGTAAAATATTCTCTTCATATGGACCCTAATTTCGAGTTAAATTCCCTACACATTTTCTTTTAATAATTTTTTTCAAACTAAAATATTTTTAATTAACTTATATAACATTTACTTCATTATAGATTTTAATTTTTTAATATTTATCATACTTTTTATCCCACATTTACCTCGCTGAAAAGAAATTCAATTATTCCGCTTTATAAAAAATTTCATTGTCACTATTTCACACATCACATCAATATTTCTTGAGGTTTGTTTAAAAGCTTGGAACGATTTTATAGAGAAGCAACATTGTCAATGGGAGATTCTCGCTTTTGAAAGGTTAGTTTTCTTTCTATTATTCTGAAGATTAGTAAATTGTTAAAATTAATGAGAGTCAAGTTCAAATCTCACTTAGTAAATATTTTAAACCCTTATAATTTACCAACTTTTATTGTTAATGTTTTTGGTAGGCACATACAAATAACGAAATATATATATATATATATATATATATATATATATATATTAACATGGACATTGTGGGTGGGCTCAGCTAGGGCAGCACATGGCCATTTTGGCCCAAGTGGGTGCGCCCACCGGCCCTCTGGGCAAATAGAGGGGTTGATTCTGAGAATCGCCCCCCTGCTTGCCTAGGGGGGCAGTGGGCATGCCCAATCGGGCCAGGGCGCCTATGCTGAGGGCGAATGCAGCCACGGGATAGCGTCTGCCTGAGCCTGAGGGTGGCCTTAGGCGCCCTCGGTCTTAGGCGAATGCTACCCCATGGGCGGTCCCGCCTGAGCTCAAGGGCGACCCGAGCGCTCAGATGAACACCACCCCATGGGTGCATCCGCCCGTAGCACGACGCCCCACAACCCTCATGCTGTGGGATGTGCCCACATGGAGGCATCTGTTCAAGTTCATGAATCGGCCCCCCTACCAGGAAACGAGGTTGTTTACCAGAATCGACCTCTTGCCAGGTAGGGGGGTTGATTCTTGGTAGGAGGTTGATTCCAAAAATCAGCCTCCTACCAGGTAGGGGGCCGATTCATGGGCTCAGGCAGACGTCACCCCATGGGTGTGTCTGCCAGCAGCACGGGCACCATGCTGCAGGCAAACATGCCCATGGGGTGACCTCTATGCAAGCTTGAGGGCGCCCAAGGCAGGCCATCGGGCTTGGGCGGACGCCACCCCGTGGGCGCGTATGCCCGTAGCACGGTGCCCCACATTTTGAGAATCGAGGTTGATTCTCAAAATCTGCCTCCTTACCTGGGGCGCCCTCGGGCTTGGGCAGACGTCGCTCCGTGGGCACGCCTACCCATAGCACGGGTGCCATTAGGCGTCGTGTTGTGGGTGGATGTGCCCATGGGATAGCGTTCGTCCTAGCCCAAGGGCATCCAAGGTAGTGAGACCGATTATGAGAATCGGCCTTGATTCTAAGAATTCCCCCCCATTCTCAGAATTGACCCCTTAGGCATATAAAAAAAATTAATTTTCTTTCTAGTAAGGTCAGGGAGAAAATGTAAAAAATATATATATATTTTTAATCAGAATCGGCCCCCAAACTATAAATAAAATTACATTTTTTTTAGGGGGGTTGGGGAGATGACATGTAAAAAAAATAAATTTTGTTTTATAGTTTCTGTCGGGGAAAAATGTAAAAAAATATAATTTTTTTTAAAAGAACTGGTTCTATATTTTGTTTACGTAAGATATTTTTTTTGTGATTTACTAATTTATATGTAGATATATATGTTTGCAGGAAAATTCCATCAAGGAAGGTTACTGTCAATATTTCTAGACCAAAGTCAACATTTTCATCATCTAAAGCTACAGGTGGGCCTTAAAAAATCAGTGCTGGATGAACTGCACCTCAGTTAATTACTAAAAATGTAGGAGATGCATCAACAAAAGAAAAGAAGTTGGTTTCATACTGGAAGAAATCAAGAGAAGTGAATCGTTCAAAATATGCATGGTTTCTGAAAAATATAGAAGAAAGAAAAAACTCTGCAATTATATCTATATGCTAGTAAAATTTTTTGATGTTGAAAGTTATGACCTGGTGGGAAAAGTACTAGACCTATATATTATTCCAAATACTGAAAATGTTTATACAATTTCAAAACCGCCCAAGTCACATGATAAAATTAGATATCCTTTTACATTGTCGATGTATAATACGGGGGAAGATTATTCAAATATATGCAAACAAATCATACAAAATATTGCACAGAAGATTGTAAGTATTTTTATTTACACTTATCTGTTTTTTGTTATTCAAACTATATCATTGTATTTTTAATAACTTAGATAATATTGACATATTATATTTTGTTTTACAGGATTTTGCTAAGGGAATTTCATTATGTTGGGGGGAATCTATTATATAGAGCAAGATATTATGAATGTTGTCTCCATTTTCCATGAACATGAAGAAGAAGATATAGGAAAGAAGAAAAAAAATTACTTCATGATGCTACAACATTATATCAAAGGGATCAATCTAGTAAAGGTAGACATATTACTTTTCAAAATGAGGAAGTTGAAGTTGAATTTGAAGCTAAAGCTGAAGATGAAGAATATGTTGCCATATCTAAGGATAAGATTAGAACTGATGTTAGAAAGGAGAAGAGCAATAAAAAAGAAAAAAGAAAAATGTCCAAGAATGTCTCCCTTTTAGTTGATGATGAGGAGAATGTTTCATTTCAAGAAAATATCATAACCAATAAAAGGAAGAAACAAAAAATTTATCATTCTGAAAAAATCATGGAGAACAGTTAAGGGCCTAGTGAAAACTCGAAAGGAAGCATGGAACTCATTACACCAAGAGTTGATTTAGAGGACGACATTATTAAAAAAAAAACAAAATTCCATTCAACACCATTTGGCGAAGACAAATTTAATTGTGGGTGGTTTTTCATTTCAACTTAATTTCATTTAAGTCTTCAAGCCAGATGAATGACAGTTCAAATATCAAATTAGAAAGCCACACCACTTGCATGTTCACAATTTGAAAACATTGATGAGGTACAACCTTTTTTCACATGTGGTTGATTATGTTCTTCTTGTTGATCCAAGTTAGGTTCCTAACAAAGAATCATTTGACAAGTCAAAATGTTTTGAATATAAATATTATGTACTTGGGGGAAACCATTCTATAGAAGCTCAAAGGAAATTGATGGAGGAATATCCCAATAACCCGCATTTTGAAACAATGAAATGTATCCTTTATGTTGGTTTAACGAATACATAAGAAAAGTTATTGGCATGGGATCATAATTCAGATAATGAGTATAGCATGTCTATGAATTTCATCCAAAGGGTCAGAATTATTCATAGTGAATTTGAAGAAAAATGTGGTGGTGGTAGGACAATGGTTGATCATGCATTCCTGAAGGAATGTTGTATGGAAATTGGTTATCAAATCGAAGAAAAAATAAGTTCAAAAGGTGGAAAAGTAAATTATGAAATATTCATAGGTATGGATAACACTTTCCAGTTGGCATTTAGAACTAGAGAGATATGGGAATTGATTTATCATATTTTTGAGTTGTGTGAGAATGTTGGCATCAAAAGTCAGAAGGTCAAAAAGTCCAAACCATTGATATTTACTAGCAGTAAATCAGATCATGGCATGAAGCTCCTTCCAAAATATATGAATATCACACCTTGGAGATCAATGCAAGGAGTGAAGGATGAAAAAATTTTCAAAACAATATTATCTCGTGTAAAGTCAAGAGAGTTCTAACAGAGTGGAAGAATTGTTTTGCAAAGGAAAGAAGGATTCTACTGGAAGGTGTTCGAGATCATATTGTATCAAACCTCCATGGAAAGGAAACTACACTTGCAATGTGGAAAGCCTTAACAGATTTGTTTCAGAAAAATGGTGACAACAGGAATTTGGAACTGAAGGAAAAGCTCAGAAAAATCAAGATGGGGAAGGACAACACAATAAAAAATTACTTGACCGATTTTACCCAATGCCGGGATGAGATTGGAAGTGTAGTTTAAATAGTTTCCAAAGATGAGATGGTGAGCCTAGCACTTCTAGGCCTTCACAAAAGTTGGCACAAATACTAATATTTAGTAAATGGGAGGGAGAAGCTACTGGAGAGGGAGAGTTTGTGGTTCTACTTGGTGCAAGAAGAGATTCGGCAGAACATTAGAGATGGATCCTCATCAAAGAATGATGATGAGGAAAATTTTGACTTGGATGGAAAGGCAAAGAAAGGGAAAAGGAATTCATCCCATTCCAATGATATTCTAGTCAGGCATGCAAGAAGAAGGACTTGTTGAAGAGTAAATGTTTTCAATGTCATGATTTGGGACACTATGCCACAAATTTTCTGCACAAGAATTATGGAAAGAAGCCCTCAGGAGGAGTGATAGGTGAAGCACTTTCTTGATCATTCGAGTCGGATTTTACCCTCATCGCATGCATGGTTTCATCGGTGATGGGTAGTTTTTGGTACCTAGATAGTGGATCCTCATTCCATATGACCTGCAACAAATAGTTCTTTAGTTATTTGGTGGAGAAAGACCCCTAGATGCACATCGAGATGGGATATGATGGGAGGTATAACATGACTGACATCGGTACAATTACCTTTTAGAGGGATTCTGGTTCTCCTCTCACATTCAAGGATGTCATGTATGTTCCTCGTTTGAAGAAGAACTTAGTTTCAATTTCTATGTTGGAATATTGTGGCATTGATTTGATATTTAGCAAAATAAATGTGTTCCTTTGTCACAGATCCATGGGACAGGTGAAGATGATCGGGGTTCGGGTAAAGAACCTCTAAAAATTGGATGTATAAGTTTATCTTGCCTTGAGTATGAAATAATAGAATGTGGATAGCCAAGACATCGACGAGTTATGGGATAGAATATTGGGCCATCTACACTATAGATATTTAAATATCATGCAACATATTTCTACAAGACTTCCCAAGGGTGCACTTGAGAAGCGTGATACATGAAAATGGTGTAAATTGGGGAAGTACACAAAAGACACCTTTCATGATAAGTAAATTCGAGCGCAAGAGATCCTTGAAAGAGTTCACTCAAATGTGTGTGGACCATTCTCGACAGCCTCCAAAGCCAAGCACATGTATTATGTGAGTTTTGTAGATGTTTTTTAACGCAAGTGTTAGATATTCTTCATGTAGAAGAAATACCAGACGTTCTCAAAATTTTGTCAGTTCAAATCACTTGTTGAAAAAGACACAGGTAGGAAATTGAAGTTTCTCAAGAGCAATAAAGGTGGAGAATATGTGTCAAATGAATTCAAGAAATTATGTGCATCAGAAGGCTTTCAATGAGAGTTGATAGCACCCCATAACCCACAACAAAATGGGGTTGCAAAAAGTAAGAAAAAAATAATTGTGGGAGCTATACGAGCGATGTTACGTGATCAGGGCTTACCATTACACTTATGGGGGGAAGCATGCAACACAACTATGTATGTGAATAACAAGAGTCCTCATTAAATCCTTGGGATAAGCACATCGGAGGAATTATTTTCCAGTAAGAAGCCAGATGTGGCGCACTTTAGAATTTTTGGTTCATCAGTTTAATGTCATGTTACCAAGGATGCACGAAAAAAGCTAGAACCAAAAATTGGGTTGGGAATATTTTTTGGGTACACTTATACACCTCAAAACTATCAGGTGTACCTTCCTTCTCATATGATGATAGTGGTTCATAGAGATGTGAAATTCGTTGAAGGGAAGGCCCTGAAAATTTCCCTTAAGAGGGACCTTCAGATGCATGCAGATGATGATATTTTAGCTCCAAAAGAAGAACCACAAGATGTGGAACAACCACAAGCATAGGAGCATAAAGTGGAAGCTATTAGTGTAAGAATTCACTCCTTGACTGCTTAAGGAGTAAGCCTTACACATCATAGTTCATTTCAAATTTTAAAGTGGTTGTTTGAGTGGTGGGATGAATTTCTCTAATATTTTGATATGATTTAATGTTCTTTAAGAATTTCATGCATTTGGAAAGCTATGGCAAGTATAAATTGTGTGGGTACAAGGTAGTATAGGGAGCAGAGTATACAAGTGGAAAAATATGAATAGTCGGTACCTATTTCAGAAAATATTCCTATCCTAAATCAGTCACACAACTATGATGATGGTTCTTTACACAAAATTTGTTTATGCAAAGTGGACTACATTCAGAAAATAGATTGCATGTATAAAGTATTCCACAAATCCTTTATGAAATCTTCACTGACATGTTCTATTACACACATATAACTTGCAAAAAACTGAAAGCAGATAATTTATTGGTAAATCCTTTAACAACTTATCACTCACACCTTACTAGTTGCTGCAATTTATATTTTAGAAGAAATTAACAAAGAAAAGATGCACACCACACATTAGATGTTACTTGAGTGAAAAAATCCTCCAGCATGAAGCAAAAAGGCTTTTTATTATATTTAGTCTTCAGGTAGACTAACATCCAACCTAGAAATAGTATTTAAAAGTGCTATATAAAGCAAGAGAGGAACCAACTCCATCTCTTCTAAAAATAAGGAAAAAATATTTCTAACATAACATATGTGTCAAAAGACATAACATCCTTATCTCCTCAAAATATAATAGAAAGGACAGATGGAGAAATAAGAAGAGAAGAATTATGGGCTGGAATGCTAAGTGTGTTGTCATGTTGCCCCTTTTTCTGCTGAATTATCTCCTTGTGTCTTCAGTCTTTAATAACCATGTAGCTTCACTTAATAAGACCTCCAACAACCTCCTAAGGACCTCTCACCATCACCTGTATTATCCATTTGTTTATTGGTTCTTATCCATCCTTAATTGGCTCGGAAAAGATTGCTGATAGGTGTCAAAATTCAGTTAAAATAGGTGTTGCTGGAAATTCCGATAAAATCTTGTAACTGCACAAAATATGGAATGCTACTGGAAATTCCAGTAGAGCCCTATTTCTTTTTCAAAATACACAGAAAATGCTGAAAATTATGTGTTCACTTGTATTCCATAACACCTAGGCTTTTGTTCAAAATTTGTAACAGATAAGCAAAAAGGGATTATTACCAAAAACATTTTTACCTTTCCTCTATGTGTGATGTAGCCTCAACTAGTTTATCTAAATTAGTTTTGATGTCAACAGCTGATGTTCTGGATTGAGTTGCTCTTGTAGGTCCCTCCTTGACAGTGTATTTTTCCTCCTTAGAACCCTTTTGTGTTTTTCTTCTCTTTGAGGGCTCTAAGTGCTGTTCTAAAGTAGTTGTGTTCTTTCTTTTCTTCATAGATTTCTCTGATTTCTCATTATTTGAACCTTCAGGTTTCCTTTCAATGTCAATGACTTCTGTCATTAGGCTTGGCTTGAGTAGAGCTTTGGATTTAAGCCTAAAATTATTTTTGTCTCTTGTATGCCTCTTTCTGGTGCTAGCAATAGCTTTAACTTCTTCTTTCTTCTTTTTACTATTGATTTCATATTCAACATCTTAAGGAGTTCTCCATCTGATGGTGTAGGTTGATACTCATTCTGCAGCTTTTTATAAATATGTGCTTCCAGAAATTCTGGTAGCACTTGCGCTTTTGACTTATTTGTAGTTGCAGACCTTCCTCTTCTATCTTTAGTGTAGACATTTGGAAATGAAGGAACGGGAGGTACTAACTTCATGGACTTGGGCTTGGTTGTTGAGAAGCTCTCTCCTTTTTCCACCTTTCTTTCAGTTTTTCCTACAGAAACCTTTTATTTCTTACCTTTTGCCTTCTTGTGAATGTTTTCTTTCTGGGCCTTTCTTTTTGTTCTTCTCTTTGCAGGTTGAGGGTTTGACTCTGGAATTAGAGGTGTAGGTGCAGGTTGGACTACCCTATAGAATAGAAAGTGGTCACAAGTCTGGTTTCTCTTCCTCAACTCTTCTTCAACCATAACTTTGATCAAAGCTTGATGGTACAAGCTATACTCATAAACATCATTATGGGTCTAAACCCTTGATGACATCTTGGTCAGGATTTTCAACAAAAAAACTACAGATTCAATTTCTTCGTCCCTATAATATGAAAAATAAACCTCATGTGATAGAGGAATACCATTGTATACCTCCTTTCACATGTAAAGACATCTTCGCTCAAAAGCAATATTACCTAGCCGGTCATTCTAGAGTAGTTTCTTTCCATTGATTTTTTCCGGTTGGATCTCATGATTATCTTGAGAGCTTTGAGTCCTCTGTGATAACTTGTCCCTTGAACCACCTTTCTCCTTCTTGGGGAAGGTTAAAGGCTTCAGCAATGGAGTCTTCAAAATAATTCAAAGTGAGGCCATAAACTATAGCTTCCTATCCATTAAAAGAGTTAGAAAACTCTTGAGAAACCCCTGAATGAGAGCTCCCCAACATGGTAAAAATAGGATACCATCCTGACTACATAAACAGAGTTCTTACCCTTGAATTAGCATCAACCAAATCTGCACCCTCTGGATCTATTCGATTTATCTTACCACCTGTTTTAGTCATCTTCAGAAAAATAACTTTCTATGTCTCCTGCAAATGATAGGTGGAAAAATAGGAAGAGTTTTACCTTACAGGTGTAGCCTATATTCTCCTCTGGAATCTTTTCTGAAATCTAGACTTCTTCTCCAACTAAGACTCTCAAAAAATTCGAATCCAACAACTAGAAATTTGAATGACAAAATTCATGTTTTTTCGGTGGTTTTAAAACTAAATCTTGGTTCACCACCCCATGAAAATCACCCTCCATCATTGAAAATATTCATGATCATGATGTGCACCATGTGACACACCATCACCACCTTCAGTTGGTTGCATTTTTTGTATGGGAGCTCCAGATGGCTTATGGAAAGTGTGTTTATGACTTGCAGTCACCTTCGCAAACTCTGTTGTTGATTGGCCGGAATTTCTGGCAGCATTGTTGTGCAGGCAGGAAAACGATTATGGCATGTAGTGTAATTACCATGATCCCTCTGATTCATAAAAGCACGTACCTTAATACATGGATGAATGACTTGGCATAGATAGGCATTACGGGTAATGGTTCAGTCATTAACTACTGATGACACATGTGACTCAATGTATACAATGACTTTTCCTTAGCTAACTAACTATAATATGACACCTATCATTAGATCCTAAAATATTTAAAATTGATTTGATGCGTATTAACCCTATTGACATGTGGTATAACTAAAGTGGATGCGCTTTTTCATTTTATTTTAAAAACAAATTATGCTTTCGAAAATTCGAGTAGCATCAAAAATAAAAATAAAAGGATAGAAACAGGAAATCACAGACTGTCTGAAAGGCTAAAAAAACTGGTGCTTCCAAAAAATTCGGTAGCGTACATTTTTTTTCTTTTTGGAAAATTTGAACTTTAATCCTAAAAACAAAACTATGGAATAGACTCATGACTTAGCAAATAACTATGCTAACAAAAGAAACCACTCATGCAAATACATATAAATATGGAATCAATTGCACCAGAGAGGATTCCAGGTTGATGCATGATGATAGAGAATGTGAGAGCGCCCACATTACAACGTAGGAGGAGAAGGTCTCTGGATTGGTACACTCGCTACACCGATCTTATGAGCGAGAGTGTAGAGACTTAGCCATCATAATTTGAGGAAGTAGTGCAACAACCATTATGGGTTGAGGTCATGGTAGAGGAGTATGACTCCATGATCAGGAATAGTGCATGGGAAGTTGTCCCAAGATCAGAGGACAAGTCAGTTGTAGGATTGAGGTGGATCTACAAGGAGAAGAAAGCAGAAGATAGGAGTGTCAAGAAACACATGTACATATTTGTGGCCAAGGGGTTCTCTCAGGTGGAGGAATAGATTATGAGGATACCTTTGCTCCAGTTGTAAGGTACTCTTCAATCAAATCTATTCTATCACTTTTAGCACATATGGGATGGAAAATAAATTAGATGGATGCAAAGACAACCTTCCTCAATGTATTGATTGAGGAAGATGTGTACATAGAGAATCCAGAATGATTTAAGAACTTCAACAGAGAGTCATGTGTGTGCAGATTCAATCGATCATTGTATGGACTAAAAAAATAATATCGTGCTTGGTACACCGGGATCGACAACTATTTCACCGGGTTAGGCTTCACCAAAAGTAAAGCAGATGCGAACCTTTACCATATTTTGGTTGTAGGTAAATTAATAATTTTAGTATTATATGTCAATGATTTAATTCTAACAGGTGACGAGAAGTTGATAAAATATTGCAAAGAGTATTTTGCAAGAAAATTCAATATGAAATACATGGGGCTCTTGCATTATTTCTTTGGTTTGGAGATTTGGAAAAGAGATGGGGAAATTTTTGTCTCTCAGGGAAAGTATACCAACGGGATATTGAAGAAGTTTCACATGGATAGCAACAAACCCATGGAGACTCCTATAGCAAGGAATTTGAGGAAGGAAGATGTTACTTCAAGTAAAGTGGTAGAAGCTACCATTTAAAGGAAGCTTGTGGGTTCACTCATGTACTTGGTGAACATATGACTAAATATGTGTTATGCAGTTAACTAGCTTAGTCAATCAATGGTTAAGCCAACCAATATCTATTGGAAGGTAGCCAAACATGTGTTGAGATACCTCAAAGGCACCACTCAGTTTAGTCTTTGGTATAAGCGGACATAGGGAGTGAAGTTGCAAACCTTCACAGATTCAGATTAGACAGGGAGTCCATCCAATAGGAAGAACACATCAGGCATAATATTTAGTATTGGGTCAATAAAAATTTCCTAGTACAAAATGAAGCAGAGATCAATTACACTTAGTCCAACAGAATCATAGTACATGGTTGCTATTCAAGCATCTTGTGAGACTATCTAGATGAGGAAGATCCTTGTTGGGTTGTTTTATCAACAAATGGATCCTATGGTGATTTACTATGACAACTAGAGTGGCATCAAACTCTCGGTTAATCTAGTTTTTCATGATAGGTCCAATCATATCGATATCTGGTACCACCATCTCAGATATTGTGCGCAGAGATGGATCATGATGCTATAGTACATTCCTATAGAGGAATAGGATTAGGAAATCTTGATGAAGAGACTGTCAAGAGGAAAGTTTGAGTTCTATAGAGGCAAGATCAAGGTATAATATAATCCATTTCTTGTTGAGAGGGAGTGTTGAAAGTGGCATGAAGAAATATTCTAATTTAATTTTCCCTTAAATTAAATTATAATAAAATTGTAATTCCACATCACATGATAACTTGTAGGAGTTAACTAAGTTATTTTGATTTTGTTGGTTCAGTTAATTCAAGTTTAGGGCCTAACTTGAGTCATGTAGAGTGGCTCATAAAAAATAGGAGGCATGGTTGAGTTTATTTTGAGTTGTAATTAATTAACTCAGTTTATCAGAGTTAAAATTAGTTTAACTAGTTCCAACTGATGGAGGAACTAATGAGAGGTCAAAGTGTGGAACTTGAACTTGAACCACATGTAGTGATCAATCAGATAACTAATAAATCAACGATAAATAACTCATGCATATCAGATCAAAGAAAGACCTAATTGAGATTGGAGTTCAAGGGCAGTGCTGATACTTGGAAAAGTATTGAAATGCAGACAATTATTGACATGAACCATATAAATGGATCCACTATACAGTGATTTGACACTCAAGATCATATTTTGAACTAATATATCAGAAGTATTTTACAAACCCTATATTTTTTTACATCATCTAAGGAGAAGTTTTTACATCTTCTAAGGGTAAGGTCTAATCTATCATTATATGATGAATATGCGACCTTATCTACATCAAAAAGAATTTTTGGATTAAAGAATGTTGCAAATTTACTGATATGGAATCTTAGGCATTGAGATATAATTTTCATATCTAAATATTGAAGATCATTCCTTACACAAAATATTGCTACAGTGTTTTGGAAATAATAATTGAATTCATTTCATGAGAAAAAGGGCTCTAGGGTTTTTACATTTGGTTATGAAAATGGAACTTGGAAAATTGGAAGTATAGGGTTTTCAATCCTTAGCAGGATAAAAATGGCTTAGAAAATTAAGTCATATGGTTTATGGACAAAACCCTAGATCTAGTCCTAGAAAATCATTTATGCTAAAAGAAGAAACTCTAACCCTAGTAAAGAGAGTATGACATATTAATGAGTATGAGGATGATAATATGGAACTAGATACAAGCAAGCTAAGATAATGAGGGATTTTACATTCCCCTATAAGCCTCAAAATACAAGTATTTTATATCTCTCTTGTTTGATTACAATTATTGTTTCTATTTTACTAATAGTTAGTCTCTTGTCTTTAAATTATTTTCTTGCTTTTAATTGTTCTTCCATGGTCTCCTAGTGAGGATTTGAGTTACTTAGTAAAAGCTACCAATGCTTTGAAAACCATATGGAAGAAGTGCAAGAATGAATAAAAGAAAGAGGACTTTCTCATAATCATGATTTGTGTTGTACCAGATGAGATATGAACTCAGAGGGAGTGATTATATTAGAAATCTTGAAGTATGCTTTGATCATTGTGTCTACGAGATCTAGCATATAAGGTTCTCGTAGTAAAAAGGGAGAGGAATAAGACAAAAAATTTAAGGGCTTTTAGGTGCATGAGAAGAAGTCTCATGCTTGAATAAGGCTTGTTTTAAGAGGGATTTGACCTTTTATATTGATATTTGGATTATCATCGACATTATCAGTCCAAATAGCTAAAAGACAATAATGGCGGAGGGAGCATCTTGAGTTTCCACAACAAGGTATGTCTTAATATAAGAGGGAGCACCTAATATAAGTGACCAAAAAGCATATGTGATCCAGTGAAGGGAGAATATATGTTTATGGTTGAGCCTATATATTATTGTCAACATGTGTTGGAGTACCAACATGGTACAATTAGTCATGGATGATTTGAGAAGTAAAACTATAGATTTAGTTTGGGCAGAAAATGTTGAAGACGGAAAGAATTCATCATGATGTTGATTAATTTTAGGATTTATTATAATTTCATGGATGATCATGAAGCAATCATCTATCGCACTCAGTAGGGAATAGGTGGATTAAATTTCAACTAGATTAGAAAGTTGAGTAGTATGAATTCAAAGGTTACTTGCACGATTATCTTGATAAAGTGTTGGTGATGATCATGATGATAGGTCAAAGCAAATTAGGATCAAATACCACTTTATTCGACACATGTTTCCGAAGGAAGTTGTGATGCTCCATTATAGCTGCATTGATGAGCATATTGTTGATATTATTACAAAGCCTCTTTCTAGAGGGAAGTTTGTGTACTTCCAGGACAAGCTTGGGCTCATCAAGAATACCTCTCTTATTGGGAGGGAGATCTTATGGGACACCATTATGAATGAAAATTCTCCTTATGTATTCAAGAACTTGGTTGGAGAATGGTATGTTATTTTCCCTGTGTCATTATGACCTTCGTTGGATAATGGTTAGGAAAGGGGTGCCAAGGGAAACCATTTACAATAATGGAGACAAATGTTTTTTAAGACAAGATATGTCACCTAGTGAATCCAATATTCCTTGAAACCAAAAAATTTAAGCGTATGAAAATAAATATCCAACTAAGCCATTCGAAAGGTTTTGACATATCTAGTTTTATCAAAATTCTAGTGGTTTTAAAATATTTAACTGAATAACCATGTTCATGATCCAAAAGAATGTTGTCCAGTATTTTCCTACCTTCAACATATCTAGTTTGCTTAGGAGATATGAGAGAAGGAAGGAGAGGTTTGATCCTGTTTGAAATCACTTTATAAATTACATTAAAAAGTGTAATGAGGATAAAATCAAAGGGAAAAAAATAGTGAGTATCTTTTGGGTTTAGAGAGATAAAGGTGGCATGCAAGTATTAAAGGATAGAAGAGGAAGCCCTCAGGAATGTTCCAATGGTATCCACACATATTCTCTTATGACTTTCTAGAAATCTTGGAAGAAATTAGTAGTGAAAACATCTGTCCCTGGAAATTATTTCTAAGCATTCCCATGAATGGGACCTCCAATTATTTCATGGATATCTCCATTGATAACATTGTGTTTTCTCTAGAGTGACTAACTTTGGAATACACTTTGTTATTTTCTAGATTACAAGACTTTGATCTTTGATTTGTTCTATTAGGATGTCCTTAAAATGATCTACTTATTCCTCAGTTATTTCCTCATGATCTTCAAGCTTATAATTCTGAGAGTTTATAATGCTCACAATTCTAATGCAATGCCTATGTTGAATTATGGATATGTTAAAAAAAATGGTGTTCCTTTCTCCTTCTTTAGGCTATTGGATTCTTGATTTTTACCTCCATAAAATTTCCTCCTACTTAAGATGCTCTACCAATTGGAGTTGAATAATAGCTTCTTGGTGGTTTAATTCTTCCATCCTTCCCTCCTCAATGATAATTTTTTTGTAGGGATTATGTCTCTTTTTCAACTCTCTTATTTCTCTCATGTTTGTTTTTCAATGTTTCTTAGGAAATAAGGGTTCCTCAATTAGAAATATTTGAATCTAAAGGGTATATGTTTCATAATTCATTTCTACTCTGAGAGACTTCTTATTAGTCAATGATCTAGCCCAATGCAAGGTAGACTAGAAGCATCAAAGTTAATTGTATTCAAGAAAAGAGATTTAGAGAGAAGGATTTGATCCAAGCAAGAAGAAATTTGAGAATATCCCCCCTTTTCTTGTTCCAATTAAATATGCTATTGTTTGTTTCCATGTCTATTAGATTATACCGATTTAGAAAGTTTTAAAATAGAGAAGCATCTTCATTCAATCTTCTTATACCTCTTTTATTATCATTGAGATGTTTTATTGTATTAAAATCTCCTCTAAGGATCCATGATTTTCCTCCAATGATGTTGGAAATATATTGAATATTTTGAAGGAGAATCTTATTGTCTAAAAAATAATTAGGTCCAATAACATATTAATGAAATGAGTACTCACAAGAGCCTATTAGATGGAATCTATATGTATTATTACTTAGAGAAGTGAATGAGTCAAGAAATGAAATTGTAGAAATATTACAAGGAATGGCTACACCTCATGAGGCCCCTTGAGAATCATTTATTGGATATTCTTTCATACTTCCCTAGAGATTTTTTCCATTGATTCTAGAGAAAATTTTGTTTTTTGTAGCATAAAAATAATGAAACATTCTTGCCTGATTCTATTTTTTAGGTGTCTTTTTTCGGTCTTACCATTAAGACCCATTATATTACAATATATCACCTTCATTTATAACTATGAGGGGAGGGTTGGTAGGTATTTTTAATTAAAATTACCTTGCCTATATTGGCTAGATACTCTCTCATTTCTTGTATGAGTTGTTTGTTATTTCTCTTACCCTTTCACTTATCTTCCTTTATAGGATTTTTTTTCTCTTTTTTTATATTTCTTTTTATTCCAAAACAAGAAAAATAAAGAGGAGAAGAAATATTACCATAAGGTTAATGGTAAAGTATGTCCTGAGACTTTATATAGGCATTTGTAATAATTTTACATTCCTGTTTAGTAATCACTATTAGATATTTAGTCTTCCATTATAGTGGAAGCATTTGAAAAAATCGATCTTATAAATCCATTTCATTGAGATAATATTCTTTTGAGTGGTTTTATTTGTCCTCGCCCATTTCCATATCTTCAATTGTATTATAATACTCCATTTTTCTAAATTTATTTTAGAACAAAAAACTTTATCTTTTATTAGAGATGGGTTTCTACTTGTTCTTGGTAATTTTTCACTGACCTCTACTTGGTATTCCTCTAGTTTTTCAAGGATATTATATCTTTTATTGTCTATATTTCCCTCAACTAACAAGTCTCATGTAATACCCTCTTCCCACATCTACCCAAGTAACCGACAAACCAGGGTAAACATGTGATGAGAGGCTACTATAATGAGTTTAAACCTCCTATGTGAACTTAAGGAAAATGAACCGATAGAAAAAACAACCTACAGACCTTGTACAACAACCACAACACTCCTAGTAGGTAACCCAACCATTCAGGCCTCTTACGCTTGGGTCACACTAACATTTTGGCCTCTTTGAGCCATATCCATAGGCATAAAACCACATTCCAATGACTAGGAGGCTATATCCCCATGCCTAACACTGCATGCCCATGGCTAGGTTCCCAAAAACTTAGTTTTTTTCATGCATCTCTGGGATTTGACCCACCTTTTCAGGCCCAGAATTCAGTAATTTTCCCATAAATTCATGAAAAGTTTAGAGATGATAAATATCAATAATACAATGATACTGAAGCAATTACATCATTAATAACTCATCTGGACCCCTCCTAGCCATGAAAATAATTTTTTCAAACATGTCACAAACATTGAATCTACAAGTGTAAACAACATAACAGAGAAAATGGGTCTCATACTTATCTGAGAATTGCTAAGAAGCATTACTCCAATACACCAGAAGATGCAATACAATATATTTGACCATAGATACATTGTGTATTCATTTACAGGTAAAAACATGGATAGAACCATACATCATCACTGATAAAATACATGCTTATAACCAGAATAACAACATAAATACCATGGATACATCAACAATAGAATACACATAATAACCAATTCATTTGCATACAAAATACCAAAGGAATTACATCTTCATTACTGAATTTAAAAACCAACCCGAGATGGGATATCCATGTTCCACTCACCCATAGATTGGTTAACCAAAATATTTCTTCAGCCAATCACCCCCGTGCCATATTCCAAGCATGAATGTGGGACTTCGTCAAACACATAAAAAAAAAATCCAGGGCTTCTAGAGGTCAAACTGCCTCAACCCTCAACCAATGATTCCACTCACTTTCGTACATCACAACCATCATGGATTGGTCTCTACCCAAAATGTTCTAGGGCTTCAAAGTGTTTGTTCCAACTAGGGCTTCCAGGACTAGGAACTCAACCCCAACCGTTATAGGGATTCTAGAGAGTTTGTCCAACCAAGTCTCCAGGACTAATAAATCAACCCCCATATGGATTCTAGTGCATTTATCCAGCCAAGTCTTCCAAGACTAGTGACTCAACCCACTATTGTTTGTCGAGATTTGAGAGCATTTTTGCAAGCAAGGCTTCCAAGAACTTATAACTCAACCCACGACTAAGGAATCATGAGAACCAACTAGAAACAAAAATGGAAATAAACCCACAACACCATGGCTATCCAAGAAATGGCAAGGCTAGGAAAATCCACTATCAATCTAAGAAATCCTCCATGTCAATGACATATCATAACCAATAAATTGCATGCATGTTCCATGCATGCCAAAAATAGTGAGGAAAACATACATGCAGCTTGGTACCTGCAACCAAACTCATTCTAGATGTTGATCCTAATGTCCTCTTGCGCTTTCCTACTCTTCCTTTTCCTTCTTGCTCTAGATCACCAAGTATTCTAGAACCTCCAAGAGTGCTCCAAGAATACTCTAAGTGCTCAAGAGTATGAGAGAGCTACAAAAATGCATTGACAAAATGTTTGAGCCAACAAAAGCTTGCCAATTGATCCTCAAAATCCTTTTTATCAATGAGGCCTCTATTTTCTTCATTTTCCATTATTTTCCTTCATTTTTCTCCTCACATGCAACATATGAATATTCACCTTCCTTTTATCCTAATTTCCATTATTTTCATAAATAAAATTCAAAAAATGCCTCTTTCCTTTCCAAATCCTTTTCCATTTCCTTTGCCAATTTCCTTTCACCATAATAAACCAAATGAAAATTCACTAGGATGTTTTTCGCACCATTTATCTTGGAATACGTGTCCCACCAACCATGGTTATTATTTTTACCTTTAATTAGTACATGGAATTTTCACCAGGGATGTTACAAAACCCTCCCCCTTGGGGGACACCATCCTTGGTGTTTAACCACACATATACCTCAGCAAAACCACTGAAAAGAAGACATACTACCCATGGGGCTTTATAACGGAGCTCATTACAGTATTTACAATGAATAACCTGCTCAAAATAAAAAACCATCATGACAATCATACCATGTACTGAAGCTTTATAACACAACTCATTACAATATTTACAATAATATACACATATACACATTTTCTCAACCAGAAAATAGAAGGATTCGATGCCCATATTAGCAGCAAGGGAATCTAGAGGCTCACACCTTCACCCTCAAAGTAGTACCAGGATTCGCTTCCTTCCCAGGAATTCATAATCTATTGTCATAGTCAAAGATGCATCCAATGTCCAATGCTACAATCCTACACTACTATACCCTTAGTGAATAGTTACCGACTCATTGCTCCCATGCACACTCCCAATGTGCATTTGATTCCATCTATAAATAATAATGAAAAAAACAAATCCATCCCCTACCTTCGATTTTCTGATACACAGTCCCTCGAGAAATTCGATAATCCCCTTCTATGCAGTCACTCACCTTCCAAGTTCATTAACATCCCCTATCCTAGGTGATCCATCTCTTGGAAATTCTTCCTCGCATAGGAAGATACAAAAAATAAAGGCATATCCCTGCCTCAAAACCATCATACCAGTCATAACATGCTCACGGAAATCAATGGAAACTATTGGGTACCAGTGTCCCACGATTTCCCTACTTTTGAAGTGCTTTACCATCATACCGCTTCCTATTTCAATTCCTTTTGTTGACACTATTAGTTCTTGCAGTCGATTTCAACCACCCAACCGAGCATTTTCATGCTTTCCTGTACCAAGCACATAACTACCATTAGATTCAAAGTAATTTGAAATAAACTCACATCAAGCCTCATTGGTAGCTCATCAATAAGGTACACTTGCAATTTTGTCCACTTCCTATCACAACAAGTCAAACTAGTTGTTTGACCAATTCATCATGTATAAACATATCATATTTGGTTATCTCAAAATGCAACCATCATACATTAAAATCATGAATCACATGAAGCCACCATAAACCATAATCATAAATCACAGGTAACCATCATAATTTAGAATCATATATCACGTTCATAACAAGAATAAAATATAATACTGATACTCATCCTTAATCGATCCTTACTTCTTCCTTTGTTCTTTTTGTTCACACATCGGATTGATTTCCACACCCGAAAAGCACCTAGTTCCCTTGCTTCTCTTTACTCACATACACATACACACAGTGTACATCACAACACATACATCCATACATGGCATACAACACCACACAATGCATACGCCTACACCAGCATACAACACATACACCTACACCCAGTGTTCAATACAACCCAATACATATACAAATACATAGTACAACACAATGAATACATATGTCACGATACGATGACTAAACCATGCACATACATAGTATTGCATGCCCACAGCACAACATGTACAACATGCACACAATACCACATGTACACACCACCATATGTCAGAGATGTACACGAGACCACTTGTACACAATGCCACACGCACGACATGTATACGGCACCACCTGCACACAACACCAATTGTACAATCATGCACACAACACCACTTGTAAAATCATGCAAACAACACCACTTATACATAGCACTATATGTACGTCACATACGCAATACCATATGTACATACCACTACATATTCAACATGTAAATAGCACCATACATACACAACATTGCATATCTAACATGCACACAACATCATATGCAAACAACACCGCATATCCAACATGCACATAGTATGATATGTACACAGCACCACATATCCAGCATGTACATAACACCATTTATACCTAGCACTACATATGCAATATACACTCAACATATATACACAACAGATATACAACATCATATGTACACAACAATACATATGTTACATGTACACATCACCATGTGTACAATCACTGAATATACAACATGTGCAACATATACACAAAAATAGTATTTCACATCCATCGACCACACACTGACCCCACAAGCAACCTTGTTTCTAGTGTCTTTCCACTATCCATTCTTATCCTATCATGTCGCAGATCACACTACTTTCACTTCGTTAATGTACCCCTTAGCATTCCCTGTCCATAACACATAGGCATAGTACAAGCATATAATATCATTTCATGTCCACATGATAGTGACCTCATAGATCCATCATGGTTACTCTTCCCACTTGATTCATTATAATACCAAAAACCTCTTCATGCCATTCACCTGCATAATTAATCATTCCTTCATAAGAAGGATCCTTGAAAACCCTATCAGATAGTGACATAGATACATGGATACATACAATTATATAATCATAAGCATAAAACAATCATCATCATTTCATACAACGACGTACATGCACACATATATACATATAAACATTTAGCATCAAACAACCATGATCCATGATGACCCTATCTAAAATGACATACACACAAAAATTCATGTATACATGTATAAACATCGACATAATCATGATCACAACATAATTACCAAATATCATAAGGTTAAGGTTAAGAGAACTTCTGTTATTCATGCAGAACATGCACAATGTTGAGAACAACCATTCCCAACATAGCCAAGGCATCTGACACCTCAAATCCATTTACTTTACCTTTCTGGTTACCTTTCTCATGTTTGTGATGCCACTGTCCATTTACCACATTGGACCCAACTAGTCAAACCGACTGTCACATTCTTACCTTCCACTGCGCTTACTCATGCACAAAGCTTCATTTGTTTCTTATGTTACTTGTTGGGTACCACACAAATATCACTAAGCTCTATTACTTTCCTCTTTCCCAACCAATTCCCAAGACTCAAAAAATAAAAGGAAAGAACAAGAAACAACCAGAATAAAACCATGAAAACCAAAATCAATACGACATCGGAACAAAGTGGAAAGGCCTTGCATTGGTAATAAAAAACTACAAATTAAGTGCAAAAAAATCATAAAATACCGAAATCACAAGAGTAGCAGCAAACATCATGACTCAATCCTCATGGCTTCCCAAAAATTCCAAACTAATGCTCATCTCGAGCCCTCTTCAATATTTCATGGTATTCTCTTATCAGGTAATCCCCTGCATCATACTGCCATAACCACACAACTATAAATGCATAAATAAACATAACAAAAAGCTATTTATCTTACCTTGTTGGGCCAATCATGTTGCCTTGTAACTGAACACACACATATCAGTCACGTGTTCCAAATATCAATACAAAATATCTATTAATTAGAAATCAACTTTTACCAAGACTAACAACCATGTCATAATCAACAATCAACTCACATTCATCGGTCATAATACATAAATCTACAACTATCACCTATTTTCACTCAAGTACATATCAACTATCTTAATCCATACTTGTTATTACAATTGTTCTTAAAAAACAATAATTAATTCATGAAATCTTAAAGATAAAACCTCATATCATGAAATTAATCAAATATTCAACATTATATAGACGACATAATAGATACAGACACTCGAACACCAAATACATGACATAATCAAACATTCAAGTACAAAGTAGACGACACAAGAAAGATCATACCTTAATGTATCTCAGGGGAGGATATATTTTCTGCACATTCAATCTATATTAGCACACTATAAATTCACAACATATCAACCCAATTATAAATAAGGTCATGATATCCATAATAGTATCTAGCTAACATGGTCACATCATAAGCTCATAAACAATTGTTATTAATGCATAACAATCACATACACACGGTTAGTCTAGATTAATATAACACACTATCATAATTAGGTCGACTCATGCCTGAATGTCATAACCCTAACAATCGAGTCACTAACAAGTAACAACAACAAGTTATATATCATGCTCATCAGCAACATGTAACCTAATCATCAAGCTAACTATCATACAACAATAACAAGTTAACCCATAACATGCTCCTAAAAAACATATAATTTATCTAACATAAAACAACAATAGCAATGCATACCACCACAGGCTGCTACCCTTCATTACTATATGACATATGTACGTATAACTACACTAATCAACTAGCATCTATAATATATGTAACCATAACATCAATATAATGAAAGGAATACTCATCACCATAATGCATATAAGTACATTGATCAACTAGTATTTATCACATATGTAACCATAATAATAGAATAACAAACATATAAGTACCCCTAATGCTTACAACAAACATGAATCACATACCTGCATGCTAAACATACACACTTGTATGACGATATCCACTTGCTTCGAGGTCCAATGCTACAACTTCACGTTGATGGTATGTATCTCCTGCTCTATCTTTTCCAACACATTAGCATCATAACATACCAATATCATCATGATGACCTAATTGCATACAATGACCTTGTGCACAACAACCTTTTCCAAACCAATGCAAACTTGACCATATGCACCCACTTGACATGTATAACCAATCATGAATGACCAATGCATGTCCCACATATAGCATCCCATAAGAAAGAATACACTAACAACACACAAGCATGACCAATATGAGACCTAGAAAAAACAAGCAATGCATGTACAACATGTAGCAACATGTAAGCAAGTGTGCATGAAAAATACATAATAAAGAAGCACACATAACTATTCATACACTCATGAAAACATGTTGACAACAACACCATCAACTTTCCCATGGCGACATCACTACAACCATGATCACCACCATGCAAATGAAACAAGCATATATAGATCACAAGCACACATGAAACCAACATAAATGCATGATCAAAACACCACCCATCTAGTCTAAGAGTTGAACCATGCTCTGATACCACTCTGTAACACCCTCTCCCCACATATACCCAAGTAACCGACCAACCGGGGTAAACATGTGAAACATACTACTATAATGAGATTCAACCTCCTATGTGACCTTAAGGAAGTGGAAATGATGGAAAAAAAAACCTACAGACCTTGTATAACAACCACAACACTCGAGGAGGTAACCCAACCACTTAGACCTCTTACCCCTGGGTCATGCCAAAATTTTGGCCTCTTTGAACCATAGCCGTAGGTATAGCACTGCATGCTAATGAGTATGAGGCTATATCCCCAGAAATAATATTACATGCCCATGTCCAGGTCCCCAAGAACTCAGTTTTGTCCCTGCATCTCTGGGATTTGAACCACCTTTTCAAGCCCAGAACCCAGTGCTTTTCCCCGAACTTCGTGAAAAGTTTAGAGATGATAAATAAGGACAATGATACATAAGAAATCACATAATTAAGAACTCATTTCAACCCTTGATAGCCATAACATAATTTTTTTCAAACATGTCACAACCATTGAAATTACAGGTGTAAACAACAGAACAGAGAAAAGTGGTCTCATACTTATATAAGAATAGCTAAGAAGCATTACTCCCCTACATCATAAGCTACAATACAATCTATTTTACCAAATATACATTGTGTATTCATTTACAGGTAAAAACATGGATAGAGCCATACATCATCACTGATAAAATGCATGCTTATAACTAGCATAACAATAGAAATATGGTGGATACAACAGTAATAGAATCCACATATTAAAAAATACATTTTCATACCAAATACCAAAGGAATGAACTCTTCATTACTGAATATATAAAAAAACCGGAGATGGGACTTCCACTTTCCACCCAACCATAGATTAGCTAATCCAAATCTTACTTCAGCCAATCACCCCAGTGCCATATTAAAAGCATGAATGTGGGACTTCATCAAGCACATCAATCAAAACCAATCTGGGCTTCCAGAGGCCAAACCACCTCAACCCTCCACCAATGATTCAACCTCATGATCGAACATTACAACCATCACGAATTATTCTCTACCTAAATTATTCTAGGGATACAGAGCGTCTGTTCCAACCAAGGATTCCAGGATTAGTAACTCAACCCTAACTGTTACAGTGCTTCTAGAGCATTTGTCCAACCAGACCTTCCAGGACTAGCAACTCAACCTACCTAGGGCTTCTAGAGTGTTTTTCCAACCAAGTCTTCCAGGACTAGTAACTCAACCCATAGTTGTGCGCCAGGCTTCCAAAGCATTTATCCAACCAATGCTTCTAGGAACTAATAACTCAACCCACAGCTAAAGAATCATGAGAGTGAGCTAGAAAAAAATCAATGGAAATAAACCCACAACACCATGGCTATCTATAAAATGGCAAGAATAGGAAAATCCACTATCAATCCAGGAAATCCTCCATGCCAATGACAAATCATAACCAAGAAACCACATGCATGTTTCATGCATGCCAAAACTAGTGAGGAAAACATACATGAAACTCGGTACCTGCAACCAAACTTGTTATAGATGTCGATCCTGATGTCCTCTTGCACTTTCATGTGCTTCTTTTACCTTCTTGCTCCAAATAACCAAGTATGCCAAACCCTCCAAGACTTCTCAAAGAATACTCTAAGTGCTCAAGAGTATGAGAGAGCTCCAAAAATGCACTGAAAAAAGGTTTGATACAAAAAAATCTTGCCAATTGATCCTCATAATCCCTTTTATCAATGAGGCCTCTATTTTCTTCATTTTCTTCCTCACATGCAACCTATGACCTTTCAACTTCCTTTTCTCCTAATTTCCATTATTTTCATAAATAAAATGCCAATAATGCCTCTTTCCTTTCCAAAGCCTTTTCCATTGCCTTTGCCAATTTCCTTTAGCCATAATAACTGAATGAACACTCGCTAGGATGTTTTTTGCATAATTTAGCTTGGAATATGTGTCCCATCAACCGTGCTTATTATTTTTACCTTTTATTACATGGAATTTTAACCAGGGTTGTTATATCACATGTCCCTTTTTTGAAAATATTTCTCTTATTTGTAATTCGAGAAAACCCTTCCTGATATGTTTCTTTCATTACTTTCATAGGTTTTTTAGTCAAATTAGATGGACACTCTCTAAAGAGACGACCATACTCATGGAATTTATTGTTTAAAAAGGAGATATGTACATAAGATAGGGGTTGGTTTCATATGTATTTGAATACCAGCTAGGAGTGGCTTCGTTGGATCCATGTATACACAAAAATAGGTGTATGGAGTGTAGTGTTCCTACCTTGTGGTTTTTGAAAGCATAACAAAATACCCTATAGAATTTACTATACCCTCCAGAATATATTGTTTCCAAAATTCCTATGGAAGAGAATAAACTTGTACCCAGGCATGTATAGAGTTAAAATATTCTGTATCATGATTGAATCATTTTACCCATGGTTTCATATAAAGATGAACTGGGTTTAGGAAATGGTCCTTCTTGAAAACTTATGTCTATGTCTTCCACATTTTAAAAAATGGCTCAATAAAAACCCTTATAGCCTAATTTAGCTCTATATCACCTTCCAGAGGATATTTTTTGTGGATCCAGTTAATGAGAATTCTTTAAAGTAACCATAATCCAATGAAACCACCATAAACCATAATCATAAATCACAAGTAACCATCATAAGTCAAAATCATAGATCAAATTCATAAAAAGAATAAGATAAAATATTGATACTTATCCTTCATCGATCCTTACTTCTGCCTTTGTTCTTTTTTTACACACATCGGATCGATTTCTACACTCAGCAAGCACCCAGTTCCCTTGCTTCTCTTTACTCACATACACATACACACAGTGTACATCACAACACATACATCCACACATGGCATACAACACCACACAATGCATATGCCTACACCGACATACAACACATACACCTACACTCGGTGTTCAATACAACCCAATACATATACATATACATAGTACAACATCACAATGAATACATATGTCACTATACCATGACTAAACCATGCACATACATAATACCACATGCCCACAACACAACATGTACGACATGCATACATTACCACATGTATACCAGTACCATATGCACAACATGTACAAGTACCACTTGTACACAACACTACCTTCACAACATGTGCACAACATCACATGTACACAACACCATCTTCACAACGTGTACACAACGCCAAATGTACACCGCACAACCTGTACAATGTGTACACAACACAACATGTCTGACATGTACACGACACCAATTGTACACATTGCCACATGCACGACACGTACATGGAACCACCTGCACACAACACCACATGTACAACATGTACATAGCACCACATGCACACAACACCACTTGTACATAGCACCATATGTACATCACACACACAACACCATATGTACATATCACTGCATATTCAACATGTACATAGCACCATAAGTACACAAAATTTCATATCCAACATGTACACAACACCATATGAACACACACCACATATCCAACATGAACACAATACGATATGTACACATCACTACATACCCAACATGTTCATAGCACCATTTATACCTATCATTTCATATGAAATATACACACAACATATATACACAACATGCATATAACATCATATGTACACAACACTTCATATGTTACATGTACACATCACCCTGGGTACAATCACTGATTATAAAACATGCGCAACATATATACACAACAACAATACTAAACATCCATAGACCACACACTAACCCCACAAGCAACCTTGCTTCTATTGTCTTTCCACTATCCATGCTTATCCTAGCATGTCGCAAATCACACTACTTTCACTTCGCCGATGTACCCCTCAACATTACCTGTCCATAACATATATGCATAGTACAAGAATATAATATCAATTCATGTCCACATGATACTGACCTCATAGATCCGTCAGGGTTACTCTTCCCACTTGATCCTTTATAATACCAAGAACCTCTTCATTCCATTCACCTGCATAATTGATCATTCCTCTATAAGAAGGATCCTTGAAAACCCTATTAGACAGTGACATAGATACATAGATACATACATTTATATAATCATTAGCATAAAACAATCATTGTCATGTCAGACAACGACATGCATGCACACATATATACATATAAAAATTAGAATCAAACAACCATGATTCATGACAGCCTTATCTGAAATGACATACACACATACATACATGTATACACGTATAAACATCGACATAATCATGATCACAACATAATTAAAAAATATCTTAAGGTCAAGGTTAAGAGAACTTCCTTTATTCGTGCACAACATGCACAACATTGAGAACAACTATTCCCAACATAGCCAAGGCATCTAGTGCCTCAAATCCATTTAATTTACCTTTTTGGTTATCTTTCTCATGTTCATGATGCCACTGTCCATTTACCACAATGGACCCAACTAGTCAAATAGACTGTCATATTTACCTTCCATTGCACTTACTCATGCACCAAGCTTCATCCGTGTCTTACATTACCTGTTGGGTGCCACACAAATCTCCTTGAGCTCTATTAATTTACTCTTTCCCAACCAATTCCCAAGAATAAAAACATAAAATGAAAGAACAAGAAACAACTAGAAGAAAACCATGAATGCCAAAATTAAAACGACACCACAAAAAAGTGGTAAGGCCTTGCATTGGTAATAAAAAATCTATAAATTAAGTGCAAACAAATCATAGAATACTAAAAGCACAAGACTAGCAACAAACATCATGACTCAATCCCCATGGCTTCCCAACACTTACAATGGAATGCTCATACCAAGCCTTCTTCAATACTCCATGGTAGTCTCTTTCCATGTAATCCCTTACATCATACTGCCATAACCACTTAACTATCAGTGCATAAATAAACATAACACCAAGCTAGTTATCTTACCTTGTTGAGCCAATCATGCTACCTTGTAACTAAACACACACATATTGGTCACGTGTTCCAAATATCAATACAACATATATATTGATTAGAAATCAAATTTTACCAAGACTAACAACCATGTCATAATAAAAAATTAACTCACATTCAGCGGTCATAATACATAAATCTACAACTATCACCTATTTTCACTCAAGTACATATCAACTATATTCCTAATGCATACATGTTATTAAAATTGTTCTTAAAACAAGATCATTACTCCATGCAATCTTATAGATACAACCTCATATCATGCAATTAATCAAATATTCAACAATATATACACAACATAATAGACACAGACACTCAAACACCAAATAGATGACATAATCAAAAATTCAAGTACGAAGTAGATGATACAAGAGCGCTCATACCTTAATGTATCTCAGGGGAGGATATATTGTCTGCACAATCAATCTATATTAGCACGATATAAATTCACAACATAACAACCCAATTATAAGTAAGATCATGATATCCATAACAATATCTAGCTAACATGTTCATGTCATAAGCTCATAAAAATTTGTCATTAATGCATAACAATCACATATACGCATTTAGTTTAGATTAATACAACACACTATCATAATTAGGTTGACTCATGCCTGAATTTCATAACCCTAAACATCAAGTCACTAGCATGAAACAACAACAAGTTTTATATCATGCTCATCAGCAACATGTAACCTAATCATCAAGATAACTATCATACAACAATAACAAGTTAACCCATAACATGATCCTCAAAAAATATAAGTTATCTAAGATAAAATAACAATAGCAATGCATATCACCACAGGTTTCTACCATTCATTACTATACAACACATGTACATACAAATACACTAATCAACTAGCATCTATAATGTATGTAACCATAACATCAATATAATGAAAGGAATACTCATAACCATAATGCATATAGCTACACTGATCAACTAGTATTTATCACATATGTAACCATAATAATAGAATGACAAACATATAAGTAACCCTAATTCTTACAACAACCATGAATCACATACCTACATGCCAAAAATGCACACTTGTATGACGATATGTTCTTGCTTCGAGGTCCAATGCTGCAACTTCACTTTGATGGTCTGTATCTCATGCTCTATCTTAGCCAACACATTAGCATCATTACATACCAATATCATCATGATGACCTAATTGCATAAAATGACCTTATGCACAACAACTTCACCAAACCAATGCAAACTTGACCATATGCAACAACTTTACATGTATAACCAATCATGAATAACCAATGCATGTCCCACATATAGCATCACATAAGCAAGCATACAGGGACAACACCAACCATGAGCGATATGTGACGTAGAAAAAATCAGCAATGCATGTACAACATGTAGCAACATGTAAGCAAGTGTGCACGAACAGTACATAATAAAGAAGCACACATAACTAGTCATACACTCATGACAACATGTTGACAACAACACCATCAGCTTTCCCACGACGAAATCACTACAACCATGATCAACACCATGTAAATGAAACATGCATACATAGACCACAATAACACACAAAACCAACATAAATGAATGATCAACACACCACCCATCAAGTCGAAGAGTTGAACCCTGATCTGATATCACTCTGTAACACACTCTTCCCACATCTACCTAGGTGTTGATCGGATAAATCAATCTTGCGGACAAGATCGATCTCCCTAGTACCAAAAGGTAATCTAGCAACAAATAGTCAAACGAACCTATCTTTCTCTAGACATATGTGATTTACAAAAGAATACTATAAAGGTGTTAAGGTCTTATCGTAGATCCAATGCTTGTTCGAAGTAGTTGTCCTTCGGTCACTTGAAGGAGTTATCTTTAACGACCTGCAGTCACAAACAAGAAAACATTAAATAGCACCTGCATAGTAAATATTATAAATCATGCCTATCATGGTGATCAAGGAATCCATGAAATAAACAGTTAATTAACAGCTTATTGAGAAAAATGAATTCATTTGTATTAACTATGAATGAAAGAAAACCTTACAACCTTTTCAGCCTTGATGTTGAACACGTCCTCCCGGGGTTCGAAGCAGGAATCTCCTCTACTCTGACAGGTCTTGCACTCTTCCAACCGAAATACATACAGGTATGTAATCTTTCCTCATAAAATCTCATCTAAAGGAGTCTAAGTTCCAATAGCACTTTACCTCAAATAACACTAAAGCTCGAACTCATCAATTCTATTGTCCCTTAGTAACCCTTTGAGGCTGCCCTATGCCTCTTTTTATAGTGCAAAAGAGGAGGTTACAGTTCCAACTATGAAGGGATAGAGTCCTCCTTCAAAGGGATAAGCTCCTCACATCAAGGGGTTAGCTCCTTAAGGCATGGGATACATGAACCTGAAAAGAGTGGTTCTACCACCACAAGATTCCTTCCAGAGGCTTCTAAAAATGACTGAAAGTGAGATTTTTGAGTTTACTTGCGCCTTTTTAATCTTTTATAGGAGTCTGCACTCTTAAAACAGAGAAAGTGCGGTCAGGTACGCAGGAGACATGACCATTAGGTGTGGGACTGCAGGTAAGACAAAGAAAAAATGTGATACCAGAGTTTCAGAGACTTTGAGAGCTTTTCTCTTATTTTTAAGGCTTGACATGAGGAACTGATGTTTGAGACTTGCAAAGGAGGAAAGTATGAGTGATAATGAGTTCATACAGATAGCAGAATTTCAAGGTGACAATTTTCAGAGCAACAGATTGCCCCCTAAAGTGCGAATTCTGTAATAAATGAAGATAGAGTCTGTCATGTATGAAGAGTGAAGCACTTTATCATTTCAAGGATCATCCTGTGGACACCCCAGTCGGAACTTGTAAAAAAATTCAATGCAAAATATATATATATATGTAGACATATCATCGCTGAGGTAGGCATTCCCATACTCAGATCATAACTAACTAGAAAATTGACTTAAACTATTATGATAGCCACTGTAGCCATCTGTTCATGAATAGTCCACTGTATAAATGAATAACAAAATTCCTTGCAGCCTGGATGGTAGAAACTAGATCCAGGGTCTTGACTTCTGATTCCCGAACTAGTGCGATTCTATCCATGTGAATGAATGTGTCGAAGTCGAACATGGTAGACACCACTTGATTACTAGTCAATAATGTGAACTGTTAACAAGTGTGAGAGTAACCACCAGTAATGTCAATGGCCCTCAAAGTACTCAGTATTATCCATGAAATGTGAATGAATGAGCTAAAGTCGAACATGTCACGGAATCATTCGATCGAAGTTCAATGATGCAACTTGTCGTCGAAGGCAAGAAACCTGCCATTGAGGCATGTAGATTTCAAGGTACTGACAATTTCTAGATCGACTTCCTAGATAATGAGCTGTCGTCGATAGAAAGTGATCCGTCATAGGCAAGCCCACAACACGAAATCATAGATCAAGTTTTGAAGAAATATATTGGCAAGGACTGACTCAGGGATGGTCAAAATGGAAGAAAAATATTTTGTAGATGAATAGTTTGTTTGAACTATCTTCTTGAACACATAACGACACTGCAAATGGCTTGGTGACAATTGACCCAAAGCTAATACCCAAAAACCGGTTGAAGACTTTAAATATGGTTTGATTAACTATTAGGCAAAGGATTTCCCAACCCAGGTGAACAAAATTGTCATGTTCAAGAGTGGTTAATGGTTTTTGAATAATCAAAATGTAAGAAACAGGTTCGTTTTTCTCTCTTTTCCCCCACCATTTCTGGCAAGTACCTCTTTATTTTTTACAAGCTTGAGGAGGATAACATATGCTTGTTTATAAGCTCATCCTTTGGATGATTCCAACTTGGTTTAAAATTCGAAACCTAAGAAGGAGTGGTTAATTCCTGTTTTAAAATTGAACAGGTCCTTTACTATTAAATTTTAATGAGTCCAGTATAGGAGAAACTCCGTATTTTTCAATTTTAGGGAGTCAGAAGAAAAAACTTAAGAAAACTCCATGGGTGTACTTTTTCGAAAATTTAGTCTCTCGAGCCTGAAAAGGATAAAATAATGTGGGAGAGAAATCTATTGACCATAATTAGTCAACGTATACCTTTTTCGTAAATAGTCCATTTCAGTCTGTAAAAGGGGTAAACTTATACTGAAAGGACGATCATTCATTTATTTTAACGAGTTCGAATAATCAAGTGTTCAGCAATCTTTTAAATTTTCGAGAGTCTAAAAAGGGCTTAAAAGAGGACTCCAAGGTTTCACTTTTTCATAAGTTTTAACGAGTTCGAAAAAGGGATAAAAATATACTCCTGTGGCCGACTTTCAATTTGATTTATGAGCAGGAAAAGATGGAAAGAACTCGAAATTTTCATGTGTTTTATGAGAATGAAAGATAGAAAAATCATCTTGGTATTTTAATGAGTTTAACGAGTCTTGAAAATAATCGAAATTGACTCGAGATAGGTTTCATTTTTACAAAATCTTGAAACAAATAAAAACTATGCTTGAGATAGGTTTTAATTCCCCCTAAGCATAATCTGTTAGAGCGCATGGCCCCCCAGCTTCATTTCATTCAACTTAAAATAATAATAGTAATTAATAGTTGGATGGAATGAAGGTTCATTTACGATATCATATGAAAGACCCAACCTAAAACTTGTAAGAAAATTATGCAAAAACTGAAATAACTAACCTAAATATATGACTTAACATTTACAAGATCTAGTCAAAGACTCGACTCAATTAGGGAGGATTTGTTTCATTTTTTTAACGAGCTTGACAGGAAAAGAACTGTCCTCATGGCCCACTAATTCTTTCTTTAACGAGGTTGACATAGTAAAAGGAACTTTCCTCTTGACCCACTGATTCGTTTTTTAACAAGGTCGACACAGTAAAAGGAAATTTCCTCATATCTAATTCATTTTTTTATGAGTTTGACTCGTATGAGGTCGACTCAATAACAAGAATCATCCTCATCCTCGAAACTACTTATTTCTAATCTATCAATCTACTCTCTACAATCTACCCATCGATTCATCTTTTAATGAGGTTGGACACAGAAAAGAACCTGCCCTCATACTCGAATCATTTTTTAACGAGGTCGACTCAAAGAACAGAACTATCCTCTAACCAATTGATTCATTTTTTAATGAGGTTGACACAGGAAAAGAACTGTCCTCATACCTGATTCATTTTTTAACTAGGTTGAATCAGTAACAGGAACTATCCTCTTACTTGATTCATTTTTTTATGAGGTTGACTTAGTAACAGGAACCATCCTCAAACTCACTGATTCATTTTTTAACGAGGTTAACACAATAAAAGGAACTTTCCTCAGACTCACTGATTCATTTTTTAACGAGGTTGACACAATAAAAGGAATTCTCCTCAGATGCACTGATTCATTTTTTAACGAGGTTGACACAGTAAAAGGAACTATCCTCAAGTCACTCATTCATTTTTAACGAGGTTGACACAAGAAAAGGAACTATCCTGATCACTAATTATGGATTATGGCTTCCAACCGGAAGAAACACATTTCAATGGACACACCTTGATCATGGCTTCCAAGAGGTCTTTCTTCGAAGGAAGAACAATTCTCTAGAAGGAACACATGTCAAGGGACTCAAAAGGGATAAGAACATTGCATTCAAATAATCCCATAGAGTTTTCCATGTCAATTACACGATCTAAGTCAAAAGGAAGTTGAGCAAGCTGATGAGAGGCTCGCTTGCATGATGGCGAAAACATGGGACTAGGCGCCACATAATTAACGCGTGGCGGGAGTAGATACCTCTTTCGTATGAGGAACATTCGGGGGATGTCGAGATTATTGGTAGTCGAATCAAGACTGAGACGACTGGTCTACAATCACAATATTCCCGTTGTGAGGGAAAGACATCACGCGAAAGAGTGTCGATACTGCAACTTTCATTGCATAGACATAGTCTTTGCCCAAGGAGTAAATTGAAATCAAGGGGCCTCGAACTACCATAAGATCAATAGGCAGTGTTACCTTCCAAGGTAATAGAAAACTTAGGAAGGATCCTAAAGGTTCACTAATGGTTATGTTAAAGCTTTCGGATGCAACGTAATAGGCACAGGCGGGGAACCCGAGAGAATCACTAACTAGTGTTTTTAGTGCGGGAATCTACTTGTTTGTGTGTGATTTGACTCCTAGATTTGATAGCGCATGTTAATTTGTTTGTTTTTACTTTTAGAGACCATAGGTGTGAATTGTGAATTTTAATTATTAGGTGTGAATTGTGAATTGTTAATTTTAGTTTTAAATTGTTAATAAAATTCACGAGTTGAATATAATGGCAAGCTTGTTAAATTTACCAACCAAGGAACCCCTCTTAACGAGAATCCTAGTACTTTTCCTTGCTTTGGAAATGTTGGTCCTCCTTATATGGCTACTTTGTCATTACCGGATTTACAATAGGTTCTGGAGTATGGTTATTTCAACGTCGTTGGCCCCGAATACTCAATTGTTCCCACCTCAACCGGATGCTTCACCATCAACAAAGTTCACCATCTCGACATCACCAACCTTACGGTGACCCTTTACCTTCTTCGCCTAATATTTCTTCCTCCATTTATTCCTCTTCGCTTGGTAAAAGCCTTGATGCTAGTAACCGGGTGGCAAAGAAGAAGAAGAAGAAGAAGCAAGATAAGAAAAGTCAACCAACCAACCATGAGTACAGCCAAATTTTTAGCGGTGTTGAGGAAACCTCCAACTTGTGCATCGTAAACCCAAATACCCTTGCAAGATTTGTAAGGGTGACCACTTCCTTATCAATTGTCACAGTATTCAAAAGTCTTGGAAGTATGAATTCGAGAGAAAAAATCCCATCAACTTTTCGTTGATCCATCAACTGATGATAGTCGGAGTTCCTGGGAAAAAGTGTAAAGTTAGGTTTCCTTGTAAGTTATGCAAAGGGAGTCATCAAAATCACATTTTCCCTCACATGGATGAAGCCTCTAAATGATTGGAAAACCTTCTGATTTCCACAACAAGAATTTCCAATGGTTACCATAAGCTTTTCTCCCAACCTACCGTCAATTGACGGAGTGATTGATCTAATTTCAAATACAGTCGATCACGCTCTTCCATTGGAGAAGTGAAACTCATATCACTCAGGTTGATGATCCATTAGTTTATCAAGTGGTCGATTCGATTTCACATTCGGTCGATCCCATTCTCCCTATAGAGAGTGAACTTCATCATAGCTTAGGTTCTTCTTGTTATCGGATTCTTCTACGCCCGTATTTTCACCTATTTCTACGAACCCCCTCCAAGTGCGAGGTCTTTTCCTTTGATTGAATAGGCGATAGAACCTCGTCTTCCTTCCTCCATCCCTTTCCAAATCATTGTGAAGTTTGGTGGTAGGGACATACACCGCACACAAGTAGATGAAGGTGCTTATGTTAGTATTTTATCCTTAAGCGGGAAAGCTTTGCGTTCTCCTCGGCTTGTGCCTATTACGCAGAATCTAAAAAGCTTTTTAATAGAAATATTAGCGAACATTTAGGGATCCTTCCTAAGTTTTCTATTACTTTAGAAGGTAAAGCTGTTTGTATTGATCTTATGGTGGTTAGAAGCCCCTTGTATTTCAATTTACTCCTTGGGCGAGACTATGTCTATCAGTAAGTTGTAGTATCGACCTCTTTCGCGTGATGTCTTTCCCTCATATTAGGAATATTGTGACTGTGGGTATCTTTCGTTCCCTAGTCTTGATTCGACTACCAATAATCAGGCATCTACTGAATGTTCCTCATACGAAAGTGGTATCTACCCGCCACGGGTTAATTATGTGGCAGCTAGTCCTATGTTTTTCGGTTACCAATGTAAAACGAGGAGCCTCTCCTTGTTTTCCTTTGACTTAGATCATTAATTGACATGGAAAAATCTATGGGATTATTTTAATGCGATGTTCTTATCCCTTTTGAGTCCCTTGACATGTGTTCCTTCCAGAGAATTGTTCTTCCCTTCGATGAAGACCTCTTGGAAGCCATGATCAAGGTGTGTCCATTGACATGTCTTTCTTCCGAGTTGGAAGCCATGATCGGAGTCGAGGATAGTTCCTTTTGTGTCAACCTCGTTAAAAAATGAATCGGTATTTAGAGGATAGTTCCTTTTCTTGTCAACCTCGTTAAAAAAAATGAATCAGTGAGTGTGAGGATAGTTCCTTTTATTGTGTCAACCTCATTAAAAATGAATCGGTTAGTTGAGAGCATAGTTCCTTTTCTTGTGTCAAAAGCTCGTTAAAAAAAATAGAGCATAAGCTTCAAAGAGGAAAGTTATTTTTCTGTGTCAACCTCGTTAAAAAATAGATCAGTTGGTTAGAGGATAGTTCCTTTTATTGTGTCAACCTCGTTAAAAAAAATGAATCGATTAGTAGTGAGGAGAAGGTCCTTTTACGCATGTCTACCTCGTTAAAAATTGAATCGGTGAGTGTGAGAAGAGTGGCACTAACGTGTCAACCTCATTAAAAATGAATCGATTAGTTAGAGGATAGTTCCTTTCTGTGTCAACCTCGTTAAAAAAATGAATTAGGTACAAGGACAATTCTTTTCGTGTCAACCCTCATTGAAAAATAAATCGATTAGGTAGATTTTAGAGAGTAGATTAATAGATTAGAAATAAGTAGTTTCGAGGATGGTTCACATTCTTGAGTCAACCTCGTAAAAAAAATGAATCGAGGTATGAGGAAAGTTCCTTTTCTTGTGTCCAACTTACGTTAAAAATGAATCGGTATATCAAGAGGAAAGTTCCTTTTATTGTGTCAACCTCGTTAAAAAAATGAAACACATTGCCATGAGCATAGTTCTTTCTGTGTCAAGCTCATTAAAAAATGAAAGAAATCCTCCCTAATTGAGTCGAGTCCTTTGACTAGATCTCGTAAATAGAAGATCATATGTTAGGTTAGTTATTTCGAGTTTTTGCATAATTTTCTTACAGGTTTTAGGTCGGGTCTTTCATATGATCTCGTAAATGAACCTTCATTCCATCTAGATATTAATTACCAGCGGTGTACTTGATTGAATGAAATGAAGGCGGGGAGCATGCGCTCTAGCGGTTACGCTCGGGGAGCATCAAGCATAGTTTTCTCTTTTGTTTCAAGCTTGTGTAAAAATGAAACCACTCTCAAGCATAGTTTTTCTCTGTTTCAAGCTTTGTAAAAATGAAACCTATCTTGAGTCAATTTCGGTTATTTTCAAGACTCGTTAAACTCATGAAAATCCCGAGATTATTTTGCTATATTTCATTCTCGTAAAACACATGAAAATGTTGGAGTTCTTTCCGTCTTTCACCGCTCGTAAATTAAATTGAAAGTTGACCACGGAGTATATTTTTATCCTTTTTTGAACTCCTTAAAAACTTACGAAAAAGGGATGAAAACCATGGGTACATTTTTATCCCTTTTTCAAACTCGTTAAAACTTACGAAAAAGTGAAACCTTAGATCGTCTTTTAAACTATACCTGGAACTCTCGAAAATTGAAAAGATTGTCGAGCACTTGATTATTCGAACTTGTTAAAATAAATGAATGATCGTCCTTTTTAGTATAAGTTTACCTTTTTTTACGGATTGAAATGGACTATTTACGAAAAAAGGTATAAATTGACTAATGACGGTCAATAGAGTTCTCTCCCGCATTATTTTATCATTTTTGAATCGAGGGCTAAATTTACTAAAAAGTACCCCCATGGAGTTTTCTTAAGTTTTTTTCTTCGACTCCTAAAATTGAAAAACACCGAGTTTCTCCTATCTTGGACTCGTTAAAATGTAATAGTAAAGGACTTTGTTCCATTTTAAGCAAGAACGAACCACTCCTTCTTAGGGTTCGAATCTTAAACTATTGGACTCATCGAGAGGACGAACTTATAAACAAGCAAATGTTATCCTCCTCCAAGCTTGTCAAAAATAGGAGGTACTTGCCGAAATGGTGGGGGGAAAAGAGAAAAAACGAACACATTTGTTACCATTTGACTATTCGGAAAACCATTAACCACTCTTGAACTTGACACTTTTGTTCACCTGGGTTGGGAAAATCCTTTGCCTAACGGTATCAAACCATATTGAAAGTCTTGACCGGTTCTAGGTATTAGCTTTGGGTCGATTGTCACCAAGCCATCTACTTCGGTCTATCATTATGTGTTCCAGAGAGTCAGTTCAAATAAACCATTCATACGCAAGATATTTGTCTTCCATTTGACCATCCCTAAGCCGAGTCCTTGCCATATATTTCTTCAAAACTTGATCTATGATTTCGTGTTGTGGGCTTGCCTACGACGGATCACTTTCTATCGACAACAACTCATTATCTAGGAAGTTGGTACGAAATCGTCGGTACCTTGAAATACGCATGCCTCAATGGCGGGTTTCTCACCTTCGACGACGGAGTTGCATCGATGACCTTGATCGAATGATTCCATGACATGTTTGACTTCGGCTCATTCATTCACATTTCATGGATTGTCTTGTGAGTAATTTGAGGGCCATTGACATTAATGGTGGTTAATCTCACTTGTTAACAATTCACATCATTAGCGGTAATCAAGTGGTTTCTATCAATTCACATGGATAGAATCATACTAGTTCGAGAAGCGAGGAAATCAAGACCACTGGATCTAGTTTCCACCATCCCGAGCTGGCGGTACTGCTTGCTATTCATTTATACAATGGACTATTCATAAAAACGGATAGAACACGTCCATACTTTACATTGTCTACATATGTCTATACTATTGATGTATTTAAAAATCATTCCGATATCCAGAATAGTTTAGAGTCGGTTTTCTAGTTAGTTTTGATCTGAGTATGGCAATGCCTACCTCAACGATGATATTTCTACATATATATATTTTGCATTGAATTTTTTTACGGGGTTAAAATCTTGGGGTGTCCACGGATGATCCTTGAAATGATAAAGTACTTCCTCTTCATACATGACGGACTCTATCTTTATCCACATTACGGACTTACGCACTTTAGGGGCAATCACATTTGCATGAAAATTGTCACCTTGACTTGATACACTTTGTATGATATTATCACTCATACTTTCCTCCTTTGCAAGTATAAAACATCGGTTCCTCGTGTCAAGCCTTAAAAATAAGAGAGAAAAGCTCTCAAAAATCTCTTTTACTACGGTATCGCACTTTCTCTTTCATGACTCACAGGTCTACTTCTAATATTCAACTCTCGCATTTTGAATGCACTTTCTTTGTGGTAGGTGTGGACCCCTGTAAAAAGATTAAAAAAGGCGCAAGTAAACTCAAAAAAGCTCACTTTAATTAATTTCTAGAAGCCTACGGAATGGATCTTGTGGTGGCAGAACCGCTCTTTTTGAGGTTCATATATCCCTTACCTTAAGGAGCTAACCCCTTGATGTGAGGAGCCTATCCCTTTGAAGGAGGATTCTATCCCTTCATAGGTGGAACCCTAACCTCCTCATCTACACTATAAAGAAGGCATTTGGTAACCTCAAGGGAGTTCAAGCTTTAGAATTGTTTGAGGTAAAGTGCTATTGGATTGACTCATTTAAGCGAGATTTTGTGAGGAAGATCACATACCTCTGTTTGTCTCGGTTGGAAGAGTGCAAGGCTTGTCGAGTAGAGGAGATTCACCGCGGACCTCGGGAAGGCTTTGTTCAACATCAAGGCTAAGGTTGTAAAGGTTTCCTTCTTTCCAAAGTTAATACAAATGAATTCATTTTTTCTCAATAAGCTGTTAATTAACTATTTATTTCATGGATTCCTTGATCACCATGATAGGCATGATTTATAATATTTACTATCACAGTGCTATTTAATGTTTGCTTGTTTGTATTTGCGGAGTTTATAAAGATAATTCCTTCAAGTGACTAAAGGACAACTGCCGAACAAGCATTGGATCTACGGTAAGACCTTAACACCTTTATAGTATTCTTTTGCAAATCGCATATGTCTAGAGAAAGATAGGTTCATTTGATTGTTTGTTGCTAGATTACCTTTTGGTACTAGGGAATCGATCTTGTCCACAGATTCAGTTTATCCAAACCAACAAATTGGCGACTCTACGGAAGTGCAGGTTCGATCCCCAGATCACCAATTTGTTGACCCGGATAAATCCAATCTCGTGGACAAGATCGATAAAAAAGGTAATCTAGCAACAAACAACCAAATAAACCTATCTTTCTTTAGACATATGCGATTTACAAAATGCGATAAGGTGTTAGGTCTTACGCCTAGATCGATGCTTGTTGAAGTTTCCTTCGTCTTAATTATCTTTATAAACCTGTAATCACAAACAAGAAAACATTAAATAACACATATAACAAATATTATAAATTATCATGGTGATCAAGGAATCCATGAAATAAGCAATTAACGACATTGAGAAAAATGAATTCACATTTAACATTAACTTTGAAAGAAACTGCGGGATTGAAGCAGGAGTCTCATTCGACCAAACCTCTTCCAACCAGAATAGAGGTATGTAGATGTAAAATCTCGGTTAAATGAGTATGAATCCCAACAACACTTACCTCAAACAATTAAAAACTCCCTTAGGCTACTACCTTGCCCAAACCTCTTTTTACCTAGTGCGAATGAGAGGTTAAGGCTTCCAATATGAGAATCCTCCTTCAAAGAATAGGCTCAGCATTCACCCAAACAGGGGCCATGAACCTCAAAAGGATGGTTGCTGCCCTTTAGATTTCCGAAGGCTTCTAGAAATGCTGAAAGTGGCGCACTTGTGCCTTTAATATTTTACAGGGTCCGCACCACCAACAGAAAAGTGCATTCAAATACGCGAGTCATGAACATTAGGTCTTGAGACACGAAATACGATACACGGAGTTAAGATATTTTTGAGCTTTTCTCTTATTTTTAAAAACTTGTGTGTTTTAGGCTTGAAAAGAGGAGGAAAGTATGGTGATAATGAGCTCATACGAATAACATAATAGATTGTTTTTCGGTCTATCCATATGTAGCATATAGTATGAACCCAATGGCAATATGTTCAAGTGTGTTTTAGGCATACCATTTAACTCAAATGCACACGCTCTTACCCAATGGTGAACTATTTTATTCGTACCTGTGGCCAACTACACTAACCAAGATCATGCATGCATTTCCTTACTCAGAGCAACATATCCACCAAGTCGGGACTAACATATATATAGTTAGATCAGGGGTCAATCAAAATATAAATAACTTGATCACAAAGCTTACCGTCCATCTCAATGATAGAAACTCGGTGCTCCTACTGCCTATTTTCCATTATTGCATAAATACGAGGAATGTTATGTCCAACATACAATAGTATGTGCCTCATTTTGATGCGATTATCAATATTAGTTTTTGTGCTAATTTCATTTCGGATATAAAACTTGTTCTGCGATCTTATGTTGATGTACGGGTTTCCTTGTTGCTTATGTGGGTCAAAGAGGTAATTAAATTCAGTTTTATGAGTGAAATTAAGAGAATAATGTATGAATTTGAAAAATTTGAACACCAAAAACATAAAGAACAACAAACCATCACAATTGATCCATTAAAACGAGTTTTGATGAAGGAGTTCAACCCTCCTGGGCTAAATCTCTTGGTCCAACTTCCATGGCTTGGGCCTCTGTATTAGCTCCATAGTGCTCAAATTGTTGTTTACATGCATCAAATTCTCTTGTAACATACTCAATGAGTTCAAAATGTCCGAAATATATCATAAATGACTATTCATTTACTCAATTTGGCCTTAAGATGCTCTAGGCATGGCCTTCCTCCTAGTGGCCCTAGGCTTCAAAAATCTTCAAAGGTAATAAAAACCTATGTAAAATTGCTCCTCGACTGCGCAACTTGTTCCAATGTGTTCATAGCATGCCAATTAGCCAATAATGACTCTTCCTACGAGCCCAAATTGGTCGAAAATTGACTCGGTCATGGAAAAAACAAATTTTCCTCAATTTCTTCTCCAAATGCGGAAGACCTAAGAACGACTCTACTAATAGCTGCGCCACTAGTGAGAGGATTAATTAGATTTCGCCCAGCCCCGCTTACTGGGAATAAGCATGGCTTAGCGTAATTGCTCATCCATAAGTGTTAAACATGTTTAATTAACAACTAATCCCTGGATTAACGCAATAAACATGGATTTATGTTAAAATAATCTTCGTTTGAATTGGCTCCACGTCTTATTTGGTTAGGTGGACGGAGGTCATATGGGAGAAGTTGACCCCTTTGAACCCCTGTCGTTGGATTTGACAATAAGTATATGTCATGGCCTTCATATTACAAGGACTAATGTGTGGCTTATTGGTAAGGCGCGAGAGTGGAAGTGGGAGAGGTTGTGGGGTCGGGCCCAGGCCTGCGCCCCTCATACATGGTTTTTCCATATAATACACACTCAATTTTGTATAAACTGGCGATGTAGCGGACTTTGGAATATAGTCAATGTTTCTAACTTTGATATTTGCCAACGGTTATAATGTATTAACCTCCACCATAATATACATTTGCATTTTATCATTATATATATATATATATATATATATATATATATATATATATATAACCTTAATTAATTAAAAAAATATACTTTCCCGGCTTACATAAAAATCATGAACCCACATTCAACCTTGGAGGATATTGGACAGATTTCACCTTCACTAACCAAACTAGCGAATCCAGTGGTAGAGCCTTGTCACAGTCCCATTGGGCATAAAGCTGAAGAAGATTCCTTGAATGCGGCGAAATTTGCCATGTCATCATCCTGTACATGTTACGCAATTTTTATTATTATTAAAATTTGTATGTTCTCAACGATCGAGCGGACCATAAATTCTTCATTGAACTCGGTTTTCGACGAAACAAGTTGCGTTGGATTCCTGGCCGATGGGTCAATCGCGGTCGTTCAATTTGTAATCAATTACGAGCACTTTAATTTTTGAGCTAAAATACTAAGCCTACGATCACTTGTGCACTATATATCTTAGGCCTACCTTCTGATTACGGTGACAATCTCTTAAGATGCTCCTCTCACCGCATTCTGACTTTACTTTCCAACTATCCCATGCAAACTACCTCCATGTTGTTGTTGTGTGGCCCATGTCCCTGTCCACCTGCATTAAACTTCTTTTGTGATGCCACATTTTCTTGCTCTTCGAATTATAAGGCCTTTCTCTTTTCGGTTTCCATTTTACCTTTACCTTTTTCCTTCCTTTCCATCCTTGTCGAGACTCATTCTTGCGTTTTGATTGTTCATAACAATGCTTCAGTTTCCCAATGACCTCCTCAAGTGTATAAGGCTCATCATTCTCAATACATGATACGAATGCTAATGGAAAACCACTAAAAAATCGTTGAACTTTAGCCTTCTCATCCTCAAGATATGGTACATACCTCGGTAGCTCTAAGAATTTTTGTCGTATACTCTTCATTTGTCATTGATCCCACCTTTACCAGCTCATATAATTCTTTAGCCTTTATGTCGTAGTACCTCTATGACAAGTATTTCTTCTAAAAATTATTTTGAACTCATACTTAACTCATGTCATCTATCACGATGTGTCTAGCTTGCTTCACATCTTCCCACCGGATGTTTGCTTTACCTCTAAGGCGAAGATAGAAATCCTAACCTTCATGTTATCTAAGTACTCATGCAACTCAAATGCTTCTTCATCCCAGTATCAACCTTTTTCCTCTTCGGGTTTCTTCAAGTCCCCATCGAAAGTAGGTGGTTTTCTTTCTTGAATTCATACGGCATGTATCCTTGTCACTCCTCTGTGGGATAATAGTGATGACGATCATGAGGTCTATTTGAACTAGAACTAAGATGGTACATGTACTCAACACCCTCCTATATGGAGTGTCCAACAACCTACCATATCTCACTATATCAATTATATCTTACATGTGTATACTAGGAGACCTCTTGCCATATGCCCCATTGGTTGTCCTCTAATCCATAGGCGATCCAAAGTGGTCCTTGTTTATGCAAATGCGACTGAAGCTCGAAGAAGTATTGCATTCAGTGCCTTTTTCTCTTGCGCAAGTATGAATCTTTCATTTACGCCTTACAACTCTTATTTATTTCTTTAGGCTTCTCAATGTGTCTTCCAAATCAAAAGTGCACACCATCTTTATCATATGACTCATAGGGAGAGTCCTTGTAGTCTACCATCTTCCCATCCATGTTGATATTTCTACTGAGGTAAATATGTTAGTTAAACCAAATAACAATAAACCAATGTACCTTAGTGTAATTTGGGGAGGATACCTCTTTGAAAAACCAACCAATTAGTGTAATACATGTATATACAAAATCATAACAACATATAAATTCATAACATGTGGTATACTAGCGCATAATCATCATTCTAGTTGGGATCAGTCCTTGATACATGCCCATACCAAATATACAACATGACCTAATTCATAACCATACTAATGCAACTTGACCACTTACAATCACAAGCATAGACCATACACTAGAATAAGAGACATGTAACCAACATGACCAAAACCAATGCATGTTCAAGATATGACACCACACAAAAAATAATAGATGAACAACACATAAGCATGACCAATATGTGATACGTATAACCCGAAGCAATGGATATACAACATGTAACAATATGCAATCAAGTGTGCATGGACAATACATAATCATAAACAACACACAATCAATCGTATACACATGACAACATGTTGATAATAACACCACGAGGCACTTCCATGGTGACACCACTTCCACCATGGCCAACACAACAAGGATGCAACAAACACATACACCATAGGTATTAAAAACACATAAGCAATCAACATAATGCATGATCAACACACTACCCATCTAGTTTGAGAGTTGAACCATGCTACGATACCACTCTTGTAACACCCCCTTCCCGCATCTACCCAAGCAAGCTGACTAGTCGGGGTAAACATGTGACGAGAGGCTACTAATACTAGATTCAACCTCTATATGACGAGGAAGTGGAACCGATGGAAACATGACAAACAAACCTTACCACTGACATCAACAACATCCCCAAGGTAACCCAACCTTCCAAACCCTTGAACCTTGAAGAAGGCGAGATTTTTGACCCTTTTTGGACCATGGCGAAGGCATTGCCAAAACAAGGTAGAGGTTGGGGAGCCTATGGCTACAGACACAACACAACAAGCATTTGGTCGGGGCCCCAATTGGTCGGTTCGTACCCAACTCACGAGATTTTTTGCCACCTTTTAGCCCCAAAGCCTAGGTCACTACCCGGAGACTTCATGAAACTTTAGAAGACGATAAATAACATTAAAACAAAGGTATGGAAACAATCACATCATCGAGAACTCTCTGGAACCTTCCTAGCCATGACATACATTTCGTCGAACAATGCAAACTTATTTCATCTACGAGGTGTAAACGAGATTTAAACATAAGGGTCTCATGCGATGCGAGAATCTCTAAGAAGCATTGTTCCCTTACATCATAAGTTTTCAATACAATCTATTTTGACCATAGATACATTGTGCATTCATTTACAAGTAAAAACATGGATAGAGCCATACATCCTCACTAATAAAATACATGCTTATAACCAACATAATAACAATAGAAATACCATGGATACAACAACAATAGAATCCACATAATAACCAATGCAATTATACATCAAATACCAAAGGAATGAGATTCTCATTAATGATTTTAAAAACCAACGAGATGGGACTTCCATGTTACACCCGACCATAGTTTAGGTAGAGCCAAATCTCTCTTCGGCCAATCACTCCGTGCCATATTCCAAGCATGAATGTGGGACTCAAACCGAAAGAACTAACTAGGGCATCCTAAGGCTAAACCACCTCACCCTAATTAATCATAAACCGGGCTTTACCGTTATATATACCCCGTCACGAGATTCTCTCCACCTAAATCGTGAGGAATTATCTTATCTCCTAATCTCTCAAACTTTTCTGTAAACCACATTTCGATTTAGGAATGTTAGATAAATTGAGACAAACTCTCCGGGATTTATCATATATCCCAAATCTAGGGATTCCTAGGCACAGATGGAGAGAAAACCACCTCTTGGAAACTGACCAAAATCCAAACCCGGATTACTAGGCCCTAAATCGAGGCAACACATGAAATGATTCCATAATCATTCGAGAGAGATCCTACTCACTCAACTTCAAATCTATCCTATAATCCGGCTAAACCAAAACATGAGTAACTCCACAACACGAGTGGTTATCACGAGAAATGGCAAGGCTAGGCTGAACACCTTGTCACACCTCGAAAAAACCCATGCCAAGACAACAAAGAACCACTTGTAATACCATGCATTCCAAATCTAGCAAAGGAAATCATACATGAAAAATCAATACTGCAAAGAATCTTGTTGTAGGCTTGCTTGATTCTTGCTCCTCCTTGCTTTCTTCCTCCTCCTCTATGCTTTCTTTCCTTTTTTGCTCCAATGCCAAAGTGCTCAAAAACTCTAAGTGTCCAGAGTGTGAGATAAGAGAGAATAATGAGAGAGCTCCAAAATTACACTCCTGAAAAGGTACCAATGATACTTAGAATCCATTTTATAAAAGAGCCTCTATTTTCTTCATTTTCCATTATTTTCCTTCATTTTCCTCCTCACATGCAACATGTGACCTTTCCATCTCCCTTTTCTCCTAATTTTCATAATTAAAGGAGCCAAAAATGCCATTTTTCCTTTTCAAGCCTTTTCCTTTGCCCTTTCCAATTTCCTTAGCCATAATAAACCAAATTAACACACATTAGGATGTTTTTCCCAAAATTCAACTTGGAATAAGTGTCCCATCAGTCGTGGTTATTATTTTTAACTTTACTACATGGAATTTTCACAGTACATTATGGGTGTATCCATAGTATTTATGTTGTTATTGTGTTGGATTATAAACATGTATTTGATCGGTGATGGTGTATGGCTCTCTTTACGTTTTTACTTGTAAATGAATGCCTGATGTATCTATGGTCAAATAGATTGTATTGTAGCTAATGATGTTATTATAATCCCTTAGTTTTCATGAAGTTCTAGAAAATGACTGGGCTCACAGTGCGAAAAGGTGGCTCAAATCCTAGAGCCACGGGCGAACAAAGCGGGCATTTGGGGCCCGAGACGCTGCATGCAGTGTTATTCCCTGCGCTTTATAGCCTCTAGCCCCTAAAATGCAATGTTATGCATAGCGGCTATGGCTTAAGGGTGTTAAAATGTCGGTGTGACCGAGGGGGTAAAGTCTCATGAATGGTTGGGTTACCTCATGGGGGTGTTGTGGTTGTTGTACAAGTTACGTAGGTTGTGTTTTTCGTCTGTTCCACTTCCTTAAGGTCACATAGGAGGTTGAATCTCATTACAATAGCCTCTCGTCACATGTTTACCCCCGGTTGGCTAGTTACTTGGGCGGATGTGGGAGGAGGGTGTTACAATTGGAAATTCCTTAGATGCATTTATAGTGTTGGGGTTAAAGAGAAACAAAATGATAAATTCTTCTTGTACTCAAATTGTATATATATTGATTTGATGAAGGGATTAGGGATGAAATAATGTTGAATAGTGATAATTGAAGAATAAATAAAATTAGTTTCAAGTAAATCTAATCTAAATGTAACAATCTACTTATTAATTAAGTTGTCCCAATTAGGTTGAGTGGGACTTACCCGAGCGTAGATTGATTGGATAACATGCTTGATTGATACTATCTTAAGTGAATGTGTTTGACTAAGTCAACCTTGGTTTATGGCTCATGTAAAAAAATTAAGTATAAATACGTGAGTTTATGTAGTGAGTGAATATGTTGAAATGCAATGAATATGCATTGAATGTTCTATGTTTAAGTATTATAATTGTGTGTTATACACTTCAACTCATAGTTTGAATCTCTTTGTTTATTTATGGGATTAACTTGTGAATTCTAACATGGTGTCATAGCTTATGTTTTGAATAGTCAAGCTTGGTTATATTTTTGTGAGGCGTTTTGGAGGTTAACACATCAAAATAACATAGGTATGGTTATGCACTTATAAGATGTTATATTTTTGAAGGGATATAGTTGTTTGAACTTGTGAAGTTTTGGATCAAAGATTGTAGAAAACAAAATGGATTCTAAGCAAGAACCAATGTTGCTTGATGGCATAATTATAGGCATGTGGTAATAGGATATGGAGACTTCACTAAAGAGTAAAGGTGTATGCCAATTTACAAAAAAATATGATTATTGATACTAAATATGTTCATGAGAAGTTCTTGCTAAATGGAAAGAAGGGTGAAATTATAGATGTCATAAAAACATACATGTCAAAAGAGAGATTTAGTTTCATAATAATGATACTAACTTCCAACATGAATTTTTGAAGAACCTAAAAGTTGCTTGGTAGAGTTAATGAAAGTTGGGTTATGCGGCTTCGGGAGTATTTGATCTCTATAGGACCTCTCTTTCCAATGAGATTGTGGATTTTTTGGCTTGTGTCAAGGAGATACAACTAAATTTGAGTGAATATGAGAGACTTTCCAAGGAAGAGAAGTCGATTGAAAAAATTAATTCGATGAATTTGCAAACACCTTGTGATGTTTTTGTTCCACATTTCATGTAAATTAAGCTTCAAGGAAGTAATATGGTAAGAATTATACATTTGGCTCCTTTTGCAGTTCATTGATTAGGGCACAAGAGAAACTTCTTGACGAAGGAAAGCTTAGTGATAAACCATAGATCCTTTTCATAAATGGAAAAATACAAACAAAATTCCAGAAAAAGGAATTCGAAATGATAATTTAAAAATTTAAGTATAGAAGTTAATATAAATTTAGTATTTATTGATGTAATCAAGCTTGAAAACAAGATATTACAAATTTCCTCTACTATATTGTGGAATGGAAATCACAATTTAGAAACACATACGACCATTAAAACTATTACAATGTCACGCGATCTGAGAAGCACAGCACACTGCTTGTAAACTTGTTCTCCTACTAATTGTCATGCCCTAGCCGACACTTAGCCAATTCAAGGCCCCAACTTGCTCTATTTTCTTGTGCAATCTGGAGGAAATTAGCTCCCAAAAGTAGGAAATTTCTCCTATTTTCTTGCACAATTCCCAAGGAATGATTCACTTGCCTTAGAATTCAAGCTTGTACACTCAACTAATATACAATTGATAATTACAATGTTCCTTTTCCTCCACTCCGGCCCGGGAAATTCAAATTCCATGCATATACGGGCTATTTTTTAGTTAATTGAATAGTTTAATTGAGAGATCATTGAGTTAACAAGAGTTTTACCACTCAAGCTTGACCATCAAATGACTCAACTACGTACTTAAGCTTAGTTAATTGAGTCAAACTAAAAATAACTAAACTAGATTGCTAAATTTTAGCAATCCTGACATGCACTACTCTACTTCCTTCTAGAACTCAAATTTCTTGAGTAAACTAATAGACACAAACTATGTCACAAATTTAAGCACCAATCCAAGTCATCTAGTTGATGTGGAAAATCGAATTACTAAACTCGACTAAGGCACAAGTAAAATTTAGCCTTTCTTGCTACATTTCTAACACTTCCTCTTAGAAAGAAAGGGATTTTGAACCACCCATTATCCTACGGGTTGAACATAGACAAAAATAATGCACAAAATATGAAGGATAATCGTGAGTTAAATTTTATTGACAAGATTTACATATTTATACATTTCCTTATAACCCTTGATCTTCATATACCAAGTGGTCTCTTGGACTACGGTGACTATTCACATTCCACACCAACCCTTAGCGGATTAAGAGTTTGTCAACGTACCCCTCTTGATTCGAAGGGGTATATACAAGTCAAAGAAGAGAGCTCTAATACAAAAATACAACAATGTATAACAACAACAAGTTGAATGTGCTCTTTGAGATGATAGCATAAGGTGGGGTCTCAACGATGGTTTAAAGATTACCACCAACCTTGGAATGCTTAGTATCGTTCCTAGTGTTATCACTCACAAGTTTAAACAATTTCGTGATAGGGTTAAACATTGCTTGAGTATTTGCATCCCACCTATCATGTATTTTACTTTGCTTTCACCTCATCTTCTTCATTATCGTTGACCTCGCTTCATTTTTTACCATTTTCACCTTTTTTTCCCAAGGGTGCCCAAAATCATCATTTTTCCACAAGCCCTAGCCTATTGCTACAATTTAACACTTTTCGAAATTTCAGGCTGTGTTTTCCCTTTTTGGACTCCTTCCCATTCATATAATCCCATACATTCAAAATCACTTTTTCCCGTAGACCAAAACCCAAAATCATTTACATTACCATCTCCTACAAACCTTTCGAAGGAAAAAATATGATGAAGGGGGACCCATTTTACCCACCACGCTTCCCTTTTCATTTTCATTTTCCATTGAAAATCATTAAACTTACATTTTTTCCGCCTTTACGCACCCTTCCACGTTTACCATTTCACATTGCTTTTCATTCCCCGATCGCGATCAAAGTGGGGCCCTCATTGCATTTCCACGAGATTTTATGTGTTTTGAATTGAACTAAACTTTAAAAAACACGATTGCCAATTTGCGATTGCGAATGCATCAATTTGCATTGGTTTTACCTTTGTGAGCACCCACAACATATTTATTTTAATTGTGATGCAGTATGTCGGCTCCACCTCGCTGACTCCGCCCCCATTGCACGGTCATCGCAATACATTGATATACCATATAAACTTCGTAACACTTACCGCTTAAACCTTCGTCGATTCATAAAACTTTGCTACATACTTGAGTGGGTCCCTCTCCTAGCACATTTTATTTACAGCATCATTTCTCACCTTCATATGATTCATGATTGCTTTTTATGGCTTTGGGCACCCATTCCTACGGACTTGGACAAAATTCACTAAAAAACGGTGTTAAAATCCCCATACGCGGTTATGCCCGGACTTTTCCGCGTGTATACGCGGGAATCCACATGTACTTTCCGCGTATTCCATTAAAATCATTAAAAAATATATTAAAATTACCTATTTTTCGGGGTACAGGTTGATGGTTACTTTCTGGTAGTTCAACCACCCTAGCACGTAATGTGTTCAAGCTGATTTGAAACTACTTTGGGGTAAAAGCCCCTCATGTGTATGGCCTAAGGGAGAGAAATTATTGATATTATACTACGATTGGAATCCTCTATCCAATTACGAGATCCCCATGCCTCCTGCACTTCAGTTCATTACGGGAAACCCTTGTTTCCTGGAGATGCTCATCTCTTTATATGTCATCTCATATGCACCAGTTCGGAAGGAATGTAGCGAGGCAAGGGTGGACGGATCCCGACGACGGTACGCTCGAAGATTGTGGAAGGATTCGGGTAGTCTCTCACTTGTTGTTTACGTACATGCTATTTATATCTGAGAAGAACCATCTTGTTCACGATATACGTGTTAGTGTCAGCTTGCATATATGAGAATATTGTTATTTAAGCATTTATTATGGTTTATCTAATGTTTCATATGGATTTCACTAACATTTAGAGTAGATATATGCTATACGACGAGTTCTTCGTGCTTGTTTCTTCTTGTATTCGAGTTAGAAGGAAGAAGGGTTCTTTGGGGTTTGGACCCCGCGGGATGTTGCTTCCTAGTAGGACCTACGGGTAAGTTCCTCGATCTGCTCTATTTAGTTTTTCATGAACATGTATGGTTGTGTGAGTCCTTCTTGAGTAGCATGCCTGCTGTGGAGGTTGTAACCCAAAAAAGCCTCTAGGGTGATTTTCCCGACAACATTGCAAAGTTTAGATGTTAACCTCGCAACTTATAACCAAAAAACTAAAAGTTGCGATATGCCCACGTGATCCGGTCCACTTCTTCCCTTCCCCGTCATTCTCCTCCCCCACGTGTCGCACTTCACATTTTTAGTATTTACATCCACCATGCTTATAACTAAAAGCTACAAATTGCGATATGCCAGCGCTGGTTCGGTCCCACATAGACACTCCACGTCACCTCCCCTTTGCATCGCATTGCTGGTTGTATTCTTTATAAAATAAAATGTAAAGGTTTCGAAGTGCGCGGATGCGATACCAATTCAAAAAATAAAATTTAAAAGGTTTCAAGTCCGGGTATATTGGTTTTCATGTTGTTTTATTCACAAAAGAGATTTTAACGTGGAAGCCGGATTCCAAGCGAAAACAAGACGGAAAGGTTGAGTCGGGCAACATAAAGCATTCAATTCATACATCAGATCTGTCATACCGGCTCTCAGCTCATCTACTAGAATATCAATGAATTGAGGTCCACGTCCTAAGCGCACTACATCGGCACATTGTAAGCAAGCGCAACATAGGAAAAGAGATTCGATTCAACTCCAACGATTGACAAATGCCATCTTATCATTTCCTTAAAAATAGGATTATTGTTTTGTATTTCAATAAAGGGCATTTATTCTTTTGATGATGGATAGTGCCATTCGAGCAACCTAACTACTTTTGATGTAATTATCACTCCTTTAGTTAGTAGTTGTAAAATATATAACTAGAGTCCTATTAGAATATCTTAATGGATAGGTGTCTTTTTATAGATGTTTTAGTTATGATTAAGCGTCAATTTGAAGGTTCGATTATTTAGAATCCTATGTAATGTAAATAAAGTCTATTTATAGACAAAAAAATCGAATATCAAAGGGTTGAAGAATATTGTACTAAGCGTTGCTATACTATTATTAGTTTCGGTTTGATGTATACAATGATATTTGTTTCTTTACTTGAGATTCGAAGGAGGTGTTCAATGTGTTTATGTTCTATATATTTCATGTTTAATATGCAGTTAGTTTGACGCTAATTACTCGAACTCATGGTGACATGCCTCGACTTCCCCAGAAGGTTAAACTACTATCTTATTCACGTGTTGTATGTGTTTACTACCTTTCATTGAAACCTTCATTTGCCTCGGTTCCATAAGAAGAAATATTCTCATTGAGTTTACTGATGTTGACCCCATATCCCAATGGTAGCAAGCTCTTGCATTTCAACCTATGATCAATCACAATCAAGTTATGAATTATAGAGTTAGCCATCTACTAGAATTTCCATTGAAAATCATAAATTACCTTGAGAGAGCCCTCTGTTGAAGAAATCTTCAGCCAATAGTGGTTTGAAAGAGTTACATTAAGTTTATTGATGAACAACCTATCGGGGAATCAATTTGGTGATAACATTTTGGTGCGTACGTAGGGAGCTTGAAAATACATTTCCCAAAGTTTGTGTGCAAACGATGAAGCTGAACTCTTGGAGGTAGCGAGGAGCTCGAGAACTTTTTGAAATTGCAGCTTCTGTAGTCCTATAAATTTTCATGCTCAAGAGTGGTTTCGAAAAAAATATACAAGGAGAAATCGAGATCCTAGCTTACCTACCATTGTGGATAATCCAGAGAGGATTCTCGGAGGCATTGAAAGCAACTCTTCAAAATCAGGTATTCCATCACACTCAAAGGCTTTGTCCTCTAAAATTGTTCGAAGTCCGAAGATATGCAATTTGATGATAAAATTCAAGAAGTTTTATTTAGGTCTAAGAGTGAAAATGAATTGGCGAGATAATTCTAGACTGTAAAGACTAGGTATTGATACCTCATCCATAGCATCCAAAAAATAAGAAGAAGAGTTATGATAGTTACATTAGAAATAGTGTTAGAGAGGGAGTATTTTGAAAAGTTAAAAGATTTAGATCCATTTGAATTCTTGTTGAAAAGAAAATTTGGTATACCTTTTCTTGAGTGGAGTTCATTTGTATCTAGTTGCGAAGACCAACTACGCCACCTCCTAATAGCTCATATTCTCCTAATGTTCTTCAAGAAATACCACAGTTCCTATCATTATGGGCAGGTTGTTCCACCTCCACCTCCACCGTTACACACCTCAAGATATGCTCCACTTGTCCTCCCGGCCCTATTCTTCATGACCTCCCAAGAAAATACTCATCTAGAAGTTAAAAACCTAGGGAGTAAAGAAGAAGCAAAAACCGAGGAACATCTAGATCAATTCAATGATTTCATTCTAAAGGAAGTAGACCATGAAGATGTTAAAATGAGAATATTTTCTCAAAGTTTCAGCAGTGAGGTTAAATGGTTTTAAAGCCCTAGCTCTGACAAGCTTCTTGAGGAGATTGGAATAAGTTTGAAGATAGTTTTTGAGAAAATGGGGGAATAGGACAAATCGATCAGAATACGACATAATATGATTTAAAAAAGAGCCTTAGATGAATCTATCCAAGACTTATCTAAAAGTTTTAACAAATTATACAACTCTATACTTGCTCATCTTAAACCTCCCCCATGGTAACTCCAATTACGCTATGCGAGAGGCATTTGATTATGATTTCTCCATCCTTCTTAGGGAAAGAATATGCTTCTCTAGAAGAAATGCAGAATGATGTTGTGAAGGTAGAAGTGAACATGATAGCAGCTAAGAAGTCTAAGATGGGTAAAACAAAACTAAAAGAAGAAGAGAAACCTTCCTCCTCGGATGATAAGTTTGAATCTATGTTTAAGACCATGGAGAAACTCATGGATATAATTGCCCTTGGAGCCACTTCTTTACCTCTGCACAACATGATCCACAAATCATAAACCCACAATTTAGGAGGACTGAGAATCAACAAAGAAAAGAAAGCGAGAAATCAGCCTAACCCTCAAGTGAGGCCCCCCTTTCAACGAGTTGATTGATGAAGAAGAAACTCGGCTTGAGATTCAGAAGATACTATCATGTTCTCTTTCCGAGAAAAAATGAAGCATCATTTGACAAATTCATATAGGTTAATGTGTCAAAGGTAGGGTTGTAGGGTTCATTTTTCATTACTTAGTCAGAAATTTTTAATTTTTCTTATTAGAAAACACCTAAGGTCTAAACCCACTTTCTTTCAAATCCCCTCATGTCGCATCACTCATAATTTTCGATAGTTTTCATTTCCCAAGGTTTTAGTATCGAAATGGTCGTTTTAGCCAAGAAACCATAGTTTCATAGCGAAATACATTGAGAAATTTCACTTTTAAGCTATGACGTGATACTTTTGTAGCGAAAACACCTAGAAATACACTAAGAACGCTACGAAAGTGAGGTTTCCTATACAATATATCAAATTAGGCGGTAGGCGTCGAAAAATAATTTGGAAAACGGATAAGTTAGATACCATTCGAGTCGGTGAGGGTAAAGATCAAGGTACATGGTCGGGGTTGAAGTCATCATCACCATTTTAAGCATGTATGAGTCATCATTGTGTTATGAGTGGGCATCGAAATTCAAAATATTTCCAAATTAAGTCATTTCTCATTCTTCATTCCTTCTTTGTGTGATATTGAGCTTTGGAGAGCATTTCATTAAGCCAAAGTTGTGGGTGGTATTTTCAAAGGTTACGGATATCGGTGATAAAGCGAGCTGAGAGAGACTATCAAGCGACGGAGAGAAGACACTAAAGAAATTATGGTACACCCAAAGAAAGACAAATAAGGGTGGCCAATGTCTCGGATATAGACCATCGGATATGAATACGTCAATGAGATTGACATGTAATATTCCCAATTAGTCCTAAGTTAATGGGAATATTCATTTTTGTTTTATTTTTACGTTTCATGAATAAATGTGTAAAGGAGGATCATAAAACTCCTTAAACGGTAAATAAATAAATGCCACATGTGAACAAGGCTAAATTTGGGCTATCTAAATAAGCACCCTTAGGTGTGAAAGGGTTGAATCTTTTGAGCGGGTCAACCATGACCAAATCTACAACGTTGTCTTGGAGGAGTGGCCATCAATGATGCACAACGTAGTTTTAGATGAAGATGGTTCATGTGAAAGGAGCCATTTCATTGAAGGTGGGTTAGGGTTTGCAAGCTCTCAACTTATACAAGGAAGAGGATGGTAGCGTGAGAAGGTTGTTGATGTGATTACATTTTTCGAATATATGTGTTGTCTTGTTTAGACATGTATCATTCTCTTATTTGTTTAGTTGAGAAGAGTGTTGTTTAGCACAAGGTCTTCACGTTTAGGAATTCCATCTCTTTCCTTGAGAGGCCTCTTGGGAGAGCATTACATTTCTTGTCCACTCTGCGAGTGAAGGCCAGCTTCTTCTTCCAGCTACAACGCGGATCTTGTTGAGGGTTTGTTTGTCTTTAGCTACGGCAAATTAGGCTAGATCTACTCAGATCTAGACCGTTCTAGTGCTCCACTAGGTGGGAAAGTCTTCCATTCCATTGGCAAGGGAGTATTGGATCATTGGAACATAAGATCCAGATCTTGGCATATGGCCAAACTTGTCTTAAACCCTACGGTGCGGTATTACTTCCCAGTTTACGTTTTTACGTAGGTGTTGTTGCCAGTACTTTAGGAATAACATTTTGGAGGAGTGATTTTCATGTGTTGGGGATCCGCCCTTTGCAACGCTGAGATCCATTGCGAGAGGGTCATTATATTGTATACATAAGATTAGATATGAACATTCTTCCGAATATCACGAGGATTTCTCTCCATGAATATCTACTCCATGTGCTTCATCATATTGCTCAAAACCCCAAGGGGATTTTTGAAGGGGGAACATTTATAGTATGGATCTGTCATAGATCGATTATTCATGCATTATTTTTCTCTAGATCTAAGTTGTAATCAACAAATGTTGCAACCTAATAAAAATAACGCCGTCAAGGCGGTTGTTTTGTTCATATGTATGGTTGTTGCACCTCATTTTGAGGATTTTTTCTTCATTGGAGGCTTCTATTTCCTCTTGTACATCTTATGGGTTTCATTTTGTACATCTACGTTCTTGTTATAAATGTTAAAGAAGGGTCTCCATATTGGCCTCCTACTCTTACTTAGATGATACGTATTTCTCTGCATAATGTTTGTTTATTATTCTTTGCATTCCCATTTGGGAATATTACGGTGTCAGTATCATCTTGGCACAACTGTGCATTCTAAACCAATATGTCTTTCAAGAGAAAATAAAGACGAGAAGAAGAAAGATTGATTACACATAAGACCAAAAAAGACAAGGGTCAAACCCCTTTATCTGGAAGAATGAAAGGGAAAGAGTCTAAAAAACTCTGTTCCAAACTATGCATTAGCTGAAAAGAGAAATAATGGGAATCAATTCTTCATATCATGTGTGTGAGCATTCAGCCACACAATCAGATCTACAACGTTGTAGCATGCCTACATTCCTATCAAGAGAAGAAGCAGAAGGAGAGACACCAAAAGAGGAGACTCTTGGTGACTATCTCCAAGAATATGAATCTCAGTCTAAAATATTCAAAGAGAATCTAGGCTTTCCAGAGTTTTGTCAACTTAAAGAAGAGAGAATATCTAGCATATACAAGAGAAGAAGAGGGTGCATGTAGCACACTTTGGGTAGGGCTTTTCTACCTACATTTTATGGATCACCTGAGAGCTTAGCCAAGTATTGGGTAAAGAAGCTAGACACATATTTCCAGCTGCATCAAGTTTCAGAAGAAGAAGCCATAAGAGTAGCAGCGCTGCACCTCCAAGGTAAGGCTTATGCCTGGTGTTTATTTGAATCTTCTTCATTGAAAAATGTAAATATCTCTACTTATGCAAAGTTCACTAGGAGGTTAGTGAAAATATTTGATTTTAAGCCATCAGAAAATTCTTTGGGTGAGCAAACTAAGCCCAAGTATTCAGAACCTTTGCATGAGATGGAAGGATCCATGAAGATAACTCCATTCCAGAACATTGTTGAGGGGATTGAAGATCTGCTACATGATTTTCCAAGGGCAAAGGCCCCACTTCAACAAGAAAATTATTCTCAAGAAGAATACACGAGGGTTCCTTTTTCAAGAAGAGATCAAGAGAAAGGATCTCTTAATGATGAGGCATGCCCCATGGATGAGGAGAAGGAAGTAGAAGAGCTGGAAAGATCCTTCAACGCTATGACAGCAGGAGGAGATCTATTTTTATTGGGAGATGGAGGTGAAAGCAATTGCTTCCATTAGAAGGACTCTTGTATCTTTGCAAGAAGCTCCCAGGGATCTTACACATGAAGAGAATGAGCAACATGTGTCTATGATAATAGACAAGGAGACAAAACAATGGAGGGAATGTGTTCCAACATTGCATACAGTTTTGGGAAAATACACTATGACAAATCAGTCCTTTGTGATCAAGACTCTTGACACCAAGGAGATGTTGGGTGTTCATGAGTTAACTACATCTAAAGGAAGCACCTTAGACTGTGAGATATTGCAGAAGGTAGGAGAAGAAGAACAGAGGAAGGATGCGCTAACATGATAGGAGGTGACCCAATATTACATGGAGGAAAATTTGGGGAAATTGCTCCAATCAGAAGCACTCTTGCATCCATAAGAGTGATACCCCATTATCATGAGACTTCCACACAAAAATTAGAGATGGATTTGCACAGTGGAAGCAATGTTATGATGTTCCCATATGTTGTACACATGGGAATGAGCCATGAGACATCATTATCTTGTGGTAAACCACCTGGGATACCACCTGATTCAGATTTTGTGAAAGATTTTTCATGCATTGATGCTCCATTCATAGATCCAAGAAGGAAGGAAGCACTAGAAGACCATACTACAACGCTGAGAGTATGGGGAAATCTCAAGGAGAGGGAAAGTATTTTCCCCTTATCACCATTATCCACTCTCTCATCTCATACTGCGCTGAGAAAAGATGTTGCAAGGATGAAGGATGACACCATTATGGAGCAAGGAGAGCGATCCTTGACTATGAAGAATCAGAGGAAAATCTCATTTGGAGAGAGATCTTCCATACATGATAGGAGATGGGGGTCACACATGCATGCTGTGGCAAGGCCAAGGAGGTTTTGGATAGATGATAGCCTTCCATGGGAGACTAACTTCCAAGAACTTCCATCTTCATTTGAACATGTGCATATGCAAGAAGGTCAACAAGGAAAGAATAACAACCTTCCACCTTATAGCTTTGGCATGGGAGATGTCAAGGAGGAGACAAACGGGAGGCATGGCCCTCCAACATACACCTTTGGCATGGGAGATGTCAAGGAAAAGAGAAGCAACATGGAAAACATTTCAGATGACACATTATCAGCGCTGTCATTTTTGGAGAGATTAGATCCATATTGGAAATCCTAACTGTTGGTGGAATATTCCAAGGATCTTCACACATGCATGATTCTTGATGAATTGCTACATGATGAAAGCTATTCAATCCTATATGGATTCATCTATGATCATGGTAAGATCTTCTTGTTTATAGCCTCCAAGCTCAAGGAGAAGTTGCTACAAAGGGCCTATGAAGAGTTTTGTTTCAGCCAAACATATTCCATGAAGCTCAACAACATCATCTTGAGGAGCTACTATTGGGAGGGCTTTGAAAAAGAACTATATCAGCATTGTCAAAGATGCATGTACCATGTGGAGAGGGAGTAGCAACATAACTCTATGGAGGAGTTAAATCAACCCTCTCTTTCTCTTTTTGAGGTAGGGGATAGATCCATGCACCACTCCATTGATATGAGGAGGAATGTTGGTGAAGAACATGCTCTTGTAAAACATGTTTTATATTCTAATTATATGCATTCTTTCACCATGTTTATGCAGGCCATGGCTCCAAGGAGGAGTATTATATCTTGTAAATTTCATGGCCAATATTGGGCCACACAAATTTCTGAATTTGGCCACTCCCTTGGAGGAAAAAGAGAGATTTTGCAACATTATGGGTGCTTCCCTAAGGCACCAAATATATCTCACACTTTAAGCTATGGTGAGATGGTATGGGCAGCAATTAAGTGGTGGGAAAACCACTTACCACATCTAGAGCTGATGCAGGCAGGAGATGCACTGCGCTGGTTCCACATGTGGGACTATGACCCACCTCCTTATGCACCAATTTCTATTGGTATGTACATTGTTTTGATCCCCTACATTGATGATGTACTTGTACTTTTTGTGGGGATGTATGGAGGAAGGAGGGAAGGTATGCACGTGCCCTATGGGATGGATATTCTCCATGTATCTTATGCTACATGTTTCAGGGAGGACATTGGGCAAGCCATGTTTGTTTCATTTGAGTTATTGTCTCCTTGTGGAATGGATTATTTACATCTCATGAGAACTTTGGAGGAACAATTCATGGAGGGTTGGATTGGTGAGCACTTAGCTTATGGAGGAGGCTTAACCCATGATGGTGTCACCAATGGAGGAGGAGAAGAGTTGCAACACTCCCCTTATCAGTTTCTTGAGGACAAGCAACATTTTGGAGGGGAGGACTGTAATATTCCCAATTAGTCCTAAGCTAATGGGAATATTCATTTTTGTTTTATTTTTCTGTTTCATGAATAAATTTGTGAAGGAGGATCACAAAACTCCTTAAACAGTAAATAAATCAATGCCACATGTGAACAAGGCTAAATATGGGTTATCTAAATAGGCACTTTTAGGTGTGAAATGGGCTAAATCTTTTGACTGGGTCAACCATGACCAAATCTACAACACTATCTTGGAGGAGTGGCCATCAATGATGCACAACGCAATTTTAGATGAATATGGTTCTGTTGAAGCTCTGAAAATCGGGTCTACAACAAGGGGGATACCCACCCGGTCCGGACCTTGGTTAGCAGCTCCTTTTCCGTTTGGTGTAGTGGGTCCGACTGGGGATAATGGGACCAGTTTCCCAATATGTGTGTGTGTGTTGAGAATTGATATTTCTTTTCTAAAAGTTCCTAAGTAAAATGCTTTTATTCTATTTCTAATCTAATAACATGCAATTGTATTCTAATTAAACAGAAATATCTAATTATAAACTAACCCAGGATGTAATCTTTTCTTTATGCGATCTAAAATGATTTCAAATAGCAATTGGTAATAAAGATCATTCAACTATTATAATAAAATAATTCAATAAAGATAAACCACTTCGTATAAAAAGTTAGACGAACTAGTTGTGAAAAACATATCACATAATAAGCTATCCATATATTAAGCATAAACAAATGGTTATCGCCGTACAAAAGTGCCAAATGATAACTCAAACATTCAAGCGTTAATACATAAACAACTGAACATAAATATCACTTTAAAACAAAGGCAGAAATAGTTAAGAGATAAAAGTATCATTTATAACTAGTTCTACTCATGAGCTTCGAGCAATAATGACTTATCTCTTCTTAATTCAACATCCACTAAGAGTACAAAAGTGCAACATCAGTAGCAGATATTAAACGCAGATATCAATAAATCATGTTCCATTCATTCATCAAAACCTCCTCGGAGGGTGCAAAAGTGCATGTTCTGAGGACAAGTTTTTGACAAATTTCACGACCCTTCTCTAAATGCATGAGAAGGGTTTAAATACTACCAACTAAATCTAAAAATAGTTTGTTACAAAAAATGTAGGATACGGTTTAAATGATCGTCCTTTTTCTAGGCGAAAAATAAAACAAAACTAATACTAAATCTAAAATTAAAACTTAACCACTAACTACTTGTGAATCTGTTCTTTTGAATTGCAAGCGTTCAGCATTGATTTGAGAAGAAGAGGCTGGCCGACTTCAGATTTTAACTGTCCTGTGAAAACGGAATCTGCAAGAGCTGGCGCCATCTTCTCGGCAGAATTAATGATACATTGGAGAGTCATACACTGGCTGTGTGGTTTTACCAGACATGCCCAGTAAGAATCCCAATTTAGCTTTGTTAATCCTTTAATCGATTCTGCCTTTTCTTGGGCTTTCTGTTTCCAGTCTGTTTGTAGTTGCTGTGCTTTTGGTAGGTACCCTGGAGTAGTTTCAGAGATCAGATTTTCCTTGTGTAAATTTTCATTTATACAATCAATAATATTGCTGGCTGCTTCTTCTGTCGCTTGCTCTGCTTTCTTGAATTGTGCATCCCATTCATTAAAAAGTATTTCTTTGTGATTTTCATTGATTATAGGTGCACCTGCTTTTTCCCCCTCCTCTGTTTCTTGCCAAGCTAGATAGTCAGTAACTCTTTTATCAGTTAAATCATAATCATGTCGTAAGTCTACGACATGATTAGTGATTTTATCACTTTCTTCACAGTAAGAGTTCCATTGTGATATTCTTTGGCATAATATTTCCTGTTGTTGCAGTAGTTGATTATTTAAGGAAATAGACTCTGTAATAAATTCTGTGAGCTTGGGATCATTTTTGTGCATTTCTTGCACATCCTGTAGCTGTTTCTCTTTTTTAGCCAAACTGTTCTGATATCCAATCTGCATTTTTTGAAAATCCCGCTGTAATTTTTCAAGTTGTTTCTGTGCTTCACTGTTATCATTCGCTTGTTGCAGTTGTTGTTGCAGAACCTGTACTTGATCTTCTTTTTCATTCAGTAATTTTCGTACCTCAGATGCTTTATCGATGGCTGCAGAGGCATATGCTCCTGTGATCTGAGATAATTTAGTGAGATTTTTATTTGGATCAGTAGTAGGATCTTGCCATAAGACATCTAATTGTTCTGCATCATGAGAGAGAACATTTTCCAATTTCCTTTTCTTCCTTTGTTTTCTTACTACTGCCTTGTGTTGTGGACTATAGAATATATCAAGAAGAGGAATTTCCTCTATTTTTAGCATAAGCTCAGAAGAGGGGGTAATGGGAATATGTTCTGTTTTTGCGACATTGCTAGTTACTCCTGTGACTATATTTTTTGTTATCTGTACATTACTCACATGTGTCTGTGTGTTTTGTCCTTCAATATTAATCAAATCATTAAATGTTTCCCATTCTTTATCTAACTCAGTTCTGACGGATGGTTGCTGTACAATGAGAGGGGGAAGATTTAACTGTGGAGAGATTGAAATCTGTTGCTGTGAGAGTTCTTTTGACTGGGCAGTATCCCTTACTAACCCTTCACTTTTATCCTGGTCATTATCATAATTTTTAGAGTGTTCGGAGGTTTCTCTTCCAGACTTTGACTTAGACCTGTCTGTACCTGAACTTCCACTGAGACTGATACTAGGAGTTGTTTCCCTTACGGGTTCCAAGCGTAGTTTATCCAAAGGGATAATAGTCAACCTTCTTTCTCTGTACATCTTAAACTCTTGGAATTCTTCTGGAGGGAATCACATCTGGGCTGAATGTAGAATTTCTTTAAGTGTGCCTCTTTCTTGGAACATGTCACCAAAAATATCATCTTCTTTAGAAAATACTCTTACCTTAACTGCAGTAGTGAAATTTTTAACAATATCATAGGGGTCGAATGGTCTTCTTGGAAACTTGAACAAATGTAAACATGTAATGTTGTTTACTTATTTAAATGCATGACCAACATCAAATAATGAAAAGACCCCACAGGCCATAGGAAATTGTGGCCAGATGGCCTTCTTTTTATCCTTCAAATCTTTATTCAAACCTCCTTCTCCGCAGTTTTGATAAGCAATTTCTCGAGCCATGAGTTTATCAGGAACATACAAAGGTAAAACATGAGGAGAAGAAAAAATTCCAAAAACCCTAAAATATGTAAACAATTCTTCTCCAAACCATCTTGCGACAGGGAGAATATCTACTTCTGCTTCAGGAGAAAATCTTGGAGCGTCCTTATCATACAACATTCTATACAGGGGCAACATGATGCCATGGAAAATCTTGTAAAAATAGGGAATGAACTTTGAATCCCACAATTATTTGTGATAAACATGAATGGGTAGGGAATCTTGGATTGTCCATTTCCAACCCATTAAAGGAAACTTAGAAGCATAACAGATTGAATCCATTACATAAGCAGATAAGTAAAAAGGAGGATAAATCCTCTGAGAGACAGTCCGTTTAGACCGGTAATTCAAAATAGCCATGGCTAAGTTGTCAGATAATATCTTAGCCCAATCCACGATAGTAGCATTAACAACATCATTCAATAACGGAAGCCATTCAGGTGAAAACTTATTAATGTCTGGCTTTCCAAAAAGCCGACAAAGCATAAAAGCAGCAAAGCAATACGGAGAAGTGAGAGAACCAGTACTATACATACCATGTTTATCTTTCTTCAATGGTTCGTCTCTTCTGGACCAGTCCTTGGTGCATTCTGCCAGGTTTTCATTTTATTTGGCAAACTTCTCCATGAACTGTTTGTTATAAGTTGCCTGTGGCTCCGGAAAATGATACATAAGCTTCAAATCTTGTGGAGTGAATGAGCCAATGAGCTATTGACCCTGAGTCTTAAACTATCTATTCGTAATATCAGTGTTATCCAACACCCATTTGACCATGTCCGTGTATGGAAGAATTCTAGGTCTTGCTGCTATTCGGTGCAAGAATGGACAAGCGAGCTCTGTAAGAGATGCTTCAGAAGACCCACGTGATCCCGCAGTAGCCGTAACCTTCATTACTCTGGGGTTTTCTTCCTCAAGTAGATTATACACGCTCTCCCAAGTAGTAATACCAACGTCTTTGTTGCAGGCGGTGTCTGTGTACAAGGACGTCATCTCTTTATCTTCAGAATTTAGAGCTTTGTCTTTCTTTCCCATAATACTCTGAATACTGCTTTGTATAGTTCTCTGTTCTTCGCTCCTGCAGTTTACGAATTAAGTGAGAATAATGATATGAAAAGGTGACGGGAAAGTTTTAAATGTTGAAGACGTATAAAAGATATCACCTTACGTGAAATAACCCTTTGATAAGAACGAAACCATTTTTCATTAACGAATGACAACCAATTCATTAATTTAACATTAAAGCGCATAACGGGGTCTCGGTTTATGGAGAAAGCTTTTTCGTACAACGAGCCTTAAGGATTTGCGATAATGCGATCTGCGATTTGCTTCGCAAAATTGCAAAATCGCAGATCACAATCTCGTGAAATTGAAATATCATAATAGCGCAATATTGTAATATCGTGAAATCGCTATATCGCAATATCGCAAGATATAACATATGACAAACATCCGTTAACATATTTTCTGTGACATGCGATTTGCGATATGCGCCATCGCATATCGGTGATTTTATGTTTTTCAGCGTAACATATGACATTGGAAGTATGCGATGCGATGAATGTTCTTTTAGTTCCGCAGTTTCATATTGCAATTTTTAGAATTCGGCTTATAAAGAGGCGTTCATTACCTTTTTGCGATGCGATATTCCTCAAAGAATGATTCTATTCTAAGCTATCATAAAACTTAAGTTTTTTAGATTTTTCAAGGAATTTTCTCCTAAGTTTATGATAGTAAGTTTTATTAAAAAAAAGGAAAACAAGCACTAATTGATTTTTTGGATTTTTTTTGACTAAGGGTCCCCACTTATTTAGTATTACCACTAATACTAAATAAGAAGGGGAGTTGTTGCTGGCCACAACAGGTTCATGTGAAAGGAGCCATTTCATTGAAGGTGGTTTAGGGTTTGAAAGCTCTCAACTTATAAAAAGAAGAGGATGGAAGCATGAGAAAGTTGTTGATGTGATTACATTTTTCTGAATATGTTGTCTGTTTAGACATGTATCATTCTCTTGCTGTTTAGTTGAGAAGAGTGTTGTTTAGCACAAGGTCATCCTATTTAGGAATTCCATCTCTTTCCTTTATGTTGAACCCTTAGTTAAAATGAGAGGGGGGGTGAATAAGTTTAACACATTCATGGACTTTGAAAATTTTCCTTTAAACTTATTTACACCTTCATTTCATGATCAACTTATTACATAATGTAACAACAATCTTAATATGTGAGCAGAAAGTATTAAGCAGATTAGATACACCATATCAACACATAAACATCATGCACATAGACAAAAGATATAAGTGGAAACCCATAAGGGAGAAAACCACATATTATTATTGTTGTGATGCAAAGGAAAGCTCCAACTCCCTCTCACCATTGATTTTCTATAGGCTCCAACCTACAGGAGGCTCCTACCTCAATTCTGCAAGCTACAACTTGCAAGGAAGCTCCAACTCCCATCTATTTTCTGCAGGCTACAACCTATAGGAGGATCCTACCTCAGCCAGCTACAACTGACATCTATCAAGCTACAACTTGATATGGAAGCACCAACTTCCTCACTCTTTCAAAAAAACACATGCTGAATTACCTGGATATCAGCTCTGTTCTGTTCCTTCTTCACTGCTATCCACCAGCCTTCATATCTGCCTTATATCATCTCTGAATCTTCATAGCTTCTCTATCTGCTCCTCCTCCTTCTTACCCTCTCTGCCTCATCTCTCCATTCTCTAACCTCTGTATGCATATGTTGGTAACATTATTTATGGAGATCACCACATAACTGTTTGCATTCCACAGGGAATTTGAAATGAACAGCCATGACTCTTTGCCTTCCACCTTCTCGTTTTCTTTCCTAGCACATTCAGAAAAATATAACAATATGTATACATTTCAGTATTACATCGGGGTATTTCTTTGCCTATGGATAATTGCCATTGCATCACAAACAATATAAAATAAATAAATCATTTACATTCACTTTTACAATAAAATCAATTTCACTCAGCCCTTTTCGGCCCTTGGCTTGCTGTGCATTTGTCTTTTCTGTTACTGTCACTGTCTTTTCAGTTTCTACTGTTATATTGTAGCTTTGCTGCATAACTGCCCTGTTTCTTCCGTTACCTATGTCTTTTGTGTTGCGTTCAACCTTTTGATTTGCCCGTGCTACCGTACCTCTCTCTTGTATGAGTTCCTGTTATGAGTTCATTCAATTCCTTTGTGACCTGTAGGGTATGGTCCACATACTATTGCCTTCATGCCCACGGTGGATTAAAAATCCGGGCTTTAGTCATCATACATATGTTAACAACGATCAATAATGTAAATATTATACAATGGTGCATATATATGAAGCAAGGGCTAACGGGGTCCCATACTTTGCTTATAAGTTTAATTACGCATATTCATATGCACATCAACCTTTAATCAATTGAACGCTAGCCCACCTTGATGCCCTTAAAGCCGGAACTCAAACACATAAAACCACAGTTCATAACATATCGGGTATGTATTCTTTATTGCTCTTTGCACTTCAGTGTTTCCACTTTGTTCTTACGATCTTCGCCCTTCCGATCTCCCGATGCGAAATCCGAAGGGTCCCACCATTCTTTCCACGCACATCGCGGATCGCATTATCGCTATCGCAACATTGCAATCACATCCTCCAATAGTTCGGTGTACCTTTGGCCATCAGATCTCCGCCGATGCAATGAAAAAAGGGTCCCACTAACTATCAACCAAATCACATATCCGCCGTCCATCCTTCGTCAAATCCGACGGCTGACATTCAATCGCTCAATCGCAATTGCAACTTTCAATTGTTCGTCTCTCTGCGTCTCTTGTTATCCGCCGATGCGATGGTTCACTGTGGACCCCACTACGCATATACAATGCTCTTCCATACTCTATCACCAACATTAGGTCCGTCCGGGTCCCACAACTCATTCAACGCATAAACTGAATATCAACACATTAGAGTTCTATCATCAACATTTACTCTTTCCCTCGGGCCCACAAATGTCCTTACCTTGGCTAATTGTCGAATGGATCGGATGGTATAAATTTCATCGCGTTCCAAACCTCAATTGAACGCTCATCTGACAATCATCGTGCAACACAACTGCACGCTTCTTAATCCCTCAAAATCACGCGATAAAAGTGGGTCCCAACATTAACTTACCATTTACATCCAACGGTTGACTATTGATCGCATTGTTTCTCCCCAATCCAACGATAATCGCGTAACCAAAATGCACAGGTTTTAATTCTCATAAATTACGCGATAAAAATGGTTTTTAAAAACCACTCTTTGCCACGCGTCCACACGCTAACCTTATCGCGTTCAAAAAGGCAAAACAACTTACCACTTAATTAGCCACGCAATACTGCTAGTTTTATTTCTCAAAACCGCCTCCTCATTCACTGTTCCGCCTTCTCGTTTATTCATGGTTCCGCCTTCTTATTTAATCAACGAACCATTGGATTTCAGTTCATTAACCCCAGCACCTTCTAATTCGATCACGCCTCTTTAACTTGATTTCTGCTACATAACCAGAGTTCCGCTTCTCTTCAAACCGCGCCATCACTTATGGTGCTTCCACTCGATTCATTTGACGATGCTCCAGTTCTTCTTTATTGAAGACTGATTTTAATTCATTACCGAACCTCAAATTCATGATTGTAAAAAGACTATTTCTCTTTCACAGTTTAACAGAATCAGGGTTCCACCCAGTAATTAAACCTCTCCAACGTACCTTCTTCCTCTTGAAATATTCAAGGATTGTTACTTTGTGCCTTAAATTTTCATGCTCCTGCAACCTCAATTCAACTCCCATTACAATAAAATCCCTATATGGACTTCGAAACCCATAACTTTACGACACCATAATTACACAACGGAACTTGTAAGTTTCCTTCAAGTGCCTTATTCAATACCTATTCCGGTCAAGCAATTTTGGCCTTCGATAAAGGTTCATGGAATTTCAATTCAATAGCATCGATTTTAATTTATTCATTCCAGAGTCAAAACTTTATAACATGACCCCCGACATATTCAAATTGCTTATGAATCAAACATTGACATTAACCCTTAACACATAGTTTATCACGTACTGTTTCTTATACGATTTCTTATTGAAACTCAAAGCCTACCACACAAACCTTAAACCAAATGATACCCATGTAATACTGAAATAGATTCCTCATATATGAAGATGAAATTACTTACAAAGGCTTCTTGTCTTGACTAGATCTTCAAATCAAATGGCCCTTTTCAACTACACGTAGGCTTACAGGAACAAATCCCTGTTTGCCCAAACTGAAGCACTCACACACTCTGCAGATCTCTAAAAACCCCGAACCTTTCTTTTATTTAGTGCAACTCCCTCCTGAGCTTGTTCTGTATAAGATCTTTGGCCCTTGTTGTATCTTGCAACTCCACTACCTCTCTGCTTCTTTGCTGCCTCTGCTTCAATTCATTGTCTCTACTTCTAGTCACCTATCTGCTTCATCCATTGCCTCTGCTTCTTGTCTAATGCTGCCTTTCTACCTTTGTTGCTTAACTATTGTTCCTTTGTGCTCCTTTGTCTTGATGATAATCCAGGTGCTGCTCCTTTGTGCTCCTTTGCCATCAATTACAATATTTCCAATAGTCTCCCCCTTTGGCATTGATGGCAATACTCCAATACTTCCTCCAGGACTTCCTCCCCTTTCTCATTCCGAGAAGTGTCTTGTCTTCCTCTGCTTGCTTTTCAGAAGAGCCTTTCTTCTTCTGCTTGCTTTTCCTCCCCCTTTGACATCAATGGCAAAGGGTTTCACCTTTCCCAATGTACTTTCTATCTTTTCATTTCCTCTCTCTAAGTTGTGTTTAGGCCTTATTCTTCTGACTTTGTACCATGTTTCTCCAAACTGGTGTACAAGAGTTGTTGGGAGAACACTTTGAGAATCATTGAACTTGTATATACACGGTAAGTTGATACCATCCCAAAGCACACACTCCTTGCACTTGTATAGAGTGTAGGTGATGATAGAACAACCATATATAATCAGACTTATATAATCAGAGATGCATCATTGGACCAAAACTAAAATACTGAGAATGCTTCAAATATATTTCAGTCTCTAGTATGATCTTCACCAGAAATACATATCTGTTGAGGAAGATTGTAGATGGAATATGTCTTCTTCTGCAATACACATCTGCAGTACAACATCTGTTCAATTATGATGATGCCAATATATTTTTTATAGCTGTGGTTCACCTTTCCTGCCTGTTGGTGGTGATATGAGGTAGGATGCTGATAAGGATATTACACTTAATAGCTGAAAGGTCCTTGTTACTGATGTGAGCAATGAATCAACCCAGAGCTTACAACTGATTGTGAGATTAGACGATATATTTCAATCTAAGATACCAAATGACTTTACTGCTTGTACAATGTACTTTCAAAACAAACCCCTGAGGCTACATAAATTCAATGTATTGGTCAGTCTCACTTATCAACCATGCAATTTTATTTATGACATAAGGGGGTTTGTATGTCAATGATCAATCTCTCTTTAAAGGTGAATTACTAGCAAATCCTTTATGTTGAAGTAGGATTTAGATGAATTAATAAAAGACTTTTGAGCTTCAAATGGTAATCACAACTAGTCCTTCATACTTCAGATACTTTAACTATTCTATCATGATGATTTTCAACAAAAACATCTTCAAGTTGTTTAATTGATATCTCAGCCAACAGACTTCACACAGTTTTATGAATGATCTTAAGAAAGAGGCCTTGAAGATATATCTGTACTGACTTGAGGAAGGCATGCAGTTATATCTAGAAATAGATACTACTTCAATGCTCAATATACTACTTCAAGTGTAAACAAGATAATGATCCTTTTGCCCTTTCATTGACCCTTTTATGCTTTAAAAGCACAGATAACGCTGGGTATACTACCTTGATGTGCTTTTGCCATAATCCTTTGATCATGGGTACCTGTACCATACCGCTGCTCCACTGATAACACTTGGTATTTTGTTGATAGGCATGTTGCTTGTACCAAATACCAATTGATACTACTTTGATAAATCATGCAGAGATTTCACTTTAGCTTGCACATGAACCCATAGTTAAGACAACCTTCATAATTTCTACTATTGAGCTTTCCACTGTTCACACCAAAAATCATCAATATACTAAATTTGATCTTGGCATCATTAACCATTTTTCTTATTCTGTCATTCTGTTCAAAGGAATGCCATTGCATGTTCCTTTCTAGGACTGTTCCAGAATCATTGCTGCTTGATATTCAATTCAATTGTTCTAACATAATGATCTTCGGGAAGACATCTTAAATTTCTATACTAGGAATCTTCATGGGGAGATCACTCAGAGATTTATCACCCACTTAACTTCATTCCTCCAAGGGGACTTTTCATAGATGAATGATGTAATGACATAATGATGATAGGAATTTCTCTTACTCATCCTTCTTAATGTGATTCATTGTTAATTCTAGCAGTATGATGCACAATGTGATCATCCTTTATGGGTCTTTCCAGTTCTGTAGCTCGAAACATAATTTTTGTGATTTTAACCATTCATCACTTAATGTGTTGATGTCTTCTTAGCTTACATGTTCATGGCCGATGTTCCCTCTACCATCATGGCTGCTTGCTGCCTTCTCTTCTTCCATAAACCTGTTGGCTATTGTGTGCTTCAGGTATTCTTCTTCCTCTATAGTTCTATGTTCGAGAAATTGTCCTTTCCCTTCCTGATCTTATAGCTGTTCTCATTCCAAGGAGCTCTTCTTAGACTACTTTCATGCAGACTATTTATGGACTGCTCTCCCCCTGGGATGTTTCTTCTTAGAGCAGCTCCCCTTGAGACTGTGATGGATTCATTATGTTATTGAGTTAACAGGCTCCCCCTTTCTCTTTTCCTTCCAAACTTTATTAGGGTTCTTCATAATGTCTGCACTTCTTTTTGATTCACAGTATTGTCGGATTGGATTGGATTCCATCATCTGTCTAGAGTACTTTAATGTATATGGTAGTTTACAGTCTTTTGCTTTGTGACCAAACTTGAGGCATACATAACATCTTATTTTACCAAGGTACGTTTGAGCTGATGTATAATATTTTGTTCCCCTTTTTGAACACAATTTAAATTCAACAGATTTATGTCCAAATTCATTGCATGAAAAACAGTAGCCATGGAATCGATTAGTGTACCTGGTTAAAGGTTGTCCTCTCCATTTGTTTGCTTGAGGTAGTCTTTTCATTTTCTGCATCCTTTTCTGGTTGGACTGGATTTGCTTTGTCTTACAATATGCTGCAATATTTCCAGGTTTGTGGCAGGAAAAACAAGTGATACTTCTCATAGGAGGAAAGAACCTTCTTTGACAACTTCCAAATTTATTCAATTCATATTCAAGAGTGTATGAGCCTTTTTCAGCTGACTGTTTCTTCATTTCGTTCTTTGTCATTTGAGGATGCTGCTTGTTTCTGTTTACTTCATTGCAAATCATGTTCTTGCTGGCTTCTACTTCTGTAGGAATATTTTGAGTTGCTTCATTATCCTTTACAACTTTTACAAAAATGATATTCTTGTTATCTTCTACCTTGGGCTTACTGGTTTCTCCTTCATATCCTATCCTAACCTTTATGAGAGGAGACCTTTGAGAATTTAGAATCTTGTCCAACTGTTCAGAGCTTGTCATTTGAGGAGTATTCATTAATAATTCTCTTTGGGCTTTTTCTAATTTCTTTCTCAGGCACACTACTTCTTCTTCCAATTTCTCTTGCTTCTGAATTTTATCCTTTATTTGCTTTAGTAGAGTGTCTTCTACTTTCCTTGCTTCTTCAAGTTGTGTCTTCAGGCCAAAAATTTCTTTCTTATCTTCATATTCTTTCTCATCACATATTTGCACCAATTTCTTCAGGTCTTTGTTTTCATTCTTCAATCTTCCTATTTCAGTCAAGGCAATGTCAAGTTTGGTTTGTTCTTTCACTATAATTTCTTCATGGAACTTACTTCCATTCACACTAGCAGGTAGCTCATTTGATTGAACATTTTACTTTTGACATGAATTTTTATTTTTCTTGATTCTCTTCTCCTTCTTGACAATGCAACCCCTAGTGTCTACTTCATGCATGAAATGCAATCTATCCCAGATTTCTTTTGCAAAGGTTAGATCCATTATTAAGTCAAGATCCTTGTTATGAAGACAATTACATATCACACATTTTGCCTTGGAATTCCACTGTTTTTCTTGCAAAGAGGTCGAGTCTGTGCAATAACCATCACATACAAGCTTCCATACCTCAGGTTCATAAGCCATTAAATATATTTCAACCTTATCTCTCCATTCAAAAAAGTTTGTTGTATTTAGCACGGGTACATTTTGATAGTCCATGACTCAACCAGATCTCCTTCAAGCTATAAGGCTTACACCAAAGGAACTCACTCTGATACCAATTGTTGAACCCTTAGTTAAGCTGAGAGGGGGGGTTAATCAATTTAACACATTCATGGACTTTTAAAACTTTCCTTTAAACTTATTTACACCTTAATTTCATGATCAAATTATTACATAATGTAACAACAATCTTAATATGTGAGCATAAAGTATTAAGAAGATTAGATACACCATATCAACACATAAACATCATGCACATAGACAACAGATATAAGTGGAAACCCATAAAGGGAGAAAACCACATCTTATTATTGTTGTGATGCAAAGGCAAGCTCTAACTCCCTCTCACCACTGATTTTCTGTAGGCTCCAACCTACAGGAGGCTCCTACCTCAATTCTGCAAGCTACAACTTGCAAGGAAGCTCCAACTCCCATCTATTTTCTGCAGGCTACAACCTACAGGAGGCTCCTACCTCAGCTAGCTACAACTGACATCTATCAAGCTACAACTTGATATGGAAGCACCAAATTCCTCACTCTTTAAAAAAAACACATGCTGAATTACCTGGATATCAGCTCTGTTCTGTTCCTTCTTCACTGCTGTCCACCAGCCTTCATATCTGCCTTATACCATCTCTGAATCTTCACAACTTCTCTATCTGATCTCCCTTCTTCTTACCCTCTCTGCCTCATCTCTCCATTCTCTAACCTCTCTATGCATATGTTGGTAACATTATTTATGGAGATCACCTCATAACTGTTTGAATTCCACAGGGAATTCGAAATGAAAAACCATGACTCTTTGCCTTCCACCTTCTCGTTTTCTTGCCTAGCACATTCAAAAAATATAACAATATGTATACATTTCAATATTACAGTGGGGTATTTCTTTGCCTACGAAGACTTGCCATTGCATCACAAACAATATAAAATAAATAAATCATTTACATTCACTTTTACAAGAAAATCAATTTCACTCAGCCCTTTTCGGCCCTTAGCTTGCTGTGCGTTTGTCTTTTCTACTACTGTCACTGTCTTTTCAGTTGCTGCTGTTATATTGTAGCTCTGCTGCATAACTGCCTTGTTTCTTTCGTTACCTGTGTCTTTTGTGCTGCGTTCAACCTTTTCATTTGCCCGTGCTACCGTACCTCTCTCTTGTACGAGTTCCTGCTATGAGTTCATTCAATTCCTTTGTGACCTGTAGGGTATGGTCCACATACTATTGCCTTCATGCCTGCGACAAATTAAAAATCTGGGCTTTAGTCATCATACATATGTTAACAATGATCAATAATGTAAATATTATACAATGGTGCATATATACGAAGCAAGGGCTAACGGGGTCCCATACTTTGCTTATAAGTTTAATTACGCATATTCATATGCACATCAACCTTTAATCAATCAAACGCTGGCCCACCTCGACAACCTTAAAGCCGGAACTCAAACACATAAAACCACAGTTCATAACATATCGGGTCCGCATTCTTTATCGCTCTTCGCACTTCGGCGTTTCCACTTTGTTCTTACGATCTTCGCTCTTCCGATCTCTCGATGCGATATCCAAAGGGTCCCACCATTCATTCCACGCACATCGCAGATCACGTTATCACTATCGCAATATCGCAATCGCATCCTCCAACAGTTCGGTGTGCCTTTGGCCATCAGATCTCCGCCGATGCGAAAGGGTCCCACTAGCTATCAACCAACTCACATATCTGTCATCCATCCTTCATCAAATCCGACGGCTGACATTCAATCGCTCAATCGCAATCGCAACTTTCAAATGTTCGTCTCTCTGCGTCTCTTGTTCTCTGCCGATGTGATGGTTCACTGTGGACCCCACTACGCATATACAATGCTCTTCCATACTCTATCACCAACATTAGGTCCGTTCGGGTCCCACAACTCATTCAACGCATAAACTGAATATCAACACATTAGAGTTCTATCATCAACGTTTACTCTTTCCCTCGGGCCAACAACTGTCCTTACCTTGGCTAATTGTCGAATGGATCAGATGGTCCAAATTTCATCGCGTTCCAAACCTCAATTGAACGCTCACCTGACGATCATCGCACAACAAAATTGCATGCTTCTTAATCCCTCAAAATCACGCGATAAAAGTGGGTCCCAAAATTAACTTACCATTCACATCCAACGGCTGACTATTGATCGCATTGTTTCTCCCCAATCCAACGATAATCGCGTAACCAAAATGCACGGGTTTTAATTCTCATAAATTACGCGATAAAAATGGTTTTTAAAAACCACTCTTTGCCACGCGTCCATTGGCTAACCTTATCTCGTTCAAAAAGGCAAAAAAACTTACCACTTAATTAGCCACGCGATATTGCTGGTTTTATTTCTCAAGATCACCTCCTCATTCACTGTTCTGCCTTCTCGTTTATTCATGGTTCCGCCTTCTTATTTAATCAATGAACCATTGGATTTCAGTTCATTGACCCCAACACCTTCTAATTCGATCACGCCTCTTTAACTTGATGTAGAAATTTGAATAAATGTTAAATTATTCATTGAGATTATCCTGATCACAGACTATTTGAGCTTCATGCATAATACATAACCTCTTCTACTATTGATCATTAATTTGCAGAAATATAAACAATCGCATGCGCACATTAAAACCATAAACAATCACACATATAAACATAGTATTTATGGGAAAGCTTAAAGCTGAAAACCCCCAACTATCTATATATTATAATGATAGAGATCATGTAACAATCATTGTACAAACTCCTCACAAGCTCTCAGTACAATCTCCAATTGTTACACATGACACAAGCTCAGATCTAGCAAAACACATGCTCCAATATGCTCCACCTGTTAGCCTGCCTCTACTGCGCAATCCAAGATGAATAATGGCCCTGAATGAGTTCGAATCCACCTGCTATGCACTGCGTAATCCTCATTGGCATCTCCATCAATGTGTGGTGCAAACTCATGCACCAGTATGGTCACAACTGATAGTCACACTTGCTCTTTCACCTACCTCTTCACTGGTCTCCACTGAAACTGTCCATGCAATGAAGTTAATTGATGTATTCTTTAGTTGATTTATGAGTTAATAATTAGTGAATTAATTAATAATTAATTCACACCACTCTCACTAGTGTATTAATCAGTTAGACTAGATACAACTAGCTCAACTATGTTTAACTGAGTTAAACTGAATACAACTCCACTAACTCCTCAATCAACTCCACCAAACTATGTCACCTGAGTTCTAACTGAAGTCTCCATGCAATAGCTCCACTAAACCCTCAGGAATAATAATTCCATGCATCGAGATGGGCCAACCACATGCTGCATGGCCCAACCCCCAAGAGTGCTCAAGAGGATAAAAGATAATGTTTAGAGTCAAAATATTATTAAGAGCTAATAATATTTGACATATCTATTTTTAGATTGGCAATCTAAAAATAGATTCCACTTGATATGTCTAAAAATAGAAATCCATCTATTTTTCCAACTTGACCAACCATCGACAAATAGCATCCTGCAACTCATAGAACATGATCCATATGTCTAAAAATAGACATAGTCTAAAAATAGACTTTGCGCCAAAAATAGCCTGCGGGCCCACTTAGTGAAGGTGACTTCTTTCCACTAAGGTCATCATCTTGTTGCAATCTCAACGCTTGATTTTTGCTACATAGCCAGAGTTCCGCTTCTCTTCAAACCACGCCATCACTTATGGTGCTTCCACTCGATTCATTCGACGGTGCTCCAGTTCTTCTTTATTGAAGACTGCTTTCAATTCATTACCGAACCTCAAATTCGTGATTGTAAAAAGACCGGTTCTCTTTCACAGTTTAACAGAATTAGGGTTCCACCCAGTAATTAAACCTCTCCAATGTACCTTCTTCCTCTCGACATATTCAAGGATTGTTTCTTTGTGCCTTCAAGTTTCATGCTCCTGCAACCTTAATTCAACTCCCATTACAATAAAAGCCCTATATGGACTTCGAAACCCAGAACTTTACGGCACCATAATTACACAACGGAACTTGTAAGTTTCCTTCAAGTGCCTTATTCAATACCGATTCCGGTCAAGCAATTTTGGCCTTTGATAAAGGTTCATGGAATTTCAATTCAATAGCATCGATTTGAATTTATTCATTCCAGAGTCAAAACTTTATAACATGACCCCCGACATATTCAAATTGCTTATGAATCAAACATTGACATTAACCCTTAACACATAGTTTATCACGTACTGTTTCTTATACGATTTCTTATTGAAACTCAAAGCCTACCACACAGACCTTAAACCAAATGATACCCATGTAATACTGAAATAGAATCCTCATATATGCAGATGAAATTACTTACAAAGGCTTCTTGTCTTGACTAGATCTTCAAATCAAATGGCCCTTTTCAACTACACGTAGGCTTACAGGAACAAATCCCTGTTTGCCCAAACTGAAGCACTCACACACTCTGCAGACTAGGTTTCATTGTTTCATTGTTTCATCATGGTTTAATAAAATTGCTGGTTTTAGATGAGCTCCAAAGACTAGGTAGAGACTGGTCTTCTTTCCTATTTTTTAGTGGTTTTGAAATGGATACCATTAACCCTAAAAGAACTCCTAAACCTAGGGGTATCCCATCACCTTTAGTGGAAGAACAAAGTGAACCAACAAGAGTAGAGCAAAGTGAAACAGTCATGATGGAAACATAGCAATTGTAGAGTTTTGATACACCCACTGTCCCACCTACAAAACAAAAGTCAATAGTGATCAAACCTGCAAAACAAGAACAAGCTGTGAGTAAACAAGGAAGCAAAAGGATTACAAGGAGTCAAACATTGGATTTAGAAGATAAAACAGTGGCTTTAGAAGTCAAAACAACGGCTAAAGGAAATCTAGAAGACACACTACATGCTATTGATATAGAAGAAACTCCTATAGTCCAGGCTGAGGATATAGATGAAGGTGGAAAGAAACTCAAGAAAGCTAAATCTGCAAAGAAGCTGGAATTTGAAGGTGAGGATGCAGGTTTTATGTTCCAGGCTAGGAAGCCCATGACAAGGCATGCTAGAAAGCTGTTGGATATTAGTAAAGAGGTTCATCCACCTACTAACACAGTCCAACCACCACAAGATATCATTGATCTTTCATCACTTGCAGAGAAAGATCCAGTTAGCAAGCCAAAGAAAGGAAGGGAGAAAGTAATGGAAAAAACAGAGTTTGAACTCCTTGAAGAACAGTTGAAGTTGGCTAATCATGAAATAGCTATCATGAATAAGGAGGCAAGGAAACATAATATCCAGAAGATTCAATTTGAAAAGATGAAAGTGGTTTGGGAAGAGCAGGTTAACACTGTATCAAAGACCCTAGACAATACACTGCAGTTAATCAAATGGATATGCCATTGAGGAAAGAGGTCAAACATGTCAGAAGAATGAAATTGCATTTGAAATATACCAACAGAAAGTTGAAGGATCAGGTTAAAGAACTCCAGGAACAACTAGAACTAATCCATGAGGAGTTGGAGAAGAAAGGCCTAAAAATGACAGTAGTTGAGGAGCCAATAGCTCAACTCATCATCAATGAGAAAGAAACACCTAAAGACTCATAGTTTAAGCTGATTTATGTTTTTAAAGGTCAATGGCATGTTAGAATTTTTTTTTTACACTTGGAAAGTATATTTTTGAAGCTAGACAAAATTATGGAAAAAACACAGTTTTCAGCAGTTTCGTAGCGTTTCCTAGGATTGAAGCGAGGAAAATGCTATGAAACCACCTGTAGCTTTATTTTTTCATTTTAAACCATTTGAGAAGATTCCAAGAGGTGAAAATGATATGGAAGATGTGTCTAGGCATGATGAAGATAATACAAAAGGAAAGAGACAAAAACTTTGATGGCAAAGGGTATTTTTGTAACGCTACGAAAGTATGCTACGAAACTGTCATACTTTCGTAGCATACTATTTTGAAGCTTTATAAGCAGGTTTTTGGGCAGTTTTGGACAAGTGGATACTTTCAAAGGGTCAAAGGACTATGTCAGAAGTCATCCAAGACTTGAATACCATGAGATGAAGACAACTCATCATCTAAACCATTCGTTGAAGACAAGGACCAGTTTTCCTTAAATACATGGTTTGTTTCCAGATTTGGAGGAGGCTAATTAAGATGTCATGTAGTGATGAGTCCCACCATAGCCTATTCAAACATGTGAAGGAATAGTTGTCAAATATGTAACTGTTTTAGGAGATAAGGTGATTGATGTAATAATGAACAGTTTGAGTCCTATTAGGAAAATGACTGTTAAATAGAATAGCTGTCATTTTCTTATTAAAGTAGATGATTTCTTGTTATGCAAGGTGTCACTAGGAAAAGTTCGATGAATATAGCTAGGAGGTAGATCATCTCATCATGTAACAAGTCTATTAAAGGGCATATATTTGAATTTGTCAAGGGTTGGAGATTTTTTGGCAATATTGCAGCTTTATGTAACTTGACTGTTTTTAGTAATACAAAGGACTTTTACTTGACCAACCTGAGATTTTCATGGAGTTTTTAGTGATTAATTGATCTATTTTTTCTATGTGTACCATTTGCAGTGGTTTTCATCTTTAATACTCAGAATTCATAGGTGTATGCTCTTACTTCCTTTACTGATGAATTGGCTGTGTTATTTCATGTTTATTGTGTTATTTATCTCTGCTAAAAACTCTTACCTGCCTCATCTTCCATGTAAAGTGAACTTACTACTGCACTATTGAACTTGTTGACTCCATAAGCCTAACGACTGCAGAATTATACTCTTTTCAACCTACACACATCACAAGCAAATTATTTTCCAAGTAGAGTTAGCCATCTAAATTCATCATAATCAAACATCATCAACCCTTTTTGAGAGAGCCCTCTCAGACTAAAGAGGCTAAGCTTTGGTTTGAAACAGTTACATGAAGTTGTCTGATTAGCAGCCAATCAAGTGCAATTTTGTGATAACATTTGTCTAGATGAAAACATGTCTGGGATGTTTCTGACCAAGGAGGAGCATGATGAGTCTGGTCATGATTTGAAACAGGATGAGGAACAATCTGATTACCTAAAGGGTTATCAACATGCTATATTTTAAATGTAGAAGCAGTACAATCTTAGAAAAAAAAATGTTCCAGTTACTACAAATAAAACTCAGCCAAAAAAGGATGGTCCTAAAGCAGTTGAGCCTAAAAAAGACCCACCACTTCCTCATCCTGCCAAAGAAAATGAAAAAAATCACTTCTGTTTTCAGTTTAGAAAATGAAATCTCCAAAATTAAGATTCCTGTCCCATTTGGAGAAATTATCAAGGTCAACGAATACAGAAGCAAAATTGTAAAGATGTTGAATTCTCAGACAGGAGCTTCATATATCCTTAATCTACAAGAAGACCATCCTACCATCTAATTAGGACCAAGGTTGGAAGATGAGCAGAATGAAGAAGTCCCTCCCTTCTATGTCAGCCTTATTATCCATGATATGACCTTACACAATTCCATGTTGGATTCAGGGGCTTCTCATAACATCATGCCTAAGATGATTATGGAGAGGATGGGTTTGGAGATCACTAGGCCATACAAAGATTTATTTTCTTTTGAATCTAAAAGGGTACAATGCATATGAATGATTAAGGATGTTGTTGTTGGCTTGGCACTAGTGCCTGCCAAGACAATGGTGATGGACATTGTGGTGGCAGATATTCCCCCCAAGTTTGGTATGCTCTTATCCAGATCTTGAGTAGCAAAAATCAAAGGCACCATGAAGATGGACATGACATATGCCACCATTCCTATTTTTGGTGAGCAGAGAAGGTTCTACAGGGAGAGTAGGATGGCCTACATGGTAAGAAATAAGGATAAACCTCAGAATTTTCCCATTTATGCTATTGAAACTGAATTAGGATCATCAATTCTTTTCAATGAGCTAATTGATGAAGCAGAAAGTGAACGGAAAATAGAAAATCAGCAAGTTGAAAATTAGGAAATTGTAGAAGAGAAAGTAGAGGGCTGGTGGCTTCTACACTTTGATGGATCTGCTGGAAAAAAAGGGGCTGGAGCAGGAATTTGGATCACTACTCTTGATGATGAAAGTAAGTTTTATTCCTTTATACTTAACTTTGACTGTACAAATAATATGGTTGAATATGAATCTCTGTTTTTGGGTTTGGAAATTTTGAAAAGATTGGGTGCCAAGAAGATATCAGTGTGTGGAGATTCTGAATTGGTAATCAAGCAAGTTGAAGGATTATATCAAACTAAGGATGTAAGGATGAGATCTTACAGAAATTTGATTATGGAAATGCTTGAAAATTTTCAAGAATATGCATTTATTGTGAAAACTAGAGATCAAAACTCAGTGGCTGATTCTCTAGATGTTTCTGAAAGTTTGTTTGTCATTCCTACACATTCTACCGAGAAGTATGAAATTGAAGTTTGACATAGGCCTGCCATCCCAGATAATATCATTCATTGGAAGGTATTTAAAGATGACCAGCAAGTCAGAAATTTCATAGAATTAAAGGAAGAGTTTGAAAACAAACAAGTGGATCAACAAAACATGTTTGCTGAAACTAAGGTTAATTATGAAGTTTTGCAGTTGAAAAATAATTGTATACCCAAGGGTCTTATTCCACTTGAGAAGCTTTTTTATCAGAATGATGTTTTTGAATCTCCTAGGATGCAGGTTGATGATGAGGAGGTAGAAACTTGTAATCTTGGTACAGTCATAGTGCCTAAAATGGTAAATCTTTCCAAATTTCTTTCTATAGGGATGAAGCAGAAATATATTAAGATGATGAGGAAATACATTGATGTTTTTTCATGGACTTATGCTGATTTGAAAAGGTATGATCCTAGTATTATACAACATACTATTCCTATCAAAGAGAATGAGAAACCTTTAAAGCGTAAATTGAGAAGGATTAATCCATTGCTCACGCCTTTGGTTAAGAAAGAGATTAAGAAACTTTTTGATGCAAATATCATTGTTCCTATAAGATTTTCAAAGTGGCTTGCTAATCTAGTTCCAGTCAGAAAGAGGAGTGGCGAGATCAGAATCTGCATTGATTTTAGAAATCTAAACAAGGCTTCCTTGAAGGATAACTACCCTCTTTCTAAGATGGATCAGATTTTGCAGAATATTGTTGGTTCTCAAAGGATGTCCATGCTGGATGGATTTTCAGGTTATTACCAGATATTGGTACACCCGGAAGATCAAGAGAAGACTGCTTTTACCACACCATGGGGGACATTCATGTATGCCAAGATGCCTTTTGGTTTGATGAATGTAGGAGCGATCTTTCAAAGAGAAATGGATATTGCATTTGCTGAGGAGAAAGACAAATCAGTTGTAGTCTACTTGGATGACATAATTGTGTTTTCAAGAAGGGAGGAAGATCATTTGAAGCACTTGGAGAAAATTCTATAGAAATGTATAAGATTTGGTATCTCTCTTAACCCCACTAAAAGTATCTTTGCTCTAAATTCTGGAAAATTGCTTGGACATATTATATCAAAGGATAGGATAAATATTGATCCCAATAGAGTAAATTCTATTCAGAATATAGACATGCCAAGGAACAAGAAAGAAATTCAATCTTTTCTTGGGAAGGTAAACTTTGTGAGAAGGTTCATCCTGAACTTTGTTGAAATTGTCAAAGATATTACCAAAATTTTGAAGAAGGTAGCTGATATTAAATGGATTGTTGAAGCCAAACAATCATTTGAAGAGATAAAAAATTCCCACACTCAAGCTCCAATGCTTATCAGTCCAAATTTTTCAAATGAATTTCTGGTTTTCTCATTTGCATCTGAAAATACCATCACTGGAGTTTTATTGTAGAAAGGACAACAAGGTACAGAATAACCCATTTCATTCTTCAACATAACTCTTGCCAATTCAGAGCTAAAGTATAATATTTTGGAAAAACAGGCATATTATTTGATCAAAGCTATTAAAGACTTCAGAATTTATATTTTACACTCTCATGTCATTGCATTTGTACCTAAAACTGTGGTTAAAGACAATTTGACACAAGCTCATCCTGATGGCAAGAGAGAGAAGTGGATAGCTACTTTGCTGGAGTATGACATAGATATCATGCCTACAAAGTTGGTGAAAGGATAGGGGTTAGCAAAGTTGATGGCTCAATCAAATTTTGAATGTCTTGACATGAATCTGATTGCAAAAATTTCAGAACCGTCAGAGGAAGATTAAGAGTTGATACCTATTGAAGAGAAGTTCATTCTATCTAAATGGTATAGAGATATTGTTTTTTTCTTGCATAATCACAGAGCTCCTTCAGATTTGACCAAGTCAAAAGCAAGGTTTGTGAAGCCAAGTGGAATCCTAATTGCCAGTTAGCCTTTGAGACCCTGAAAACAAAAATTTCCGAAGCACCTATTTTAAGGGGACCTAACTGGAAGTGAATTCAAGATTGTGAATTCAAGTGGAATCCTGATTGCCAATTAGCCTTTGAGACCCTGAAAACAAAAATTTTCGAAGCACCTATTTTAAGGGGACCTAACTGGAAGTTACCTTTTCATATTTCAACAGATGCCTCGGATACAACTCTAGGAGTAGTATTGGGACAAAAAGACTTGATTCCTTATGCCATCTACTATACCAGTAAAAATTTGACTCTTTCAGAGTTAAACTATACTGTAACTGAAAAAGACTTTTTAGCTGTTGTTCATGCCATAAACAAATTCAGACACTATATAACAGGCTATGAAACTTTTGTTCACACAGATCACTCTGCAATTAGATATCTAATGAACAAATCAATTATATCAGCAGTCTTAAGATGGTTATTGCTTTAAAGATTCAACATTACCATTCTAGATAGGCCTGGAAAACAAAACACATTAGCTGATTTCCTATCTAGACTCCAAAATATCAAAGATGACACTCCGGTTGAAGATCAATTTCCTGATGAATATCTTTTTGCAATTTCTACTCAAACTCCATGGTTTGCTGATATTGCTAATTATTTAGTTTTAGGAAAATTTCCTTCAATAATGAATGCAAGGGATAAAAGAAAAATCATTCATGATAGTGCAAAATATTCATGGGTTGCTAATGAGTTGTACAAGACAGGTCCATATTTAATCATTAGAAGGTGTGTTCGTGAAGATGAGATGCCTGAGATTCTCAAAGCATGTCATGATGAACCTTGTGGCAGACACTTTGCTGATAAGAGGACAGCCTATAAGATCCTTAATTTAGGATATTATTGGCCATCCTTTTTTAAAGATGCTAAAGAGTATGTCAAAAGGTGTGACAGTTGCCAAAGGGTAGGGAAACCTTCTCCTTCAGGTGAGATGCCATTGCAGCCTCAGGTACATATTGAACCTTTTGAAAAATGGGCTTTGGATTTTGTAGGACCTATTAGTCCTCCATCAAGACAAAAGAAATATATATTAGTTTGCATTGATTATGTTACTAAATGGGTAGAGGCCAAGCCATTACTTTATGCTACTGAAGCATCTGTAGTTAATTTTCTTTTTGAGGATATTTTTACTCATTTTGGTGTCCCAAGGGAAATTGTTACAGATCAAGGAGCTCAATTCACATCAAGGCTAGTGGAGAAAATGATGGAGAGGTACAAAATCAGACACAGAAAATCTACTCCCTATCATCCACAAGCAAATGGTCAAGTGGAATCTACTAATAAGGTGATTGAAGGGATCCTAACAAAGACTGTTCATTTACATAGAAAAGATTGGGTAGATAGGCTTCCTGAAGCCTTGTGGGCCTATAGAACTACATGGAGAAGCATAACATGCCATACTCCTTATGAACTTGTTTATGGAAAGCAAGTTTTGTTTCCCATAGAGTTCCAGATTCAAACTTTGAAAATGGCAGTTCAGCTAGGACTTGATCTAACAGAGGCACAAAAGCACAGATTGGAACATATTAATGAATTGGATGAGATCAGACAAGATGCAGTTTAGAAAACAAGTACAGTCCAACAGCAAAGG